>JAINUG010000253.1:0-530000 GCA_029706075.1 Aldrovandia affinis | reverse complement strand
TTACAACAGACAACAGGCATTCCAAAGCTGATTTGTTACTCAGGGCCACAACAACACGTTGAGTTTTTAAGGAATGTCTTCCACTGGCTGAGGAGAGATGTGTCGGGCAGTGAGTACTCAGAGAGACAGTGGCAGACGTGGAGCATTATTTAAACTCAGCAAATAGAGATCTAGAAATCAGATTGTCCAAGTGAGAACAAATCTGGGTGTGTAGCAGGGAATCATTAATGAACATCACTAATCACATCACATCACAACTGTACAGTGCCACTTGAGCCAAATTAACGGTTTTGTGCTTTGCTGTATTGTCAACCGTGTACTAAATGTACTTGATTTATAAATACTACACATTTAAAGAGGGTATAGGGTGTTGTGTATAGGGTGTTGTGACTCTGGTCTGGTTCTGGTTCTACTTTATATGAAAAAAGTACAGAGGAACAGCAACATGGTGCTCATATCACTGTTGGAGTCCTTAAAAAGTTGTTAAAAGCACACTGGATAAAGTAAAGTGAGGTTAGTGACAGTCATTCTTTGAAAGGGGATTTAGTTAGATAAAGTCAGGCCCATAACATCAAGTTTTGCTCCATAACATAAGCATCCACTCAGTGTCCCCGCAGTAAGCTAGCATTTTATAATGTGATTTGCATTCTCCGCTCTTGTGGGAACAAGTCTGGAGGTAACCCATAAAGGAAGCCCATATTAGATTCAATGAGGCAGAGTAGAAAAACACAATAATGCAGGTAGTGATTATTCCAGAAGAAAGCTTTCTCTAATTATGCACTCTCTCTGGAGAAACACACTGCTTGAGCTTTTTAAACACAAATTCACAGAGATGCGGGATTCGTAAACCAAAGGAAACGCGTTCAAAACTTTCAAAGATAGGCAGTCACTTTAAAGGTTTATTTTTTCTACCAAACCTGATGTTTAAATGTGGTATAGGTGGCAACTGTGGGAGTGTTTCACCAGCCAGCATGACAAAGACCCAGGAGACATTTCAATTTTAGCACCATTTCATTTTGGGCTTTTGTCTAATTACAAGCTTCTGACAATCAAAAATGTCATCCTTTAAAGATAATGTGCCAATTGTAACTAGGATGGCAATTTGGATTATTATCGTTGAGAAAAACAATGAATGCATTGGTTAAAAAAGTGATAATTATTTGATGGTTAAGAATGCATTTTGAGGTATTAAGAATCCACACGTATGGGAATTGTTTTGATTATGTACGCAGATAATTTAAAGCATGTCATATTTGGAAAACAAACGTCTTTCACACAGAAGTCACATTCCAGCGGTAATCCAGAATGGCTTTAGCAAACTCTTTCAATGTTCAGCTGGATTGCTTTGATACTAATGCTTTCAGTTAACATCATAAAGGGGGAAAAACGTTAAAGTCCTTTAAACATGGAATTTTTTTCAATATTCCTATTAAAAGACTGAGGTGTTGGGCTTCTGATTCTTGAGGACAAATGCTTGTATGCAGTGTTGCGGAGAAGCTCATCTACAGAAAAGCATCGCTGGAAAGCCACCCATGGCCAAAGTCTTACAGACAACAACAAACCGCCAGATTGAATGTTAACCTAATGTAGGCATCTATCTCTGTGTTTCAGGGCTGCGACACACAGACAGGTATAGACTGAGCACCACACAGAGAGGCTGCACTAACATCAGTCATCAGAACCATTATCCTTTCTTACAACCAGACCCACCTAAGCCAGGCGATGAAAGTTTAGGTTAAAGTGCAATCACTAAGAGTAGTGTTCTACCTCTCTGATTTCTATAATCCTCAAATTAATTTTATCTAATAGCAGCTCCGTGAATGTATTTATGCTTTGTATTAAATACAAAGCTGCATGTTTTCTTCAAACAATCACTTCAAAATGACCTTGACTATCCACAACCTTTACACAGTTAAGTTATACAGAAGAGGTAACTTGTAATTATGAATCTTTATTTGAAAAACAAGGCATAATGTTCTAAAGGCAGATTGTCTAGCTATCTCATTTGCATTTAGGGGTCTCAAGATGTAAGGAGATAAAGGTTTGTGAGAGTCATTACCTACTCTTAAGTCTAAAACAAATCTTAAAATCAGTTCAGACTTGTATCAAATAATACTTGGCTCTGATACAAATTTATGGATGCTTGTTTACATACTACACTAGCTGCAATATTTTTCACAACAAATGGTAATATAACAGCATACTCGCAATAGAGAGTAGTCTCACCTCATAACAACATACTCTCAATAGAGAGTACTTTCACCTCATAACAACATACTCTCAATAGAGAGTAGTCTCACCTCATAACAACATACTCTCAATAGAGAGTACTCTCACCTCATAACAACATACTCTCAATAGAGAGTACTTTCACCTCATAACAACATACTCTCAATAGAGAGTAGTCTCACCTCATAACAACATACTCTCAATAGAGAGTACTCTCACCTCATAACAACATACTCTCAATAGAGAGTACTCTCACCTCATAACAACATACTCTCAATAGAGAGTACTCTCACCTCATACTCACAACATACTCTCAATAGAGAGTACTTTCACCTCATAACAACATACTCTCAATAGAGAGTAGTCTCACCTCATAACAACATACTCTCAATAGAGAGTAGTCTCACCTCATAACAACATACTCTCAATAGAGAGTACTTTCACCTCATAACAACATACTCTCAATAGAGAGTAGTCTCACCTCATAACAACATACTCTCAATAGAGAGTACTCTCACCTCATACTCACAACATACTCTCAATAGAGAGTACTCTCACCTCATACTCACAACATACTCTCAATAGAGAGTAGTCTCACCTCATAACAACATACTCTCAATAGAGAGTACTTTCACCTCATAACAACATACTCTCAATAGAGAGTAGTCTCACCTCATAACAACATACTCTCAATAGAGTACTCTCACCCTCATAACAACATACTCTCAATAGAGAGTAGTCTCACCTCATAACAACATACTCTCAATAGAGAGTACTCTCACCTCATAACAACATACTCTCAATAGAGAGTACTCTCACCTCATAACAACATACTCTCAATAGAGAGTACTCTCACCTCATACTCACAACATACTCTCAATAGAGTACTCTCACCTCATACTCACAAACATACTCTCAATCAGAGTAGTCTCACCTCATAACAACATACTCTCAATAGAGAGTACTTTCACCTCATAACAACATACTCTCAATAGAGAGTAGTCTCACCTCATAACAACATACTCTCAATAGAGAGTACTCTCACCTCATAACAACATACTCTCAATAGAGAGTAGTCTCACCTCATAACAACATACTCTCAATAGAGAGTACTCTCACCTCATAACAACATACTCTCAATAGAGAGTACTCTCACCTCATAACAACATACTCTCAATAGAGAGTAGTCTCACCTCATAACAACATACTCTCAATAGAGAGTACTCTCACCTCATACTCACAACATACTCTCAATCCGACTTGAGCTGTGTATGACACTAAAGTTTTTCTGAAATGGGTTGGCAGCCTTCAAAAAGGATTTCAACATTAGTTGCATAATGGAGAGTGTCAGAGATATGTACATCATACTTTTTCAGAAAGATAAAAATGTGGTGTTCCTAAAATGTTTCAGTACAGATTTCAACAGTGATTTCCACACTGTGTCAGGTTATACACCTTAACAGGTGAAAAATAAAGTGTAGCAACTGCTCTATTGCTGCCCATATAGGAAGACACCATACACATTTTCTGTCTTTTTTGTTCATTAATCAACCATTTGATCAGCACGCACACAGTACTACATTAGTTCAAGTCTTTTTCAACTGTGAACTTTCATCATGTTGTCAGATTTAATTTAAAAGTATCGTTACATCACATTCCCCAAAATACAGAAAATATCATTCATAATATCAACAACAATACAATTTGACATCACCAGTCCAGCACCTCTTCATTGCTCACCACTGTCTATTTAATTTAGAAGAATTTGAACAGTTGTTTTGAATATTTTGTGACCTTCTTGCTTAAAGCTCACATTAAACCTTGGTAGCCACCAGGAGTTGATGCTGATATTGTGTATAAAATATATTTTTTATTTCATTTTTCATTTTATTTTCAAAACTATAAAAAAATGCAGAGCAGGCATGTAGTCAAAACATATGAGCATTCACGAGGTAGAACACACACCAATCCCCCACATTTCAGCATGTCTACTCTTAATTAAACGAACCACACCACCCCAAACCCAATCTTTGCTCATCGAATGAATTCCAGGTGTCCGTACTTATCAATTATCATATCATATCAAATCAATTCAATAAGCCAAAGTTATCATATCTGAGAAGGGCTAGTGTGGGTGCTGGCTTTCATTCTATCCCAGCACTACAACACCTGATTCAACTACTCAACGAATCACGGTCTTCAATTCAGACCTTGGTTAGTTGAATCAGATGTTTTAGTGCTGGGCTAGAGCAAAAACCTACACCCATATTGGTCTTTTTTGACAGCTCTGCCATAAATCAATGTTAAACTTGCGGGAATTCTGTCAGTCAAACAATCCATCGGTTAAACAGTCCATAAGTGACGTCCCACAAAACACACTATTCCCACCTTCAAAGAAGCTGGACTGTGAGGAAAATTAGTCACTGTGACCATATGCATTACTGTTTTTGCATTACTTGCAATTGACCATTGTTGGTCATTACAAACTCATACCCTGAGCTGGCTAGAGGAAGATGGGCTCCCCCTATTGAGTCTGGTTCCTCCTTGGGTTTCTTCCTATGTGTTCCATCTAGGGAGTGTTTTCCTTGCCACTGTTGCCCTAGGCTTGCTTTTGTGGGGGTTCAGGCCAGGGTCTGCTGTAAAGTGTATTGTGACAAATGTTTTGCGAAACGCACCATATATACACAAATACATTTGAATTGATTCATTGATGATTTGAGTGAAAGAAACATATGCTCACAATACTGTAATAAAAAACATCTGTATATGCTACTGTAATACAGTATCATGTATTGTCTACAAAATGCACTTCTGTAGTTTGTATTCCAAATAACTTATATACCCCCTAGTACGTGTGTCAGCAGTGTGCTCCATTAACGTGTTCTTTCCATACATCACTACACAGTACTTCCTACAGCTTCAATATCAAAATTGTACATAAAATCTTGTTTTGGCATACTGTAACTACTCACGTCACAGAGCATACCATATTTTTTCCACTGTTGATACCAAGCTAGTATAAGGGGCGTAAAGTACAGCTGGAACTTTTAAATACCAATGGGCAGTACTGTAATGATCTATGCCACAACTACTTTAAAAACAAAACGGACACAAAATGGAATGATTGCTACAATGAAACTACTTTACAGAATTATGGGGGTAAATCCCCTGAAACTTCTATCTTCTATCCCCAACATTAGTATGAACTGAGGCGACAATATAAAACAAGCAAGGGATAACATGTCTTTTTCTCAATGCCAAGCGTTTTGTTATATTTGTATGTAATTGATTATGATCCAAATCACAATCAATGACATTAATTGAGGCTGAGATTAAAGAGTTGAGTTGTGCAAGTCTTTTTTTGCCATTAAAGGTTATGTTCTGGAATAACAATCTAATAAATATCAAACAATTTGTATAATCTGGATTAAACAGTATAACTTTTAAGAATTCAAGATGGCAGAAACAAATCTGATCAAAATACAGAAGTCTTAAGAACATTAACACCAACATAACAACATAACAATCATAGAATTTACATACCGTCATAGTTAATACTCCAGTGGTGTGGTACTATTTCTGTATAACTGGTCTTTGATTCATATCTATTTTATAGAAACTTAACATTGAATAAAACACAAACCATGCATTTTCACCTAACCATCTTTGATATGGCTCCAAAAGCAGACTAATCTGGCCTCTGACAAATTCAGAAACAGCTTCACCCCTATAGACCCAGGCTGTATCCAAGCATTTGAACCAAGAAAATGTTCCAGGCCACCCACAAAACTGTTTCTCATAACTCAATTTCCATCAAAACTGATAAGCCCAAAGCCAAAGTAAATAGGAACATGCTCCTTTGCTTGCCTGGAAGTAAAAAGTGTAAACAATGTAAAAGTACTCAAAACAGTTGGGAGTACTCTGTGGTCAAGATCTCTGTGGTTGTGTCTCCTACATCCAATGGGTTTGGTAGGTCTATTGTTTCAGACATTAGCAATCAAGTGCCTACCAATCACCTGCAGATGGAGGACCATGTGAAATGTTACATTAGGCCTGCCCACACGTGCATCATCATATAATATAAATATATAAATGGGATATTATTAAACATTTTTTTTTCTGTAAATTGAAACTCCATTAAAAAAAGCACAGACTCAGTCTGGACCCACTTCCTTTTGAATGACAGTATCATAAAACATAAAGAAAGTGCCTCCCTCAATGTGTTGATTTGAAAATGAACGACATGAAACAGATGCCTTAGGAGCCACTGTTTATTTATTAAACAGCAAAATGGCTGACAAGCTAGCCACTTACTTCTGAGGAAAAATTGTTATGTGAGGAGAATTAAAGAGAAACCCTCAGCCCTTCCTGTGACGAAAGACAACTATTGGCTGAGAAGCAGCTTGCTGCTTTGTAGCATAATCAGGTGTCATCTCAACCTTTGTTTCTCCAGTGACCCTTTCACAAGCCCTCTCGTGCACTGCTCTGAATGCACAACTTTCAAGCATTGCAAAACAAACAAGACTGAGAATGTGGTGTACAGATCCAAGATGTATATCATCAAGTATTCTACTCAGTTTTCCATTTAAATGTATTTGAATGTATCTACATGTAGATATTAAAACATACTAGAACTATGAATACATCATGTGCAAATCAACAGTGTATTGTATTATCATTATTTCAATGTTAAATCTATTCTTTCTGGACCTCACGATTTTATATTCATTGATTTTTTTTTTTCAAACTGTGTTAGGCATTTCGGGTCTGTGTAATCTAAAAACCCATAGCCACCCATGTCTGCAGTAGGAATCATGCTATTGCTTTAGTATTTATTGTTTGTATTTTTCTCACAAAATCTTCTGAAGAAAATCATTTCAGTCTCATTATTTTTCTGTCATTTTTCTTCACCCTGGCTGTCTGATTTGGCTGTCTGATTCTTGCTAATCACATTTCAGCCACTTTTCAATTACCACTATAACCACATTATCATTTTCTTCCAACAGCTTTTCCATTATATTTTAATCACATTCGAACCACGTTCATAAAAACAATTGTTTCCCTGCACCATCAGTGTCTGTTCCCCTGTGAGTCTGCCTGTCCCATTCTAGGTGAATTTAATCACATTCTAATCACAATAATACCATATCCTAATCATACCTTTTTAAGATGATTAGGCTTGTGCTTGTTTGGGCCTCATTATTTTCTGCTTGCAGCAGTATTATTTTTTATGAAAAAGAAAAGTTTTAGGGGTTCGCGTAATGCTACTTTATAAGAGAGTAACTTATCCTGTGTTGATTGATTGATAGAACAGAGCATTTCTATATGGTTAAGTCACAATCAGAGGACATTCAGAGGTATTCTTGATCAGATGGAACTCTAATAATGACTAATAATTGTATTTATATAGCACCTTTCAAGGAACTCAAATTGCTTTAAAGTGAAGGGGGAATCTCACCTCAACTACCGACCTGAGTGACCTCTAACCACTGGTACCATGGAGACGGCTAGCTCAGTGCAACATGCGGGAGAACATCCTGGCTGCACAACACACGGATGGCACAATGTTCTTTGAAAAGTAAACAGAAAGAAGACATATTATTTGTGTGTGCCAAGTCCTCAGCACGTTAAAAGATATCTATTTTCAGTGTATTGCTTCTCTCAAATATTTCAACGTGCAGAGATTTGCAAAATGGAACAAAGATATTCTTTTTGCTCTGCTGTTAAGTGGATTCTCAGCTTATCTATGTCCACCTTATTTACATTTTTTTAAAAGCACAGAATGGAGACCAGGCACATTTCAGAATAGGAGATATATTTAAGGGATTTTTCATTCGTTGCTTTTTTGTGTCCAGAATGTCATCTCCAGTACAATTCTCAAGGCCCAGCTGCTATTTATGTCAAGGAACATACATTTCAAAATACTTTTTTGAAAATTAGTAGCTATTTTCTGCACCATTCAGCAGAAAAAATAATTCGTCACAACATTGGGACTGCTTTTAATGCTAGGCAAAGTGGAATAAAGTCAGGCATTAAACAAATTGAATGGTTAGCCATCATGTCCAGCAATCTGTCCAGCAAGCTAATTGCCAGTAGATCCCAATAATGTTAACTAGCTAGAGCTATCATTCATAAATTACATATATATACAGTTTGACAATTTGAGCTGGTTCAACATTTACAGGGGCATTACATTAGAACTAGCTACTAGCTAGCCAGCTAAGTGTTTATCACTGAACTTATCAAAAAAATGATAAAAACGAACTTGAATAAACCTGAATCAACAATAGCATGGTTTTGAAAAAATGAAATCCAAAGTCATTGGTGGTATACATTCCCTCCAAGTTTACGACTGTATATTGTGCATTCAGAATTTCATTTTGATGTCTCTACTGTATGTTCCTTACAAAAATATCAACAATCCTTGGATCTTTACAATGTTAGTCCATTACAACAGTAACCAAACTGTAGCAAGCAAACCCGTATAGAATAACAAATTGTACCAGACAACCTATAAAATAAAAAACAATATTTTTAAGGGATTATCATACATTTATATACAGAGAGTAACCTGTAGTTATTGTATGATGTCAAATTGAACATAAAACAAACATGCTTCTTTATTTTGAAAAATGGCACTAGACACATTGCTCACAGCGCTTTAAAGACAATGAGAAGAATCTCAAGAGAAAATAGGAACATGTAACTACAGACTACAAATGAGCATTAATCAGTCCAGATCTGTTCGCTGAAAAGCATCTGTTCACTGAAAGCCTGTCTGTCTATGTCACTGTGGTAGATCACAGTGAAACAATGTAGCCTTTCAATTGCAGCCAACTTGGTAAATTTGGAGTGAGTTTAAAACAGTAGTGAGCTCAGGAACCTGACGTCTAAATCTCCCACCATTAGTGCTTTCAGCCCAATGCAGCACTTCTGCCCACGAAACCTAATCCTTGTCATTAGACTTTTAACTTCCAAGGGAATGTCATTTCAGTGTATTTTAGTCCGCACACAGTTATTGCGTAATATTGCAATTCATCCCCCTGATTAAGATTCAAGTAGAAATAAGTTACAATATTGACCTAGCAGATAAAATGATTTCATAAAACATTACCCACGTGTAAAACTGTACGTGCTGTGTCAGTCTGGAAAATATTACAATATTTTATACATTCAAAGTATTTTTATTAGCCCTCATTTTATGTTACACATGTGACACACATAATGATACCGTATTTTGATTTGTCAGATGTTCTCGGTCTTATGTACATTCCTCTAATTACACTTGTTCCGTGTGTATTATTATGTGTGCTACGTTTGAATATGGCACAAAGCCTTCAGGAAACACACTCAGACAAATTAAAAAGTGCAAAGAATAATTTCAAGGACACACATTTTTGTTTAAAGATAATTGTATAAAACGGAGTCCATCCTGATAAAAATCTGTCTTTTTTTGTCTGAAAATTCAGTCATAAGTAAATGGATGGCCTCTCTGTAGGGGTCCATTAGAAATGCCAGGGTTTAACTGTAATGCACATTGCAGACACTCTACGTTTAATGGACTGATCCGGCTGTTATTAAGGTGTCAGAGAAATTTGTCTCTTCGATAATTAATAGTACAGAAAGCTGTAGCAGATTAAAATAAAGCAGCTGCAATCTAGTCCTCAAAGCAACAATGAAAAAGAAGCAACAGTTTAGCCTGGTATTGAGGCACAGTTTGTTCAGAAGTGCACAATCCAAACAAGAGAGAGCTTAAGGAAATTAATCTGATATTTAACTACCTGTCAGCCCCATGATTTACACCAAACATTATTAAAACATCAACTCATACAGTCATTAGTAGAACTGAATCCAAAATTGAATGCCCTTGTACAGACAGTCATTCAATCTTTACATTAAATCCACTGATGCCCATGTAATCCCCTTAAATGGTCTATATAGTGTATGTGGGGTTTGGACCTTTCACATGCTTTTAGCCAGCCAGCATAAATCAAATCCTGAAAGAGAATCTTAATTGCTAGATGAGAATCAGTCTATACATTCCAAGCATCAACCAGTGAGGAAGCAATAAATTAACAGGTCTCAGAAATGAGTTTAGAGTCCGCCTTGACGGATGAACTTGAATAAAGACACCCAAGGCCCGCTCTGTAAACTGCAAAGCTCTGCACCGCAGCACTCCCTCTTTGAAGTGTATGAGGCTCTGGATTGCACCTGAAAAGAGGCCTTCAGCTGGATAATGGTTTCACAGAAGCTCCTCACATACACACATATTCTTTCTGCTTGATTTAAGACTCAATAACTCTGCTATTAATAGTAACCCCCTGACTGTAATGTTGGACAAAATAATGTTATACCTATATTTGTATGCGATTGAAGCATACCACATGCTCACCTCCAGTCATTACTAATTTAGCCAAAAATATTTACTTTTATTGGAAATGATCAGGCAGAAGGGATTTTTTTTGAATGTCAGTAAGATTTAATTTAAAAAGTGCGTTATTTAAAAAGTGCCCCTGGGTGGCGCAGCGGTAAAGGCACTCGCCCGGAGTGCAAGCTGCCCACTGTGGCCGGGGTTCGATTCCCCGGCTGAGCCAGTCTGGCTCTGGGCAGTAGTACCACTAGGGGGCAGAAATTGCCTATCCGCCCCAGGGAGGGGGGGAGGGAAGCTGGCATGAGGTTGCTGCAGAAAACGTATCTGGCTGTATCGGAATAACGGTCAGCAATTAATGAGTTCCGTCTCGGAGGAGGTGGTTCGTCGTTCCTGCCACTACCGGTATCAGAAATAGGTTTGTAGGGGGGATAGTTGGAATAATAAAAGGTATAATTAGCCACCAACTTGGGAGGAAAAAATTGGATAAAATAAAAAAGATTAATTTAAAAAGTGAGTGAGTGAGTGTTACTTGCTGGGCTGAGTTTCTGTGTGGTGTGGCTATTAATAGCCGCCATCATATCTCATCTTAAAAATGATCGATTTTAATAAGAAAATCAATGGAACTTCAAGTCTATTGTTGTAGTATAAAATTAGATAATATGCAATTAGCTGCCCTAGAAGGGGTTGTTAGTATTATTATATTCACATTTACCTTTAATTCAAATCATTTTAAAATGTTCAAAAAAGAAGCAACTGTTAGTGGGTCACGTGCATCCACAGAGGCAATGGCTCTATGCCCACATATACTGTATACATATATATATATATATGTGTGTGTGAGTGTGTGTTGGTATATGTATTTATAGCAGTATCGGGGCATGGATTGTGACAGCAGGGGGTGATGCAGAAGTTAATATTTCCCATGTTCGTAGGCCATAAGTGTCCAGGCATAGACAAAATGTGTGCTGCTACAGCTATGAATTCTCCACCTCTCTCCAAAAAGCTCCCTCCTCTGGTTTTCGCTGATCTGGGACCCCAGTATTTGAGACCGAGGGCCATACCGGATTCTTCAAACCAAAATTTGTGGGGTGTGTATCTGGGAACAGACTGCGCCCTGATTGTAGTAGTAGGTCATGCCAATGGAGAAGGTGAGACTCCTTCAGGTATCAGGAAAGCGCAGTGGGAGGACCCTAAACTAGCTTAGGTACATGCAAAATTTGATGGACAAGTTCAGGGAGATGTGCCTCTCTTGAAGCCCAACTTGTCCTTGCACAATGGTTCGCTCTTCAGGACTGACTAAGTACAGGGAAACAAGATAGTAAGTCAATTACTGATGACCAGATCCCATGTTCCCATAATTCTCTAACTGGCCCATGCTCATGTTCTGGAGCCCACTGGGGGGCAGAAAAGACCAGGGAATGTGCACTCTGTTGCCCTGGGGTAGATTAGGCAATTAAAGGTTAGTGTCACAATGTCATATATCCTCTCATGTTTCACCCCATAGAGTGCCATTGATTCATGTCTCTATACCGTTTGAGGGGATAGAGATGGACCTGGTGGGGTCCAAGTCAGAATGAGTGGATGGACATGCTGGTGGTCCTAGCCTATGCTACCCGACATCCTGAAGTTATTCCCCTACACACTATTCCTATCAAAACCATTGCATGCAAACTGATAATGCTGTTCTCCTGGAATGGGGATGCCCCAGGAGAGCCTGCCAGGCCCCATCAAGCAAGACCAAGTGAAGCAGTCTGATTTGATATCTTCATCTTCACCACAAAACTCTTTGCAATGGATAAAAATCTAACTTAGTGCTTGCATCTACGCACAGTCACCAAATTCCCAATATTCTTCTCAGAATGTAATGTCTATCTCTCATAAGTAGTCTCTGCCTCTAGTATATCCTGAAAGCGCATATCTTAATGACTTCCTATGACAAACATGTTTTAAAAGCAATTAGCTTCAGGCTCAATACATTAGGATTAATAGGCCCTACACCTTAAGGGGTGATAGATCAAAGAGAAAAGAAATATGCAAAAATATGACTATGCGACTGAGGTTTTTAAACTGGAAATTCCCTTCAAGGATAATGACCCCCACCCCCAAGAACGTAACGCTTCAAAATGAAGCTACACTAATTGAAGTATTCAAACATCAAGATGTCTGGGGCTTTCACAGCAACACACAATTAAAGCTGAGAATTTTTTTTTTTTGTATCAGGATATGAGTCAACAATGAACGGCACAAACCAAAAATTTCCCTTTCAATCAATAATCAGCAAAAACTCCTGTTAATCTTGAGTGATATGTATTTATCATTTTTCTTTTATTTTGTGAAAATAGGCTAGAGGGGACATGCAGTTGAACGATTGCTGTATGGTCCACTCTGCCAGAACATTTAAGGGTGGAAATCCTATTATAAACTGTTGCAACAACAAAGTAAAAATAATAGGCTACTTGTTTCACTTTGACCTGTAACCTTTCAGTTACAGTAGCTTGTGTCATTCTGTCATAGTTTGTGCAGTAAATTTCATATAGAATTAAATACATAATCATAGTGAAAGAGCTTTATTTATTAGATATTGCCTTGAGTGTTGAAAAGATGCTGGCAATCTATTTTACATTGGCAGCAATTTGATCCATTATGGAATATAATCTGAAGCTAAGGGTGTAATAAAAATAATTCATCAAAGTCTCCGAACCACTCAGGCATTTTCCATAACTATACATACATACACTCACACATACACATGCGCGGGCATGCAAGCACACACACACACACACACACACACACACACACACACACACACACACACACACACACACACACACACACACACACACACACACACACACACACACACATATATTTCACTTTGCACATTAAATACAAGATATGAATCTAGAGCAATGTTTTGTACTTTAATGCTTCCATGAACATTAGGAATGTCCATGTCATTATATTTCAAAATGTAATGAGTGGAATGCTAATGTGGATGCAATAATAAGTGACTAGGAAACAAATATTTCAACCATCAATCTTAAAAGCCTTGCTGAAATGAAAGGTTTCCTATCCATTATAGAGACCTTCAAACCCACCTTTGCAGCCCACACCTACTGTAAAACACTACAAATTTTCAACTGAAAGAAATATTGCCTTTTTAAATTATGTCTGTCAACTCCTTCTGTCATGCAATACTTTGTGATCCTCTATCAGAGCTATTTGCAAACGATATTCCCTTTGATGATCTGATCTGAACTTGCACTTGGCCTTACAAAATGCATCAGTGAAATTTCACTGCCTTTCACTATCATTTACATGAAAACTTCTGTCACTGCCTTCTACTTTAAAAACACACCGATACACAATATCAATCTTCAGGCACCAGAAACTGTGCTTACAGGGACACAAACTTTGACACACATTCTCAACTTTTCTTTCTCTCTCTCTTTCTCTCTCTCTCTCTCTCTCTCTCTATATATATATATATATATATATATATATATATATATATATATACACATAAATACAGTATATATACTATACTATATAATACTATATATACATACATATATACATGCATATATAAGACATTATTGACCCCTGCATATCTTCCATGACATAGTATACAGTGTACAAGCATTAGGCTGTCATGATGACACAAATTATTCCGATTGGACGAGGGTGGATAAAGAATAGGTGGCGATCAATGTCTAGTAAATTTGCATGATCAAAGTCATTGGCCAAGTGGAGATAACAGAGTGACAAAAAGTGTTTTCCCACAAAACAATGTTTTTCTCTTTTGTTCGTTAACAAGTCCATTGACTAGGAAAGATGCGAATCAGTGGCGCTCTGGCTCTTATCTGGTGCTGCATAAAGCCTGTGGCTGCAGAAGATGACTGATAGAAGGGGTGCAGTTGCTGCTGTGGGAGATTTGAGTGACTGCACTACAAAGGCCCTGCCCGGGATTAATGCAATAGATTTAACACTCATGTAGCCGCGTTCCAGGAGATTCATGATGTGAAACAGCAGAGAACAGGAAGCCTTAATCACATTCATAAGACATCATATTTATTTTTCTTTTATCTGGGGTTTTTTCCCCTTCAGAATATAATAAGCGTTCCCCAACCAGGTAACCCTTTGTTAAGAAAAACAAAGCTGGAGACCTGACCTCATTTTCACTCATGAGTTGAGATCAGTGTAGGCCCTGTCAGGTATAGACACTTGTAATGCTTGCTTGTGTTCCTTGTGTTGATTTTCCTGCATGTTATCAGCCCCCATGACCTGCAACACTTTATAAAGCTGACGTAAGGTGACACCATATCTGCCTGCAGCTCTGTCTGCATTTCAAAGCTTTCTGTGTTTTAATGATTTTGAATCAATAGCAAAGTTGTTCTCACAAAGTACAATAATTACACACACACACACACACACACACACACACACACACACACACACACACACACACACACACACACACACACACACACACACACACACACACACACACACACACACACACACATATATACAGAATATATTGTGTGTATTCTGTATAATTATTTTCCCCGAATTCATTAAAAGCAAAAGCTGTTTCAGCAGGGCCTGTTTGGAGTGCTGTTCTCTCATACGCACAGTGGCCCCTAACAGGTGGCAGATTTTCCAAGCGCACCCTTGAAACGCCACACACAAAAGGTCCTGGGAACAACATTACCCATGGAAAATAACAAACCACAGGCCTCCAGAGACAGCCTTCAGCTTCCCCCTCTTTCCTGAAACTTTCTAAGAGACATACAACTCCCTCTTTCTGCGGTGGATCTAGTTCTTTACATATTATCAGTGAAAATGTTCCTGATGTGCCCAAACACCTGCTTTGGGGGTGTATTGCACACAGATAAAGTGCAACTTCCTGCATCGGCTTTGCTTAAAAGCGCTAAAGGAAGTCCTTTGGTGCCCTTTAGCTGGCGTATACTTTCAGTGTCCTTGATTCATGTATCATTGAAACAGACACCTAACAGTGTGAGCCTCCATTGTTCAGGACGAGAAGCTATTCAGGCAGTCTACATCTACCGGATGTACTGTAAAACAAAGTCTTTAAAGAACAAAGAAATGGGTATTTTCACTTGTTGAATGGCTCTTCCTGACTCTATTGAACATATCAAAGCAAGATTCAGTGGCTCATTTCAGTTAATGTAGACCAGATATGTTTTCCATAAAGTTTAAGGAATGCAGATTTAAACAGCCAAGACTGTTGTTAGTCATAGTCACTCTGAAGTAATACGAAGCAGATTCAAAAACCATCTACAAACTTGAACTTATACAGGACTGTTGATTCAATATAATTTTTTTACTCAAACTATTCTGATGCACTGACTAATGCCAATTTGAATTATGTTTATTTCTTATCTTTTTTTGTTAAAAGAATGTTTAACTAGAGTTTACATTACGAGTCAAATGGTTGTGCTGAAACACAACAAATCAAATCAAGTCAAGTTTATAGGTCACATACACATAGCTTGCATGGCAGTGAGATTCTTTGTCCCCGTTGTTACTGTCTCAACTCCAAACACTGACGATCACTCAATCAACAAACAAGATAGACAAACAAGTTAAATAATGCAAAATAATAAAATCTCTTGAAAATATATACATCAATAGTGCAATAAATAAAATAGATAAAAATAGTTAATAGAGTCTTTCAAAGTGTATGTATAGGCAGTAATAAAGTGCAGGGTAAGTGTCAAATGGTATGCATAGCAGCAATATGTTCACTGCAGCTGTCCAGGGGATGCAGTGAACCAGTGATCATGAAATGATCATTCAGAAACAAATCAGCACTTTTCTTGTTTTTGCTCTTTTTATTAAAGCCACCAGAGCTATGGATTTGGGCATGTTTATTGTAGTGCATCCAATATTAGATGTATCTACTACTGTACGTATTGGTAGAGCTCCCTCTACTGCTAGCCTGTGTACCATCACTTGATTTGGTTTAACAGTTTTTATTTTCACATGTGCATGTACCAAATGTGCATTTAGAATGTTGAGCCTTAGATAGTCAGCACAATGACTACATCAATGCCAACATGAAACAAAGAAAATATTTCATGTCTGATTTTAAAGTCATTTTGATGCCGTATTTATTTAAGGAGATCTTCAGGCAGATAAAATGGGGAAGGGGTGGTGTTCACAATGAATTGGTGAAGTTTAGTCATTGGTATTTACATACAAGCATCTATGTGTTTTCATGTTAATTTTAAATATCTATCACACTCAAGCCTTCTTCAAAATCATACCGTTTCATAGATGCCATATGACAGAATGCTAAATAAGTGTTCAAAAACACAAAAAAGGTGCTACTGTTGTTACTGTAATGAATGGTTTCTGTGAGCGCACTTAATATTATGTTCTTGGCTTGGATTCTTTCTGCAGTCAATTCAAATTGAATAAAAAATGTATTTCTGAAGTCTAACGGAGGACAGTGGAACAGATCTGAAAATACACACAAACATTCATCAAAATGACACATTATGGCATTAAACATTTCTATGACAGATTGGAACACATAAACAAGCTGTTTATGTCCTTCTTTTGATGCTTTCCCATAAATCATGGTTTCTGAACTGATCATAAATTGGGAAGGGTGCAGAGTTGTTCACATTTACACTGTATCTTTCATTCAGTGAAACTCCCGATGGATCAGACATTTCATTCGAGATGTAAGTTTAACCAAATAATTAATTCTATGAAACCTGTGTTCTCCTTCTAAAATGGCCAAATGAATAAAGACAGAAATGGCTGTAGGCGTAAACACAAACACATCATCTACACCTCCCACAGAAGTTGAGATTTTTGGAAGGAGTACACAGAGTATTATATCTGTGCCTGAGGGGGGAAAACGAAGACAGTAATAGTTAGACTGCGGTCACCACGGTATGCAGAGAGTAATTAAAAGCTACCTGTAGCATCTTGCAACTTCAGTTTCAGTACAGTGACAATCACCTTGTGAGTCAAATCAGAGTACCACATTTTGCTTTCCAGCTTTCTGGGAAGATGTTTTTATGTAAAGTAACATTTGTGTACCTGGAAGATCATTATACCCTGTAATTATGCTATGAATTATCCTTTTTTCGACTGTAGCGCTTTAGTTTGAGAAAAGGCGCAGCAGTACAGAGAGAGAATATAGGTTGTACGTACAAATACAGCAGCACTTCTGAATGAAGCCGTTCACCCAAATGTTCTTACCCAAATGCCTTTCATATAAAAATAAAGGCTATGGAGTGTGCATGGAAAATTAAAGGACAACAAGGAATCTGTACATTATCCATAAGACAAATGTATATCTTTTTAAATAATAAAGTGCTTTCATATAAGCATTGCATATAAGCACAGCCCCTATTACAGGTATATCATGTTATAGATAAAGGAATTGAGTCAACCAATCTACAACCAAATTATTATTAGAAGTATATTAGAGTATATTCCCAAATAATTTCCTGTATGTAATGCATAAAGAAAACACCAACATAAAGTCTCTTAAGTGTCTTATGGAATTGGGCAATCACAAACTGCCAGAACAGCTTCAATGCACCTTGATACAGATTTTACAAGTGTCTGTGGCCATGGAATGTGGTTTCCATGCTCATCAAACCCTTCAGTGACCACTCGTGCCCTGTAGTTGGGGGCATTGTCATCTTGGAAGAGACCACTCTCATCAGGATAGAAATGCTTCACCATAGCATGAAGGTGATAACTCAGAATGGCTTGGTATTTATTGCCATTTAACTTGCCCTCTAATAGGTTGAGTGGACCTAAACCATGCCAGGAAAATGGGCGGCAGTGTATTTGCAAGTGTACAGTGCAAGGTACTTAACCTGAGTTGCTTCAGTAAAAATGTCCGCGCTGTATAAATGGATAGTATGTAAAGAAATGTGAATTGTGTAAGTCGCTCTGGATAAGAGCATCTGCTAAAATGCCCAAAATGTAAATGTAAAATGTAAAATTCACATCACACCATAACAGAGCTTCCCGAACACATAATTTACTGAACTTTTTCTTTATTTTGGCAGTTACCTGTACATGAATTCTTTGTGCATGTAATTGAGTTGGTTCTGACTGCAGCGAGTTTTGAACCGAGGATCCCAACACCACAAGAGACATGATTAGCCCGCCGAGCTAAAGACCCGAATCCCCAGCCAAGGGAACTAATCGTACTCTTATCGACGTCACTTTGTGCAGCGGACGATCATGTGCTTTACTCACGTCTTCCAAGCTCCACTACATGCATATGGATAAAATATTATGACTGGTCATCTAAACCCCCATATTTAGGTCAAATAGGTTTCTATGCATTAATGCATACTTTCATCACCTAGTATAGGCCATTTTTAAAGTTGTCCATCACAAATTATTTCACCAATCGATATTCAATAGTACTGGATTTAGCTGAGTCTGACACCAAATGCTACATTTTCACATAGATCAAAGTAACCAACAATGTACCTGTGTGCACATTACCTGTCAAGTACAAAAGACTTTAAAGTCACAGTAAACATTAAATGACTTCCAACTAACAAGCTAACTTTGAAATAATCTATTCTGTCTTTGCCAAACACACTGATGAAGTAGTTCACATCTAAAGAAGAAAGACCTCTGAACTATGTCATTAAGCTGCACTTTAATTTATCAGGTAGAGGGTTTACTATTCTTTCTTTCAACTTCATTACCCCAGATGAAAGAATAGGAATTCATCTATTATATGAGATCATTCACTGACTGATGTAGCATGAGTTGGGCTCCTATTTGATGTTTTGATTGTTGCTTAGAAAAGAAAAATGTACTACATAAAGTGATACTTACTGTAATGTCTCATATTATAACACTTAGTTTTGCCATCTAAGTATATCCAATGTTATTCTTTTCAATCTCTGAGATTCTTATCAGTTTTAAGTGCCTATAGACCATGTTGTATAAGTATTCACAATTACCTGGTTTAAGAGGGCTCACATCTAGGTATAACTGTACATTTCAATGGAATTTTAATGGTTGCCGTTCTTAGTGTTGTACAGTGGACCTGTGACACGGTAAGAGTAACAAGTGATAGGATCTTACCCTATGTACCGGCCTCCCAAACCCAGCCCATCCTTCACCCCGAGATCTATGATCATCTCACCTCACTCTGCTCCACCTCAATTAACACTGTGATTCTCTGGGATTTCAATATTCACATTGACTCTCCCTCAGGTCATTCTGCTGCTGAGTATCTGAGTCTGATCGAATGTCTTGACCTGAAGCAACATGTTGATGTCCCTACACAGACCTGGGGGCACATACTCGACCTGGTCATCACTGACTCTGTCCCCATCGACAACCTTCACGTCAATGTCCTCAGTGTGTCTGATCATAAGGCTGTCTCAATGGACCTGGTATTTCTACCTCCCCTAACAAAGTCCAACCGTCGTATGTGTTCCCGTAACTGGAAAAACATCAGCTCAGACAAGCTCTCAGAGGACATCCTGAAACTCTTCCCCCCAGCCTTCGCATCAGTGGAGTACAACCAATCCCTGAGCAGTGTAGGGTCAATGCCCCTATCAAATCATGGGTGGGTGCTTCTCTTGCTCAGCTTCCTGGTTCACTCCTACACTGAGAAAAATGAAATCCGCTGGGGCACGTGCTAGAGCAGCATCTCAGAAATGTCTCATTGTCCACAAACTGGCTTATTGTGACCACCAAAGGGCTTACTCCAATGCCCTGAAAGAGGTGCGATCATTGTTTTACTCCAGCCTCATGAATAAAAGTCCTGAAAATTAAAAGCAGCTGTTTTCCACAATAAACCATCTTCTAAAGCCTCAATCCCATTCTCCTATCGAGGCCATGGAGTATCAGTGCCACAGCTTCATTTACTTTTTTAAAGCTAACGTCAACAACATCAGATCTCATCTCCATTTCCACTACTCAGTCTCCTCTCATCCTTGACATTCTGCCAGTGTCACTGCTGCCTCTCCCCTACTTCCATGAAGCCACTAAATGAAAAATTGAAGATATAATATCCAAAATGAAACCCTCAACATGTGCCCTGGATCCTATTCCAACTGCCCTGCTCAAATCATGCACCTCTGCTCTCAGCCCTCTGATCACTCTGGTTGTTAACCATTCCCTCTGACCTAGCAGTGTCCCCCCAGCACTCAAAACTGCTGTCATCACCCCCCTTCTCAAAAAGCCGACGCTGGATCTGGAAGTTCTGGCCAGAAGAGTCCTGCTCCGCCAGCCACTCAACGGCAGATCAACGGTCTTGAGTCCTGCATCTAGCCCACGGAAGAATAACTTACTCGTGTGTTCCGAGAAGTTACAACTGCATGCCCACTCGAAGGCCGACCACTGGATTTCAGTCCCTCTGTGCCCCGGTTTCCTGTGAACCTCTACCACTGAGACTGTGTAAAGAGTTGGAATTTCACCTTCTCCAACCCAGCTGAGGAGTTGCAACATGGATCCAAGACTGGTTCTCCTGGTGTCATTGAGTATTTCAACTTTTGCTATCCTTCACTGGCATCAAATAGGATTGCATATTGTCATCACATGTGCTTAATGAGTTTATTTGATTTGCAATGTATGATTAAGGTGACGTATTTGGAATATATTTAAAGAAGCTTCCCCTTTTCTTTAATGTATTAGTACCCGATAACTTATTGAAACAACTAACTTATAGTGAAGGTGAGTTAATGATATACTAATAGGTACTAATACACCTGACATGAACCAGTTGTCAGTATTGTCTCAGGACCTTCCAAATAACCCCACTTCCTTAAATGTTTAAGTTTACTGTATATCTAAATGGAGTGAGATCCAAATAGCCAGTCAGCTCCTCTTTCAGCATATTTTGTATCTAATATCTAATTGTTTATTTAATCTACTGGCGCGGCAAAGTCACCCATAAAGGTTTCTGCAAGCTTGGTATATGTAATATTTACATATTTAATATTTAAGCTTGAATAAAAGAAAGACTTAAATAGAATACTATAAGATAGTTAGCCAACTCTGCTGTTAAATATTATCAAAAACAGCAGTGTTGCCTACATTGCTGCTGTATGTTGTTATACGTTTTATAGCCATACTGTATACCAAATTAGTGATACATTATTGTAATGCCTGACTGATAATTATTGTAGTTGTTTTTGATCATATTTAGCAGCAGAACTGGCTACCTAGCTAAGTCTTTATTTTCTGCAAGCTTGATAGATGCACTGCAGTAAAACGTTTTTTTACTGACTGATAGCTGATGGCAAATTGGTCAATAGAAATCCTGTGCCCTTTCATATCATTTCTATTTCAAGTTCTAGTAAATAATATGTATGCTATATAGAATATAATATTTATCATTCTGATTGGACGGCACGGTGGCGCAGAGATTAGCACTGTCATCGCACAGCAAGAAGTTCCCGGGTTTGGGGCCTTTCTGTGTGGAGTTTGCATGTTCTCCCCGTGTCTGTGTGTGTTTCCTCTGGGTAATCTGGATTCCTCCCACAGTCCAAAGACATGCACGTTAGGTTAATTGGAGAGTGTAAATTGCCTGTAGGTGTGAGTGAGTGGTGTATGTGCCCTGCGATGGATTGGCGACCTGTACAGGAGGTATTCCTGCATCGCCCAATGCATGCTGGGATAGGCTCCAGCCCCCACCCCGCGACCCTGACCAGGAATAAACGGGTTAGATAATGAATAAATGAATGAATATTTCTGATTTAGCTGTCTAAAGCTGACTTAACTAAAGCTGTCGTCACATGAACCGGGGTACTTTGCAACAACATTTGTGATTATTTGTTTTTCATCCCTGGGACAGCGACTAGCACCTCAGAAAGCACAATACAAAATGGGAATTGTGAAATACCTAGGTGATATCAGCACTCATAAAATACCGCCTGGTTTCAAGAGTTCTAAAAATTCTCATGCAAAGAGGAGTCGCAATTAAGGCATGCTTTAGTGAAAATGCTTTTGTACTGCCTGGCGGGTCCTGGGAAGTTGTGCAGCGGAAGGGGGAGGAAGAAAACCTTGAATGAGTCCTTTTGTGCAGTGTGTTTTTAATGAATTGTTAAAATAAAGACATTGAATTCCATCCTTTTACTTGCGTGTTGGTGTGCTGTTTGGAGAGTGGTGGGTCACCTGCAAGAAAGGGGGAAAAGGTAGATGGGTTAGTGTGAGGGAGCTCACAATCCCTGACAAACACATTGTAGTTTATGGGGTCAAATAGTATGTGGACACAACACGGCCTAAATGACTGAAGATAAATGACTGTGATAATTACAACTATTTGAATAAATTCAATACTATTATCATTTAGATGCTCTAATAAGAAACCGGAAAGTGTTATGACACAGAGTGGGAATTACTTGTCAATGAGCACATATTATTCAGTTAACTGGCACACGAGCAAAAACAGACAAAACAGAATGAGTTTAAAAGATGTGTGCCTCCTCTATTTTAAACTCACTATTTGTAGAAAAATGAATCAAAGATTTTGGATAATCAATTTAATGTTTTTGGTATCAATTTTATAAATTATTCATCGTGACTGAATTAATTTTTCTAAAAACATGCAGAACACCTATAGAGTGATATGTCTCCTTTAACACAATACACAGTGCGCATACTTTGATACTTTTGATAATTTAATACATTGTACAAATTTTCTAAATAGAAATATTAAACGTATCGTATTACCCACTGACCTGCTGACCTGCTTTAAATTGACTTTTTATTCACCTTATTATACCCTGGAATGCTGCATCGCACAAATGTACAAAGTTTACATTCTGAAATAATCCTAAACTATAATGGCCCACATGGTACAAATGCACCCACCTACTTTGGCTGTACTGCAGGCCTCTGAAGCGGATAGTACTCTTCATCTTCCTGGAGGGTTGTATTTTGACACTGGTGAAGTAATATGCTTGTTTTATAATGTCTCAAATCTGACTCTTCTCAGTGAACCATTAGGAAAAATGCATTGAATTTAAAGTTCATTGAGAAAAATATTTTTTCTTAGTTGGCTGAGGGGATAATAAGCCTCAGTGAAAGTGTGAAGTATGGGGGCATGAAGGTGGCACATCAAACGAGCAAAAAAACTAAACATCTCTTATTCAAGCCAAAGGAATGCACACAACATAATCCTTCTGCAAAAGCCACAACTGTAACTGCAAACAGTACAAATATTACCAAGTGGATGATGGGAAAAACAACAACTCCACACCACACACATCCAACTATGAATCTCATGCGCAGTTGTATTTTTCATCCATCAGAAGCTATATTTGAGAGAAATGCATTTAATCTGTCTGCAATGCATTTGCTATTCTGAATATTAATGGAATTTTAATTATGAAGTCTCCTTTAGATTTGTGTGTTGTTTTAATAGGTCTATGATAAGAATGCTCTGAGATTTAAACCTTGCATTATACCTCAACATGGCACAGCATTACTTGCACTTTATAATTTGCTGATGTTGATGTATAAAAGATGAGTAAGATGTCAGTCTTTATCTCTGAATAAAGTTGAGTATCACCCCACCCAAAGAAGGTCAAAAGGACTGTTACATATATAAAGCATATATTTTGATCTGAAAATGTACACTTGCTAACATCAGCCAAATCATATATAAAAAATAAAGTGAATTTACAGCAAACAATTTCATCCATATGTCTCACACAAACTCTGCAACATTCATTCTTGTAACTTGGTCCTGTGTTGCTTCCATCTCAAATTTGTCTTTCCAAAATACAAACAAGATGGCAGCCATCAAATTATTTCAAATGTATTTTATTGGCAGAAATAGCTTCACATATGTACATTGACCTGTACAATTGGTTGTGCACTGGGAAGTGGAGCCCGGAAGCGAAGGTCTCGACTGTTTATCTTAAAAGGTCAGCAGAGATTTTGGTGTTCAGTGTGGTTCCCTTTCTCCTCAGGTACTGACCAAGAGCAATGGTAAGAGCCAGTTTTTATTAGAGGTGAGATTGGGTAATTGGCTCCAGGTGTGCTGGGAAGGGGTGTGGCCATTTTCCTGGCAGGAATCAAGTGCATCCATCCAGCACAACCCTGTCCCACATCTCACTCTGCATTTATGTTGCCAAATACTGTGCAAGTAAGTATTTGTAAGTACAAGTACAGTACACCAAGAATCATGTCATTTGAGGGAGAGTCTTGCCAGTCTTGACAGGAGTAACTCTATAAAGGACACAGTGAAACAGTGAAACTGATTTAGCCACATCAAACACATTCCTAAAAATAAAAGCTTTGTATTAAAATTGTATTAATAAATAAATAAATAAATAAAGTAATTACTTGTTTGGTGGAATTTGATACCTGTACCAGTGAAACATGCCATGCAAAGCATTCACAACAAAACATATGTTCAGAAAAGAAAGATGGGTATACCCACCAAGAGCATGTAGCAGATGAGAAGTCACTCAAACAGAATGAGAAGTAATGAAAAAGATTATAACGGAGGCGGAGCTCCACAGATCCACAGCAGCAACAGTGTCTGTCAATACTTCATATATACAAAATTGCTAAGAGAAAAAATATTTTCTTTAATAAGTAATTTTCTTTACCCCAAAATATATATTTCACAATTATTCATACTCCAAATAATTATTAAAAATAAAATCCACCAAAAATAAATCTGAATTAACATATAACTTTTTAAGTGAATCTCAATATTAGGGACCTGTATTGTGACCTCCCATGGCTTACTGTTTCACTGGGGTATAAAGAGATGGTTACAAACAATACCACTTTACACTATTAGGTCAATAATTAAGTTTGGTGGTATACCTGCCTGGTAGAGTGACGCAAGTGCATCTTGACCCTACGAGCACTGAGGCAGATACTTTGGAAGTCAAAGAAAAATCCAAGGGCCACAGTTGGAGCCCTACAAAACTTGGTTGCCTTGTCTTGGGGGACACTGCAAATGTAACATCAGATGCCACCTCCATGCCAATAGGCTTTTTGGAAGGGTTGGCATAAAAAAGCCTGGATCCAGATGTTATAGTCAGATGAGACCAAAATGTAGTTTTTTGGCCATGCAAACCAGCGGTGGGTTTCGCGTGGGAAGAAGCGCACTTATGTTGAATAGAATGTTATACTATTTAACTCCAGCTAATACTATGACATTTTGGCCAACAACCTCATTCCCTCTGTCAGGAAGCTGAAACTTGGTCGCAAATGGGTCTTTTGGCAGTACAATTATCGCAAGCACACCTAAAAATCAACCAAGAAAAAATGAACTGACTACTAAATTACTTTTTTGTAATGGCCATCTCAGTTTCCAGATTTGATCCGGATCTAAAATGTGTAGTCCGAACTGAAGAGGGCAGTCCACAAGCGCAGATCGAAGGATCTTGACAAATTCTGTATGGAGGAATAGTCAAAAATACCCAAACTGTTAACCAATCTCATAAAACACTGTAGAAGACGACTCAGCCATGTTATCCTTGAGAGCGGAAGGTACACAAAGTACTAAAAACAGGCGTATGAAAAATTGTGACAAATAACTTTTTGGGGAAAGAAATATTACTTTATTTAAAAATATTTTTCTCTGAGCAGTTGTATTAGTATAAAAGAATATATATATTTTTAGATTTTCTGAGCACACAATATAGCTCATCAACTGTATTGTTTATTATATACACCCTTCTTTGCTCATATTTATCAAGGGTGTGAATAGGTTTGGAGTGTACTGTGCGTGGACATGAGGAATGCTGTGAGAGAGATAGAGAGAGAGAGAGAGAGAGAGAGAGAGAGAGAGAGAGAGAGAGAGAGAGAGAGAGAGAGAGAAATCTTAGAAATCTTATCAATAGGTAAAAGCATAACAATTATCCCTCCACTACAAGAAAGATGCATGTGAAAGGATAAAAGGAAAACCTTTTTGATCTCAGGCAGACCATAATGACCTGGAGCACACAGGAACAGCAGAATGTACCATTTTTAATTAAAGTCGACTGCACCGTCAGTATTTCAAGGCACATTGGGCAGCATTGAAGCCTCTGATGTCCACCCCTCAGATGACCTCTGGGGTTTAGTCAGGTCAGTTCACTTTCTACACTGGACCACCTGGTGTATACCTCAAGACTTCCATAGCTCACTTACAGACATTCTGGAGAACAGAGAGATGGAGAAGGAGAGGGAGATAGAGTGTACATACTTATCATCGCTTCGAATAACCAGTAAATACTAATAAATACTAATTGGCTGACAGCCATGATTTATTTTTGTATATGTTTGTATATTTATGTAGTGGATGAGTACATTATGATTTTAGGTTTATACTTGATTAAAAGTTTGTTCAATTGTTGTTTTATTGAAAAATGTGCATGCATTTTAGTTGTGCAGCCCTTCTGTTTTCATCAAATCATACCATAAAATTGTATTATACTGTATATCTATAGTTTAAAAAGAGAGCATTGGCTATGTATTTCTACCTTTTGGTAACAATTGGCGTTACCCAATAAACCCTACTCCTCTTGGACAATTAAACCACTTTTTAAATTTCACAGCGACTGTATTTCCATGAACACCAGCCATAAATGAAACATGACAAGACTGTAAGTGAACCAGTGCAAAACCTATTCAATACCCTATGCCATTTACAGCAGAGCATGGCAGCAATTACTCATTTTATACCCGTGTATGAAAGCGTAATTTATCAAACAATTAATTTAATAAAGTAATATGCACCTATGTTCTATAGTCACTATAGTCCCCAATATATCTGTTGAAGAATGAACCCTGATCTAATATTAATTTGCTAATGCACCACCATCACATTGCAATTTGACAGAGGCCCTCTTTTAATTCAGGATATTGTTCAGGCACTGCCCGGCTGCTATCAATCTCTATTGAGATTGGAGGTCTTGGTGTAAATGTCCCGGGCATACATTATTGTTGAATTTCCACTTACATAAATCTGTTTACAAGCACAACCACTTCACCCTCTTCACACCCTTACAATCATTTTCCACAAGTGCTCTGTGAATGTGAATGAACGGAACACATGGGAATTCAGTCCTAACGAGCGCTGTGTTGGGCTCAGACTTTGCACAAGATGCGTCGATCTTCAAACGTGGGCCAAATAAATCAACCCACCCAGGTAGCAGTAAAAAAAATGAAATTCCTCTGGGTCCCTCCAGCTAGAAGATACCAATCGCATGCTTGCACTCTGCAGGCTCTGAACAGGAAGGAGGCAAGTGAGAGAACCTCAATGCGACTCCAATCAGCTTGTGGGCAAATTCCTCTTCCTTCCCTCCTGCCCCAGAACACCGCCGCTCTCCTGTGCAGCTCTTAAAGCAAAACCCCCATTAGGAGGCTAAATGCAGGTTACCTACCTGGGTTACCACAGACACATCCTCTATCAGCATCAATTCCCTGTGTCTGCAATAATCTTCCACTAAGCAAATCATCAATCACTGCACCATATAGCTAACAGTGCCTTTTTGATGCTGAAGAGTCTACCTTTACTATCCATAAAAATAGATCTAAACTACCTATGCTCCACCTTACCCTTCATGGGGGAAAATATGCCTTTAATTTAAGCTCTCTTTTTTTCCACAGTGCACTGAAAACCTGTATATCCATATTGTTTTTAATGAAAATGTTTTTTTCTCAGCTTGTGTATCTTCTGACTTCTGAAAATGCTGTCCAATGTATAATTAAATGTATAATTAAGAATGCCTTGAAAGTAAGCGCAATAACAACTTGAGGATACTTTACTTCCAGTAAAAGCACAGTAATTAAAGCGATCACAAAGAGGGATTAATCAAAAATAAGACATCACTTGCCACTTGAATAAACATTGCCTGACTTTTATGAAACCACCTTACACATCTTATCACAGCCTCGTGCCCTGAGCAAAGAGCAAGACGAACATTTATCTTGATGATATTTTTGAGAATTTCATTATCGATGACTGCTAGGGCCCTGTCTAGAGCCTTGTCTAGACCCCAGCGCACTTTCCTTACAATGAAAGAATCCTTTTGTGTCCAGCAAGGGCCTGCGTTTCTTTATTTTACCAACCATATTGTGAATACAGCATTGTTTATATAATAAAGACACAGTACACAATATTAGTCTGATTAAAAGAAACTATTGCTAGACGGACAGTTAATGACCTGTTGTATCTGAGGGAACGTGTATTTATCAGGATCTCCAGTGTAGCTCTGAAGCTTAACTGGGACCTTGATATAAGGCAGAGTGCTTGACCTCAAGACAGAACCAACTTCACAGTTAACTCTTTGGTAGGAAGAAAAGCACAGATCTGTATTGTAGGTTAGGCTTTTCCAGTTGCTTCCTGAACGTTTCCTGAAGTAATTCATATGAGCTGAATTATAACTTTCCACAGTGGGTCAAATCCTTCCACAACAATAATGAGAGTTCTGAAAATGAATAATTACATGTAAACAGCACAAGAGCAGAGGCCTATACCTAGTTCTTTCTATTAGAAAATATGAGTAAAAGGTCTTTCTTTTCTTTCAGATAAGGTTTTCTGAAGAAATACAAAAGCTTTTAGTAGTAGTGTTCATTCTTGATTTGAGTTGATTGTTGATTTCAAAAATTAAAAAGGAGGAGGGGGGGGAGGGTGTTCTTGTAAACCATCCAGCACGTGCAGGAATGGAAAATATGAGCATGCATTTGATGTACTGATGTTAAGACATGTTATGCAAGTACCTTGTGCAAGTTAACATTCCTTCATCAATATAGCTGTTGGAACAATTTACTGCCCTCTACTGTTCCATTTGTGTTTGTTTAAATCTAGAGAGCAGCTTTAAAAGCCACGCACACTGTCAGATTTGTTACCATATAATATCGGGGTGCGCGTAAAATGTACACTCTCAAACATGAAAAACTACTCGAAAGAAGTGGCCATGCCGCTGGCTCCAGAAACAAGGTGAAAAAAAGTATAAAACTGCTCAGTATTGGATATGTCCAACACGTAAATTATCGACTAGTCCTGCTGCAATATGACAGATTTTTTTGTTTTTAACAGGAGTCAGCCCATACCTCTCTGCAGTTACATTTAGCCTTCTGATTACACACAGAAGGAAGAACAAGCCCTGACCTGCCGGGAACTGAAAACCTGCCTAAACACTCGACTCCCCTCAGGTGGTGACCACCTGAGCTATCAAAGGGAAGTGTGTCCGTCCTCCTCCTCCTACACCCTCAACACTGTCTTTAGATAGCGATCTACACACCACTCTCCTTCCAAAACCTGTGTCATGCGTGTGCATGGAACGACAGGCACCCTAAACCAAGGGTTCTTGGTAATGTGCAATCAGTTGTCCTGCATTCACGGTGCTATATTTTATGTTATATGCTTTTTCCGATAAGCTATGCACGAATGCTTTAATATGATGGGCTTCTATGAAAATTAACAACCCAATAGGAAGACAGGGGCAGAAATTTCTCTTGGCGAATTGTTATTATTACAAGCCAAGATGGGCTGAATGGACGGTTCTCATCGGCACAATGTGCTTATGTTCATATTAAATAATCAGTGTTACTATGATGTGCACAATAACAAATGGAATTTGGGGTTCATATAACTGTATGTTAACTGAGTTATATTAGGATTTTATGTCTGTTTAGTCTCCAGTTCTACATTACGGTAGTCAAATGGGTTTAATCTACCAATCATTTTGGGCCTGGGTACAGTTTTATTTGCTTATTTATTTATGCTTCCACAGGGAAAACCTGAGGCATAAGAATTGCTGAACTGCCATCCACCCAAACAGCTTTTGAAGAGAAACTTGCACAATCAATCTCATGCGATGTGAAGTGCACTTGTTCAGTGATGAAAGCCTTTTGACTTGACCTAGTTCAGTATCCACAGGTAATGGTCCTCCTTTTATCTTTAAATTCCCATTTAGGATCAAAGACTGGCAGAGTGTTCTCTACCAAGTTGAATATTTCATGAGCTACCGATCTGTGTACTTTCATACATAGAGATTGAAGTCTAAGTGAATATAAGTGAATTAATGCCTTTCTATCATTTTCTTTATTAGGCCTCTGTTGAGCTCAAATGTTGACCCATTTCATTGATTGATAATGGAGAAAAATGTGACCTTTGCAACATGAGCTAAAATGAGTGCTTTTATGGTTCAAAGGGCTGAATTATTTAAAAATCTTGACAAAAAGTTGATTCATTGTGGGCGAGTCGTTTTCTTACCAATGTTACCAATGGTATTTTTTAGCACAAAATCACTGCAGTGGCAGGCTACACTAGAATTAATAGTTCCAAGCCTTTTTAGTTGAATTGTGTTGCTTGAGAGGTGGAAGTGCAATTTTCTGGGCAATAAATCACTGGTCTTTGTGAAGATACAGTAGGAGAGCGGAAGAAAAAAATAGACACAAAACATCATCAACTCATACCCTATTCCTGGCCACCTGGCTGGGATCCATTGATTTTCCTGAGTCGCCCTTTGTTCTATTTCTCTCTCCATTGTCGGTGTAGTTGTGATGTTCCTTGTTCTTCAGAACAGGGGAGAAAACCAGGGGAGCTAATGGAAAATGTCCCTGCGCTGAAGGATAAAGAACAACACCTCAGTTGCAACCGCTATTTCTCCAGAGACCAGACATAAATTTGAACTGATGACACACGAACAATTCAATAAACCTTTCTCCCTCCGCTATCTTCAATTTCATAACTTCCTGTGAGTGTCTGCATCACCCCAATACGGCAGCCAGTGCGTCTCTCATTAGCTTCCCTTTGTTGGGCTGTGCAATGAAGACCCTGGAACACAATCAAATATACATAAAGGAGCTGATAAACCTTGCAGAGGAAGAGGGCAATCTGTCAAACGCAGCACACTCCTAAATGCGTGTGGGACAGCATCTCAATGGCCGGAAGTGTTCAGAGCCCAGCTCTGTCTGCAGAGAGGAAAAACCCACCCACACACCACTGTCTCCAGTGGAACTTGGCGAGGGTGCACCTCACCGAGGCGCAAATGCTTCAGCCCAAAGGGTTTGGGATTCTTATTTTCACTGAAAATGTGTTACTTTGAACACAAATGACACCATCTCACAGAATTAGGAATTAATTATCGCACGGGTAAGAATTTCTTATCGAAGAAGGAAGAAAAATCATATGCAATAAAATGTGTCCCTTCTCACTGCCATGTTTTTACAGCACAATACTATTTATTGCTCCTTTGGCGTTATCTTACGAGGCAGAGAATTGACGTACAAGATTGTGTTCATACGGATCGGTTGTGGAATCGTATGTAATGTTGGCTGTTGTTTGTGCTTACGCGAATGACCACACAGGGGAAGTATAGCTCCATTACAAATTATCAAACCATTTCAATACCTTACAGACGGCTACAAAATGCTTGTTTTGGATCTCTCTCATAACGATATTTTCATCTCCAAGCTTCATTCTGTTACTTCCTTTTCCTTTGCCAGCTGATGATGACAGCCAAAAATTAAAATGTGTATATTAGTGAACCCTGCACAAATGTAGAATTGTTGAAACTGCACTGATCTTCCAGATTCAAAGCACCATTGTCTAAGGTTAATCAGATATTTTGTGTAAACTAAAATATTGATATTTTAAAGACAGGGAATAGTTAACTTTAGTTCACTCCATGACTTAATAATTCACTGAGTAGGGTGAATCATTGTTGATCATTACTGTATTCAGTCAAACTGGCCAAATACTCTATTTAAAGACATTACAGATCCATGTCTCATTAAATCAAAAATCATTAATGTTTAAATATTTTGGATCTGATCATTCAGGTTTACCTCTTCATTATGAAGATGGATTGCAATCAGTTATTTATCTTTTCTGTAAATAAATAAATAAATAAACAAATAAAGTATTATAAGCCAGAACATGTTGACAGGACCAACAATTTTCAAGGACTCCAACATGTAAAATTAGCTGATGGCCAACTGAAAATGTTTTACTTGAGACCTTTTTGTTATAATAACCAGTTGAGTGTTATTCAAAAAGCTGAGCAGATTACTGACCAGGGTTATCAGCTGGGATGTACGGGATGTTCAGTGTGCATTAATACTGTTGTCAGAGAACACTCACACCCTTTCCGATGTTTACAATGGTGAGGGAAATCCTCTTGGCTCAAGGGTGTAACAAGAAGATGACATGAGAGGGGTGATTCAATCAAAGTCCAAATATGTTTGGTTTTACTTTCAATGACTTTTTTTGTCAGTTATTTAAAATAACTGCCATTGCATTACATCCCATTTCTCCATATGAGGGACAAGCCTTACACATCCAAGACCACATTAAATGATCATGTTTGCTGTTATTTTTCACTCAAATTAATTAGAAAATTCAGTTAATTAATCCATTATTTGATGAAACCCAAGATACAAAAAGAACCATCCCTTGAGTCTGCAACTCAAATAATTTCATATTTTCACCAAAAGGTGGGGATGTTCACCTGCTTTTTAACAGGCCTTTACAAAAAGTGTGCAAGGCATAATGCAACTGTGGGACGTACACCAAAGGAGACTGAGGGCTCTAGTTGGGGAGGGGGCGGTAGTGAAAATGCACCTGGAGTTTCGGCCGCTACAAACAGAATATTTCTGGCCTCCGCCCAGTTTGGTAGTTTCGTGGTCGACAATAAAGGCGTGTGTCAACATGGGCAATGTGCAACTTTCATGTGATAATTGATTTGAGTTACTGTCCACCCAGACCACCTCTTAACTAGTTTGGTGGCGTTATTAACGGGCACATACACTATATGGCCAAAAGTCAGTGGACACTCCTACTAATTATTGAGTTCAGGGCTGTTTCTCAGGGTTTGGGATAGGCCCCTTAGTTCCAGTGAAGGGTATTCTTAATGCTACAGGATATGAAGACATCTTAGCCAATTGGACACTTCAAACTTTGTGGCAACAGTTAGGGCAAGGCCCTTTGCTGTTCCAGCATGACTGTGCCCCTGTGCACAAAACGAGGTCCATAAAGACATGGTTAGACGAGTTTGGTGTGGAGGAACTCGATTGGCCTGCACAGAGCCCTGACCTCAACCCCATTGAACATCTTTGGGAGGAATTAGAACGCCGATTGCGAGCCAGGCCTTCTCGTCCAACATCAGTGCCTGACCTCACAGATGCTCTTTTGGCTGAATGGGCACAAATTCCCACAGACACACTCCAAAATCTTGTGGAAAGCCTTCCCAGAAGAGTGGCAGCTGTCATAGCCGCAAAGGGGGGTCCAACTCCATATTAATGCCCATGGTTTTAGAATGGGATGTCCAACAGGCTCATATAGGTGTGATGGTCAGGTGTCCACTGACCTTTGGCCATATAGTGTATGAACAGATAGGGCAGATATGTGATAAATACTCAATCACAAAATACTTTTTTTGGATGTTCTGTATTTCGCCTCACATTGAGGCAAATTCTTCAAAATACAGCTATTTAAAATACAAAGAGTATTCAACAAGCAGTTCAAAGTATTAGAACTTGTAAGGATTGGTTCAATGCACATGAATGAGAAAGACCATCTCTACACCCCTGTAATTGTGTAATATACGTGTTTTAAAAATAAATATACGTATAATCAGGCCCGGGATTACTGACACCCTTGATGCCAAAATACCAAATTTATATTATTTTATAGTAATACAATTGTTCAGAGAAAAATATTTTCTTTAACAAGTAATACATTTTTTGACTATAACATCCAGTTTAAACCGGAGATCGGCATTGGAACTCTGATCAGAAGCAAGTGCTATGCTGGACCTTTTTGGCTATGCACACTAGTAGTGGGTTTTTGCGTCGGAAGGACGCTTATGTTGAAAAGGCCCTATGCCTATGGTGAAATATGGTGATGGTACTGTTATGTTATGTTTTTTCCCATCTATAGGTCCTGGGGCTCTTGTTAAGGTCAATGGAATCATAAAATCCAGCAGGTTTGGTTAAACCACCTGGTTACCCCCTACCAGGAGGCTGAAACTTAGTCGCTAATTGATCTTTCAGCAATACAATTATCCCAAGCATATCTCAAAATCAACCAAGAAATAGGTAACTGACCACAAAATGATTGTTTTGCAATGGCTATCTCAGTCTCCATACTTGAACTCAATCTGAAATTTGTTTGAATTGAAGAGGGCAGTACACAAGCACAGATCGAAGGATCTGAAGGCTGTATGGAGGAATGGTCAAATTCATAGGCTACTCTAAAGCTTGATATTAGGCTATGGTAATAAGCTAGCTATTATCTGTCATGCATTTTGGACATAACTTAAGACAAACATTAGCTAGCTAGCTATAACAGTGATTTCAGTATACGTTACAGACCATGAATAATTACAATAAATAATGGTAAAGAAAATAATGGAAATTGCCTTCAGACTGTGACTCATCACTGACTGAAGTCATTGACTGAAGGCGCTCAAGTTGTCAAGTTTTAACAAGTGAGAAGGGAGGGGGGAATTCACAAGTGACAGATACCGTGGCCAGACAGGAGACGATGAGCGCTAACTATGGAATTTGACACATTGCCCGGACCAGAGCAATTTTAGACTAAGTTCCTCATTCAGTGCCCCCTCAGATACAAGTTAAAACACCATTGTAACGTATGTAGTCTGCTGTTTTTATATTTTTATTGATAAAATGTATATAAAACTGACATGAAAGTCAGCTAAAGGGGCACACACTTGTACCAAGATAATGTCAGCTAGCTAGCCTGCCAAAATGCCTTATCATAGCGCAGGCAATGTGCTTTTCTCGCGGGTAATTTTGCTGACTAATACCGGCAAACACAGTAATCCTTGAGCTTTAACAGGTTTCCCTACACTCGCGTGAATCCTAAACCTGGATTGTTTAGCTAGTTATGTTCGTAAATTTTCAAATATGGAAACTACGATTTTGTTTGAGTGAAAGCCCCTTTTCCCCTTGTACGAATAATTGTTGAGTGTATGTGACGTTATCACCGCCACTGGGTGTGTATGCGTTGAGAATGACCCCCGTGTGATTCTGATTTATTGCTTTTACTTCCCGGTGCCTCGCGCTTTATTCTAATAAAGAAGGAGCACTGTTATAATGAAAAAGCAAAGTCTCTTGACTCTTGACTCCGTGGTGTCCACCGCTACAATACTGATTCAGTGTAATACTGAATAGAAGTGGTGAACTACTGTACATGAAATGACTTCACTTCGGTATAGCAAAGATTTTGTACAACAAAGCTTTTTCATTCGCAAAACAATAATCGTCTTCATAAATTGCTTTACACTTAGCTAGCAGCTAGCTAACATAAGGCTAACAGCTAGCTAACATAAGGGCTAGCTAGCAAGCCAACTAACTTAGCTAGCCAACGTCAGCTTATTAGTTTGTGTTATGTAAAAGCAGTTAGCTAGCCCCTCAGAAGTCAGATTTGCTTGCTAGCTGGCTATATTTATTAACTCCCCATAGCTAGCTCGTTTTGTGTAAACACAGACGCTAAATGTTGAGCAACATTAATGCTATTTTATTTGTTTACAGGCATGTTAGCTAGGGTTAACAATATAAGACATGAAAAGAAAGGGAGACATTCAAAGCTTCTTCACAAAGAGGAAGCCGTGCCAGGGCCAGTCTTCTGAGAGCCCAACTGATGCCAGTCAGGGCCAAAGCTCTGCTATCTCCACAACTGAGATAACTCAAGGTCAGAGCCATCCTTCACCAGGTCAGAGCAGGTATCCAAGGCTGTGTTCGAAACCGCTCCCTATTCACTATATAGTGCACAATATAGTGTGTACGCCATTTTGTAGTGTGCGACGAATTCTAAACTGTTAATTTCGTTCACTATATAGTGAACGAAAAATACCCACAATTCACCGTGATTTGTAGTGAACAGCGAATGTACCCACAATTTCTCCTGTACCACAATGCAATGCGGTCGTGTCATACCGTCATACATACGCCTCCGTTTATGCCTCAAGAACAAAAGTTGAGCCAACAGCAGTAAAACAGAAACAGGAATCATGGTGGCAACGTTAGCTAACTGCTTTAGCCACCGATAGCTACCGTTATGATCGCTATGAGAGTTGGTGCTAGTCGTGAGCTCGTATTTTCTCCACACGAGCTAGTTAGCTCACGACTTCCATAACGGTAGCTATTGGTGGCTAAATCAGTGGCTAGCAGACAGCACCACAGTTGACAAAACCACACTTGCACATCATTAGAATTTCAACAATTTATTTGGGATTTAACATTCAAAACTGAACATGCAAACCCGATACCACCTGAGTACATTTCAACAGCTGCCATGAGTGCTCGGTTTGTTTACGCGATACTGGGCGCATCTGCTTGCGTCACCTGAATATCCGGCACTTATATTTTTGACGCAAATGACGTTCAGTTGTAGTATCCGAAAACAGTTTGTCGTTTACTACATAGTACACTATATAGTAAACACTATATAGGGAATAGGGAATAGGGAACGAGTGAGCGGTTTCGAACACAGCCCAAGAGTCAGTTATAGGCACAACTCAGTTATCAGTAATAACTGACCTATCAGTAATAGGTCTAAGCCTAACATTCTCAGAGTTTGCCACAATCTTTCAGTTCACAATAATTTCATCTTTGATAATATATTGTTTATTATATAGTAGCCTATATGTATGACAATGTTATGATTTTGTGATTGGAAACTAGATACAGTAAGAATCAAAGCACAGAAATACAGAATCAAAATCCTGGAATGATATCTGGTTGTGAGAAATCTCCTGGGGCCACTGATTCTGAGACTCCATTTACCTTTTTCCAGACATTTCACAATCCAGAGCAGGATGTCCTCTGCAGCTTCACCTGAATACCTTCCTCAAGACACAGCATGGGGGCAGGAAGAGTGCATTCAATGATTCATAGTACTGAGATTATGCCTGGCTCAAATACTCTATGAGCAAAGATTCTTATTGCTTATTGCTACGTATGTCCACTTTTCACTTCCAAATGTTCCAGAATCTGCTTTCACATCCAAGTCAGGTTATTGTAACTGGAAAAAAAGCCTTGTGTAAAGATGGGGGATTTAGGGGTCATTCAAAATCTGAGCACCATTCCAATGCAATGTTTGCATGGAAAGAGCACCAAAAAGTTATGGGAATCAATTCATCCATGTTAGATGCTATCAACAAGGAGAGGGGGAAAAAAGTGAAAGAGAATCGTGCATACATCAAAACCATTGCAGATGTGTTCTTACTAACTGCCACACAGACTATTGCACAGAGAGGTCATCGTGAATCTGAGGGCTCACACAACAAAGGGAACTTTTTAGCCATTTTGGAGGAAATAGCTAAACATGACCCTGAGATAAAAAAACGAATGAATGCATGTGGCAATGCCAAGTATACTAGCACTATAATCAAAAATTAAATACTAGAGTGCCTAGCAGAGATGGTGCGGAGTGAAATAATTAAAGAGGTTAAAGAAAGCAAGGTCTTCAGCATTATTGCAAATGAAACTAAAAATCTTAAGAAAAGGCATGCAGATGTCCACCCTTCTGGAGTTCATTGTATTTCTGTAACCATTCAAATACGTTTTTCATTAGCTTTTCAGGCTATGTAAGGTAGCCATTGTAACACCAGTGAGTAGTGCTGCATGCAAGAGAAGCTTTTCTGCCCTCAAGCTTATAAAAAATCACCTGAGAACAACAATGGGTGATGACCGGTTGAGCCACCTTGGACTCTTGAGCGTTGAGTCTAGGCGAGCAAAATCCTTAAACATGGATGAATTTGTTAAACATTTTAGCAGTGCTATTTTGTCAAATTAGCAAAACCTACTGGATAGTGGTACAGGTGAGGACAACTTAACTTCCAATGAAATATTACTCCCTTTTGTTTGCTATTCCCAAGGGTTCTACGAAGAATAGGCTAACTGGTGTCTATTTTTTAATTGATTTAATGACTCAGGGGTACACACAATTAAAAATACCATGTATTGCGTTGTCTCATATACAGTAGCTCTTTTTTGAACACCCAGTGACCAATTTTGAAATATACACCGATTACCGGTGCCCCTCCATACTAGTTCTTGGTCTTATTTAAAAAATCCAATCACCCCTGGCTGTGGGGAGGATCATTGGGCCAGGCGCTGGACGTCGGCAGCAACAAGTCCAACATTTTCTCAGCTTCGTCTCTCTCTGCAACTCAACTGTGCAACTGTTCCTTGAGTGTGAGGAGTGACGGCACTTCGCCGAAGCACCTTTTTAGTGCTGTGCAGAGGAGCTGATAGGTGGGCGTGGTGTCGGGACCCAGGTCCAAGAACGCCTGTAGAGCTTCTCTCTCCAGGGCCTTACGCCTTTCTCCGCTTCGCTCCACTCCGCTGCTTCCGCTATGAAGTGGAACTGGGTCATGTATGCCTCCGTCGCCTTTCCCGTTGTAGGGGCTAACTTTGAACCATGGGTTGCTCAGTTGCTCAGACTTTCACTCAAACAACATCTTAGTTTCCATATTTGAACATTTACGAACATAACTAGCTAAACAATCCAGGTTTAGCTGGCCGCAAAGGCCCCTGGAGCATGTGGTAGCTTTGTAGCCTGTGGCTACCTAGTTTAGCCACCTAGCATGCTACACACAAACTAGATGGAGGGCAGCTAGCATTCCTGTAGCTAGGCTAGCTGCCCACCAATACAGTATGTAAAAAAAATACAACTCAGACTCAAATACCATGGTCATGACCTTGGTGTCCTTAAATAGTAGATACGGCTATGTATGCAATGGATTATTTACAATTTGTCTTCATTCATTTTCTATGCAACCCACAGCTACCTCTGTGTTTAGTGTGGTTTAATGTGTAGGTTTTCTCCAATGTGGCAATGTATCCCACCCGTCTAAAATAGCATCCCAGAAAAGGCGTGTAAAGACTTTTTTCAGGGGCCTGAAGGAGAAGTTTGCAAAATGTGGTACAATTAGCGATCTCTTTCACAAAAAAACGAGCAAAATTGCTTGTGTTCTCATTGCCTCTTACCGCATTTCTGTGCTGATAGCTAAGTGTGGACAGCCTTTCAAATAAGGTTGCCAACTCTCTATCATCCAAATACGGGACAAAAGGTGGGGCACACGGGGCGAAGTGTGTATGGCTGTAAATCAACACATACTGTATATTGTAATGGCGACTGATGGTTTTTATCCATTTCAAAACATATACTGTGCAGGAAGTGCTGGCAGCAATTTGAGACAATTGACTCTGTTCAGCTGGCCTCTGCTTTACATATAAAATAATGTGTAATACAGTATGTAGTGCTCAGATCTGGCAATAATGGCATAACAGCATTCATTCATAATTCAGCCCTACAGATTTTTTGACACCAAGTGCAGAATACAATATAGTGCCTTTTTGTTTAACAGAAATAGTAGGACACCATCTGTTATCAAGCCAATATTCATACAATTTCCTCTCCACCGTTTATGAAGCCATTCTGTCTGCACTGCAGGGAGTGCTCCATTGGTAACAGAATAGAGCTGACCCACCAGACCACTGACAGACATTCGATTCCAATGTTTCCTCCCTTCCTCACCGGGTAACAGTGGTCCACTGCTCTGGAAAAGCCAGTGGTTGCTACATGGGCAACAAAAACTCAGAGCCAGGGGGAGTGTGTAAATGCAAGGATTTGGCAAATTAAACACAATGACTATGCGTATATAGGCCCTTTTATGGTTACGGTTTGCGCTAATTCAGAGCAAGCATCAGCAACGCAAAGGAACAATTTTTCGCTTCATTTAGGTTAAGCTGCCATATGAAAAAATGTATCACTTGATATATTAAGCTGCCATATGAAAAACATATCACTTGATACATGTGTAGATGTATTGTGTTGATGGGAATGTGTACACATACTGTGTTGTTGTGCAGAATCTGTAATTTGATTGATGCTGCTCTTTTGAGGCACTATTTTTGTTATATATGTAATTACTGTGAAACAGCTACTGAGAGTCCAAGACAAGTTACCCCACGGGGACAAATATGTATCGTATCGTACCGTATGCATTAAGTTGCCATGTCAAATAACTTATCACTTGATAGCAAGCTATAGCAGGATTACATTTCCAGAACTGCCCTCATATGGCGTAGTTTAACTGGAACATAATCGCATAAAAACAGACACTGTAGCTACACTTTATTTTTAATGAGCGTTAACAGTGATGTTAGTCCTGCCCCCCTGTTTGGTATGGTAAGTACCACATCTTGAACAGGCACCAAAAATCAACAAGGAGAACTATGCAGAACTGGAACCTTAGCGAATGGAGAACCCAAAGTTCCTTTTTTCTAGTGCCAAAAAAGTACCAAAAGTTCTGGTTCTTGTTTTTTTTGTGCAATGGAAAAGGGCCGTTAGTTCCTGTTAGGTCTAGTTCTTGGTTTTTTTGTGCAATGGAAAAGGGCCTATTGACAATCACAGAAAATATTCATTTTCAAATTTTTATACAGTAGGAACAGTAGTTGTGGTGATGGATGGATACAGAAAACGTATTGTAATGCTTATTTGAATAAATGTACTTTGTCATGTCATTTGTAATGTGTCATTATGACTGCTGAAGTTAACTATGCATATTCAAAAATTATAGCCAGGTACAAGAACCACCTGACTTAGATGTTTTTATATTATAGATCTCAACATAGCATCAGTATATTCCATGCACTCGGTCAGTTTAATAAGCAAGATGTAGCAAGATGTAATTTGCTATTTATGAGTATGCATCCTTCTAGTTCTCAGCATTATCATTTAATTACTTGGTCTCATTATATATTAGGTGGGCAATTCTGCACGTGTAATTACACTGTAATTATATACAGTAACAGCTTCATTTGCAATTTATGTAATTATGTGTTCTCTTAAAAAAATCTAAACCTCAACCCAAAACCAACTCCAATCCTTTATGCAATTACACAACTTTGTACTTATGTACATAGCAATTTACAATGCTTACTCTGTTTTACTATGTATTTACAATGTATGTACTCTTTATCTAATCTTACGTGTACCCATTTATTTGAAATGCCCTGGAATTCACACCCCTTATTAAGTTAATTCTGATATTTGTTGCAATGCTACTTTAGGGCAGCCAGACATCAGGTCTATATGAATGGAAAACAACAAGGAAGAAAACAAAGAGGTTATCACTCCACATACCATGCCATGGTCAAATTTGTAGTTTTATTGTTGAGTCATCAGGTGATTTTCAAAATCTAAATATTATGCTGGTTCATCTAAGGGATATTTAAAAAAATGCAAATGTTACTTCTTTGCACTATTTTCTCCAAAGACCGAAAGCAAAAATGGTAATAACATACTGATGTTTCAGCTGTAGAGGCAAATTAAATGTACATTCATTTTTAAGGTACAAGAACAAGCCTATTAGATTTGATAAAGCGCTGTTGCACTTGCTCTCCATCTTTGGCCACTAAAAATGAATGATAGCAGGTGGACAATCCCAGGTTGGTAATATTTCATTCTGAGAATGCCATTGTTTTTTCCCTACAAGAATAATGGGAAACCAGTTTGTCTTACAGAAAATGTTTAATGGAAATTGAGTGCTTGCAAACTGGATGGTATCTAATGTTTGTTTGTTTTTTACCCTGAGATGATTTTAACACAGTAATACCCCAACATTTGTCCCAGTCCCAACAAATAAAAAAATAGAAAAATAAAAATAAAAACAATATGAAAGTCCTCAGTGCTGGTTTTTATGTCACATGGGCTTACCATAGGGCTAGGCGATATGACCAAAAATACATATCACGATATATTGTAACATTTACCTCGGTAACGATAAATGCAACAATATATATTTTTAACCTGGGTGCACAATACGCATTTTTCATTAGCATAATGACCCTGTGCAAATCGGGACTATGTCCTTAGCGAGGTGATGGGTTATCAGTGATCTCATTTCAACGGTGTGAGTTTTAAAGCTGAATGTTTCAGCAATAGACACTTAAGATAGATACTTTTTTCAGGTGTGCATTTTTTTCAGGTGTGCACTGCCTCTTTTTTCTTGGCAATGCACTCATTATATTGTATGATGTGGGTATGTTTTAAGTGATGGAACATATTGCTCATGTTCCCTTATGAAACCACCACTGATTTTCGGCAGTGCTTACACAGAACATCGGACTGATTTTGATCGCCTTTTCGGTATCCAAAGTGATCCCACACAACAGGCACAGAGTCCCTTTTTGGTACCAGCTCTTCACCTTCATTTGAGTCGTTGTTTCCGCTACCTGAGTTGGGTTCGGCACTCGTTTTTGCCCTTTATAAGTTTACGCCGCACACCCAGCCATTTGAGGATGGGTGATTGTTGTAAGCTAGCTAGGCTTGGCTACCTTTGGTTTGAGAGGAGCGCTAGATGAAACGGTGCACAGTCGCACAAGGAATACGGACGATATCGGCTAAATTAAAGGTGTAGATGAAAGTGTTTAGTATTTTGCATTGGAGGAATGTTGCCTGTCACCAAACATACCGTCATGTGAAAAACTAGGTCGGTAAGGGATCTATTATTGTGTCGGTATTGCTACACGTTCGGTATATCGCCCAGCCCTAGCTCACCATATGAAATTTCTAATGTTTCAAAACTGGTATATCTGAACTAAAATACGTTTAAAAGAAACTCTTTGGAACCCAGCTTTAAAAATATTATACATCAATTTGATTGCATAATGTATCAGATTATAAGAGTACAATTATCTGTCCAATAGAAACACATTAGTAGAGTGATACAAAGACTGCAGAGATTCAAGAGAAAAAATAAATAGGTACATAACATAAGGTCTGGTGTGAAGCCTTTACAGACTAAAGACAACTTCCTCTCCTCACCATCAGAGTGGCCCAGACACCAGTCTATTACTAGAGAAATGTAGCAATAAGGTCTTTGGCAATAATTAATATAGATATATCTGAAGCGTACAGAAAACAGAGACCTGCAGTAAAGATTTCTGTATAATCTATGACTGAAGAGCTCAGAGATTAGCACCATGTGGAAATCAAGGTCGGGGAGCTTGTTAGAGGGAGTGAGCAGTGATGAAGACGTAGATTCTGGCCAGGAAGGTGGTGAAGGTCCCTTGTCGCAGTAATTTCATCTCTACATCTATAAGGAAGTCTTTGGGCTCCCGGACCTGCCGCTGGAGGTACACCGCGCCCGTGAAGGTGTTGAGCTTGCGGGTGCTGAAGTAGTTCTCCTCGTTGCCCTGGGTGATGCTGATGACGATATTGTCGCCGGAGTAAGCCGGGGAAGGCCCAATGCGGAAGATCTGGGCAGGAATAATGATGTTGGTCTGAAAGCTCAGCTGGTAGTAGGTGATCCTCAGGGGCGAGTTCTGACAGTCCAGGAAGCTGGGGCAATTGATGCGCTCACAGCGTCTGAGAAACACAAACCAGATTTGTATATTAAGAGTCAAACTATACATAATATCAAGTCCTCTAATAGCATGTGCAATCCTGTTTCCTGATCTTCAGTATAAATGCAAATGATGGAACAATGGATACATTTACTCTGTGAAGGAACTCCAACCCACTCACAGCTGTCCCGCTCTTCTTACTTGCAGCAGTGGGCTTGAGTGACAAGTTTCTCATTGTCTCATTGTCAACAAGTATACTGTCGAAATTCAACTAATATAAGGGACAACTAAACCTTCAGAGTCATCTAGAATTTTTCATCAGATGCAGTACAAAGCAAAAGTTTATTTATTAGTTTATTCAGATCCCCATTAGCTGCTACCAAAATAACTGTCTTAGTTACAATAAGACTTAGCCCTAATCCTAACCCTAACCCAACAATATATTTGTTTGCATACAGTATATGGTCTCTCTCCTTGTATGTGTTCAGTATAAGATTGAGCATCATTTTAGATATATTATTTAAATCAATAACTGGATCTGTTATTGTGCCCTACGGATGTGTCCTGCTTGTTCATTGGTATATATATATATATATATATATATATATATATATATATATATATATAATGCTACCCTGGATTATGGCGTAAACATAAAAAATGTTGTTTCCAAAATCCTAGTTCAAGTTAATAGATCAGCTGTTTAGCTTTTCTACAGTGTATCCTTGCAATTAATATCAGAAATGAAATGATAAAAGATATCATATATTTAATACATCAGTACAGGACAAAAAAAAAAGGTATTTGACCAGCTTTGGAAATACAAAATGGAGTACTGTGCATTTATTTTCTTCCAGCAATGCAGCAGACAGGTACAAGACATTGATGAGTGGTAACCAACGAGGGGTGCTTATTATGTGCACAGTGAACGAGAGAGAGCACAGGAGTGCCCACGCCAGCCGAAGGACTGATCAAGGTAATCTGACTTCATCAGGCAACCAAATTTGAGGTGTGCTCCATTAGCAGCGGCTCTCAATCACCAGGCCGCAGGAACAAATCCCCCATATTAACCGCACAAATACACAAGGCTAGATTCAATCAAACGCCCTTAGTCTGCTTAAGGGCATATGCTATTCAATCAAATAAGACTTAAGTGTAATCCGGAATCCTCCTTACGCTGATAAGGATCTGAAAATCAATAGGAAACAGGAAAAGGTGTGGCCTAAAATCTGAGATGTACCCTAGTACAATAATAATATGTTTGCATGTCTCCAACTTTACAATACACAATTCATTGTATTAATGATTCAGATATTTGGTGGCAATATATATTGTGATGTAATTAATGATGATTAAATCGGTTCACATTTTAGCAGATGTCATGTACCGTAGCTTCCGTCTGGTTAAAACAGTTAGCATTTACAGTAACTCATTAAGAATGACAATTACAACACGTACTGTACTGCAGGTATTTTCATGACAGCCTCATCAATCAGACCACCCCATGGTGCTAATCACTCAATGAGTACACATTTTCACAGGCTACAATCTTTTACTTTTGCCGCTGTAGAGATTTTTAAACAGACTTTATTGAGATACGGCGCCGGATTAATCCGGGGAGGTTTCGTTTTATTAGACTGAATCGCATATACCCTTAAGGAGACTAAATTAATGTGATTTAATTCTGGCTACAGCCACCACACAGCACAGCCTCCCCTGATGGCTTCTGCTCAGACTGCACTGTGCATTGAACCCTGTTTCTGATGGTTATTAACATAAACGCCACACAGTATATTCCTATTGCTTTCTGTCTGTGAGGTCTGCTCTTCCTGTGTGGTAGTCCTAAAACCCTCCCCATTCATCACAGTCAGTCCTTTCGAGTGCGGCCGCGTTCTGTTTGCACCTCTCCGACGCATTTGTGTGCGGAGGCAGCTCGCTCTCGCAAATGAGGCTGAGCGTTTTCCCGTGGGATCGAGCGCCGGGTCCTGGATCGTCGACTGCTTCTGATTGGCATGCTGAGGCGCCGCGGTACTCACGTGTCCGACACCTTCCTGTAGTTCTGTGGACAGGCGAACGACAGGCACCGGTAGCTTCCCTGGATGTTGTAGCAAGTCTCGGTGGTGGAGCAGTTGTGCGCTCCGATGGCGCACTCGTCCACGTCTGCAAGCAGGGGGAAATGAAGGCAGAGGTGGGCAAACTGGGAAATGGACACCACAGATACGGGAGGAGTTGGGCCTTCAGCACGTCCGACGCATGATGCGTGTCTGCTTTCGGATAAGGCTTGACAACACAACAGCTTTGCAGCGCTCCCTATACACTTTGTTAGTGGATACAGATGGGGGGCCTGCAGGTGGAACTGCAGGATGACATGCTGCAGCATAATGGCTGCTGATGTGTGCTGTTCCCAGACAGCGGCATCAGCTCCTGGGTGGAACTCCTGTCCATGGCAGTGACGGAGCGCTGGGCTTCATTCTGCCAGGAGTCAATAGCAGCCCTCCAGCAGCAATTAATTATGCATCTCATCTCACCGATGCGGTGCTTGTTACAGCTCGCCAGCTTCAATTCACATTCTAATTCAGTCAGAGCTTGCAAATTTTAACCTTTGGGAATCTGCAGACTCCTTTCCTCATTCTGCTGGTCCTTTTCTCCCCGGCAGTTCCTAAACTGCAGCTCTCTCTATCAGGTGGTTAGTGTGGTTTAAAGATCAAGAGAAAGGCCGGTTTAGGCCGGTGTAGTGATAAATCAGATTTCAAGACGACATTAATGGTATGATATTGAAAATGCATTGCATCAATCTTGAATAGCAATTTTTTTGTAGTTATTTTACATACATTGAAAGTTCTCTTCTAGCTCTATGTATAGTAGAGTTTGTTAAAGTTCCCATGTGACCATAATGTTGTGTTGGTATATGGAAAAAAGAAACAAAACCTTGTGGTGATACAAGGTTTTGTGCAACGATTATGTGAGTTGGTCTGTTGATTGACAGGACCGTATGAGGTCACAAGGTCTGGTAAGGTAACATGATCCCCTGCCCAATCAGTGCCAGAGGATGGGTGGAGCTGCGGTGGGTGCGCTCTCACCTTTACAGGTGCGTCCATTGGGGGACATGGAGTATCCCTCCGGGGGGCAGGCACACTGGTAGCTCCCAGGGACATTCACACATTGGAAGGCACAGAGGTTTCCGATGCTCTGGGAACACTCGTCGATATCTGCCGACAAAATGGTAATCAATCTGTCACTGAGCACCCTCGTCAATACTGGCCACTGATACGTCAACGCAATGACTGTGACATTCCCGCCACAGACCGTATGCCCCCCCTCCGCCCCCCTGTCCTGGTCCCCCTGCCGTGTGTGTCAGACAGGAAGGAGACACAGGGGGATAGCTAGAGGGTTGGAGAGCAGCGGGGGGCGGGAGGAGGGATAAAGAGCAGACAGCTGGAAGACTGAGGCAGTGGCAGGAGCTGACTTTGGGCCCTGTTACACAGCACAACGCATAATCAATCCCTTATGACAAGAGTCATGATGCTATCGATCCAGCGGCTGCACTCTTGGAAACATCGTATCATCGCACAGATCAATGGAGACCACACCCGTGCCTTTAACGCTACTTTGGATTCGATGCCTGATAAGAATATTTCTACAGTTCAAACAACGCAGCTCAATATTTAAAAAGCAGTAAGGGGTATTATATTACTGTGAATACATTGTGGATAGGGTGCAGATATACTGACATACAAAATGTTCTTCAGTCATTTGAATAAGCAAATTAAACAGAGGGGGGAAAAGAGGTCATATCCTCGGCAGTAAGTCAGCAGGCAGATTTTTGGAGAAACCTTCACAGTACCTTCACAGTTGTGTCCATCTTCCTTCAAATAGAAGCCCTGTCTGCAGTAGCACTGATACGAGCCGTATATATTAGCGCATTCCTGGCTGCAGGGGTTGTTGTTGCATTCATTCGTGTCTGTGGGAGGACACATTTTTGGACTTAACACTGACATGGTCACAGGTCATCACTGTTTCAGAACGAATTAACCTTTGAGACATAACAGCCCTGCTCAATGGCGTCTGCAATGCCCGCATCACTGGGCTGGGTGCACAATACTGAATACTCTATGATAGATGTCACTGCCAAATCATTCAAATAAGACAATCACTCTCTTGACTGGACACATTTATCTCTGTATTGTGAGTGGAAAAGTACAGAGCGTTAATGAAGTCCTTCAAATAACAAAGCTGACAGGTCTGTAATATGTCAAACTATGTTTGAGTCATGCTATGGGACACTGTCAATAGGCTCAAAACAAACCGAGGTCTGGGACCTCACTGGGCATGCAGTGGCTGTCTGCCTGCTTCAGATTTTGAGAAAAGAATATTCATTTAGGGACAGAGAAATCCCATTGATGTCAGATGCGTTCAAATGACTTCTAAGCTCTTTGCTATCAGCGCAATTTTACGGAGGCTGAAGAGCGGCTGTGCATGCCTGTAGCACTCAGAGAAATCTCCTCAGGAGGGAGCTACCTTCGCAGTTCTTGCCGTCGTAAGCCAGGGCGAAGCCGGCGGTGCAGGAGCACTGGTACGACCCCGGGGTGTTCTCGCAGGTTTGGGCGCACAGACGTCCTGGGTAGCGCCAGCACTCGTTCACGTCTGTCAGGTTGTGAGGAAGAGCAGTCAAAATTAGTGGGGGGGCCATGGGGAGCCAGTACTGCCATGGCATTTCGGTATTCACGACGGGCTAAATCGCCAGCTCCTCGTCCACAGCCCATCGAAATCCAGGGAGATAAGGCTAAGTCACGGCCCACCTGCCTCTCCCTTATCCACATGCATGTGGCCAATCGGGCGGACCGGACACAATATTCCCCGAGGGTCTGAGTTTCACACTAGGGGCTGCGCTGTGTATTTCCCCTGTGTCTGTCTTTTGTGCCACCCCATCACTGTTTGGCCCCCATTAAGTCCTCCCAGAGAAAATAAAAGAATATAGAGATCAGTTTACTTTATTTACTTAATTTGATTGTGTTTCTCAGTCTGTAAGGTGATGGTGGAATTAATTGTCTTTTTTTCATATCTTCTTTGGGTGGGTCTGTTGTGCTGATGTGCCTTGTTGCGTTATGTTAATTGTTTATGGCGCCCACTAACAAAAACAATCATACAAAAATGAAAAAAAAGTCCCGCTTAGTTATTTTGTGACTTTAGCTCTGTTTATTATCCAGAACAACTCAGGCAACTTAAATATTTACATTCTATCCATCTGTACAGCTGGACATTTACTTCAGGTTAAGTACCTTTCTCCAGGGTACAATGATAGCGCCCCACATGGGAATCGAACCTGCAACCGCTGAGTTACAAGGCCATTACCGTAACTATAACACTTCACTGCTGCGTTACTTCACTACTTTATAGAGCTTCCTTTGTGATGCAACACAGGGATTCATCTCCTTGCCAGGCCTTTCCCCCAATAATACCGTACCTACCCAAGCACACTCTCCGCACCATGTCGTACTGGTAGCCTGTCTGACAGTCACAACGGTAGCTGCCAGGTAGGTTGTGACAGATCTGCCCCTCGCCACAGCGGTGACCACCTGTCTGACACTCGTCCACATCTGGAAGGAGGAAGACCAGCCCCAAGCTCTTTCATCATCATCATACACACACACACACACACACAGGCACACACCACAAGGGGCATCTATCCCTTCTGCTGTGAGAGAGAATCGTCATTAATTCCTGGTGTCAGGAGAGAAACATGCCCTGGGTTCCATGTAGGTGAAATGCGGTTTGTCATTACAGTAACAAACTGAAAATAGAGCTACATTTGATCGGGGCAATTGGAAATAACACTCCTAATGCACAGCAGTTTGAGGCCTTACCATAAGCAGGCCAGCATACCATCAACAGGCTCTTTCCAATCACTGCACTAACCTGCCTCAATTACAACCTGAACTGGCTCCGACTGCTGTGCATAAGGAGTGTTATTTCCAATCGCCCCAATCACATGCAGCTCTATATGTACAGTTTGTTACTGTAATGACAAACCGCATTTCACCTAACAGTATTTCTACCCGTGCATTTGCTCAACACATTTACACAACATTATGAGTTCAGCATTTGCTGACATTAAAGGAGCAATGTCTAAGGGAAATAAATATAATTCATATCTGTTATTCTGTCAAAAGCAAATTGCAGATCGATTGCACCTCTGGCTACAGCGTTGTGTCTAGCGTGCCGGCGCATCATGCGTGGTGACATCCTCATCAGTCACATGCTCACCGATGCAGCGGGCTCCGTCGGCGCTGGAGTGATAGCCGTGGCTGCACATGATGATCTTGCGTTGGCAGGTGTAGGAGCCCACCGTGTTGATGCAGTTGAACCCGGCGCTGCAGGGCTCGTCTAGGCTGCTGCACTCGTTAATGTCTTCAAGATTACGAGAGGTGGGGAGAGAGGGGAGCAGAGGGCAGGGGGGGGATATTCTTTTTTTGTATGCTTTTGAGTACGATTGCGCAATTTGACATTTCAAACAGAGCTTTTCTTAGGCTGTTGCGACACGCAGCCATTCCTTTCCCTGAGGCCTAATTCTAGGCAGGCAGGAGGTAGTCAGTCTCCGCTCTGAGACCCTGCCGCCCGTGCGCTTCTAAAGCTGCCTGTGTGCCTGGCCGCTCTCTCGCAGTGGGGCCTGGTCAGGTCGAGTGGGCTGTCTTACCGATGCAGTTGCCATGGTTGTCCTGAGTGAACCCGGTGAAGCACTTCGGCTTGGGGTTGCAGAAGAAGGAGCCATCTGTGTTCTGGCACTCGAAGCCTACCTCGCAGTTGTGAGTCCGCAGCACGCATTCATTCAAGTCTGTGGCAGAAGGAAGGGAGAGTCACACGAAAAATAGGGGCGCAGTGATCAAGAGTGGCCAGGGTAATCTGGAGCTGGCGGAATACAGAATGTTCATTTGTTTGAATAACTAACTAACTACTTCTGTATGAATTATATTACAGCTGAGGGCAGAAAACAGGATACACTCTGTCTGGTATTAAACAGTTAGTATGCATTTGGTAGTGCTGTTTGACACATTCTGTGTGCTTGCCACTAGATGACACTGTGGCTCAAGGACAAGAGCACAGGCCAAATCTCATTTTCAATATCAGTGAAAACAGCTGTTTTTTGAAAATCCTCTTTAAATCATCACTTTTTATTTTAAATCTTATAAAAACCAGTTTTCTGCTGCGGTGATAGTGATTATTCACAATGCATTTGTACAGTGCCTAACGATAAATCATCATCATCGCTGTTTTGTAGGTACTAGGTAATGTTAGGTAATGTGTACGCGCATTTTTTGCGAAACAGTAGGTAAGTAGAGATTGCATATGTGTGTAAATATGCTCATTGAAGGTTCTTTTAGAGAATATTCTGCGAGATTTTCATCTTAATTTGAGGTGTTTCCAGTCCAATCATCATCAGCGGTGCAGATTTTCAGCATCAGAGCAGCAATTTCTGCTTTCTTTCATGCAGATAATTTGTTTATTCTCCTGTTAGCCAGTCTGCCAAATATTACCTTAATTATCAGGCTACATTTATTAGTCCTTCCTGGTGCCAAGAGCTGACACAGAGTCACAGAGCTGTGCATGTTTTTGTATTTTATTTTATGGATTGCTCATTCACATATCTACAGGGTGATTACCAAGTGGCTGGTGATTTCACCACATCTGTCAATGGGTAGGTTAGTCACTGCTCAGAGATCAGATTTGTCAGGACCTTGAGCTCAGCAGCCATTGGTGTATATGAATGCTCCTGAGGCCCAAAAAGCTTTAAGTAGAGAGAGTCATTAAATGTTCTGATTCTGACAGCAGCCCTCCTCAACTAGTAGGGTTAGGGAAAGCTGGATACATTAAAACAGAACTAAACCTTGAATTTGTAATCATAGTCTAGCACAGCAATGAGGGGATGGATGTTAATACAAAATGTTAGTGCTAAGGACATTTCCCACTCCCATTTAATTATGATAAGAATTATTAGAGATTTAGAGCCAACAACTGTATCAGTGCTACTTCTATTTAGTATTGCTTCATTTTGGCAATTCACTTTTGCATCCCTTGCACTTTTTTTTTTTTACACATCCCTTGCACCCTCCTCAAAGAGAGTGTTGTCTGAGGAAAATGTAATGCAGCAGTAGACAGAACTATCTTGGTTTTGTCAGAACACGAATGCTTTGTTAATGAGCCCAAGATGATCGCCCAAAATCAAAATCAGTGGGATGACCGTGAGGACTGAATGTTTCTACTGCTGCGCTCCACTCACTTAGCTACCATTGTCAGCTCATCGTATGAACCCATAAACAGTGAGCAGACTGGGGCTAAAATACTCAAATGTTTTTCAGTCATTAATAATGACCGTGTACATTCTTTACTGATTCATGGAGCAGAAATGAGAGCTCTGGGCCAATGAGGTTTGATTCCCAGAGATGTTCTTGGACGGTCTGCTCTTTAGCAAAGTGCTTTACCGGGATCGACAAGGTTGTATCAACAGATCCAGAATGTCTAAATCCTATAATACATAGTATGATTTTAGCTCCAAAAATATCTGTTACAAGTTTGCTACAATTGTTGTTGAAACTCCCTGAAATATTTGCTGAAATTGCACTTCAGCCTTGCGGCATAGTTGTTGTTGATTTAGCTGCTTACAAGCAACACGAATTGCTCTTGGGATCACCTTCTAGCTGCAATTTAATTTCTGGCAGTCAATGTCAAAAAAATGTTCACAAAAAATCACACTTAAGTTTCACAAATTGAGCTTATGGAAAATAGCAAATGGTCAATAACATAATGCTTCTGATAAGCTGTTCCCTGATGAACTGCAGTACAACAGCAGCAAAATAACTATAGAGGAAGAAAGACAATGGCAACAGGACGTGAGCACCAAGTAAAAAAACAACAACACAGAACAGAAGTTGGAAGACTAGGGGCCTAAGAGTATTCAGCGGTGAGAATACAGGCGTTTGGGTGACCAGTGTTTCTATGGCAGCACCGTGTAGCCCAAAAATCACGGCCAATCAAGTTGAGTCAATCAATCAATCGAGTCGGTATTAGATTGGGCTGTACCCCCCAAACCTCACAGGGTTGCCCCTCAGTTTTACCTACGTTTTTAGCCGACTATGAACAGGGGTTGGCAGCAGGGGATACACAATTTGCTACATCCCGCCAGGGCTGTGGGGTTTTCATTGTTACCACTATATTAGCTCCTCCCAATGACGGCCCTGGCTACCACCTGTCATTACTGAGAGACAGACCTCTGCTCCAAATGGCCCTCTTCATTCAGTCACTGGCTAGAAGGTGAGTGCATCAGAGGAGTGCACACACATTTCAGCAGCAGTGCTTCCTGCGTTGGGTGTGGCGGGCACAGCAGTGACTCAACAGTCACAATTGGGGATTACAAATTTGGGGAGAAAAAAAGTGAGAAAAAAAGGAGAAAAGAAATCATAGCCTCAATCAGAGGTGGTGACAAACGGTGCATCTCCCAAATATTAAAACTAACGTGGTACATGAGTCCTGACTCAGCACCCAGCAATTCTGCAAGACTGATCCATGACAATCTTGTAGTGTGTCAGGTACACTCTCAGGGCATTCGTACTGACATATTGTGCTGCTAATGGCATTGACAACAGCATTAAAGCAAATTTCCATGGTGGATGAGCGCACCTTCACAGACACCATCTCTCGCCTGATATCCGGAGGGGCAGGTGATCTGCCTCTCACACACAAAGGACCCAAAAGTGTTGAGGCACCTCTCGTTTGCCTGGCAGTTGTGAGTGTTGGTGACACACTCATTCACATCTGTGGGGGAGAGAAAACAGAAGGGGGGGGAAAAAATAACACAACGATTGTAGAGAGACGATGGAGCCTTCAGACTTTCCATGGGAGAGCCAAGCGACAGTCCCCAAGGGGAAGCAGGGCCTAAGCCCTGAGCACTACGCCCATTTGGCCCATCTTCATGCTGCACAGACGCCATGATGAGTAAGAAGCAGATGTGGAGAAGCTAATAAGCGAACCGAATCTCAGAAGAAAACTATTCTTAACCACTGGAGGTATTTGGGTGGGGGGGATTTCGATTTTTTTTGCAAATATTTTTGAGAACCATGGGTGGTTCACTCTATATTCAGTTTGAGTTATTCAGGCCAAAATCATCAACATCTAAGATCTACTTTGTGCAATAACACTGGATGAGGTTGAGACAAAATTATTCCAGAAAAGTGGAGAGAGTGAGGGGAGAAAACGCTACCATTAGAGTCCTGAACAATGAGTGTCTTGTGAGCCTAGAGCATAATTCAGAACATTATGTCATTGCCAATAAAAATAATTTGGGGCTTGTTGGGAATGTTGGTGTTTCTTAAGCCAGGATTTCTTTGGGGGAAATTCAACATAACAGTTGAATAACAGTGGTATCTATAAACATAAACCCCTTATCGGGACAACACAACAGTGTTTTCTGGTAACAATCTCGATTGTCGATTTACAGTTCCAAAAGTGCTCTCCAAAAGTGACGCATCACTGCAGATGAGAACACTGCTTTACAGTATTTGTTTCTCCTGTGACATCATCACCAGGAAGTAAACAATTACTGGACAGCAATGGAGGTACGGGAGCAATTGACATTGACATTAGCAGGCATCCAGCTTCAACTTCACTCCCGAATAACTTGAACTCCACAGGTAATTCAATGACAACATACAACTCAAATCTGCACGAGGCTCTGCCTTTCTAAAACAAGGAGAAAGGATTTGGGCTTTAGGCGATGGAAGAAACCCATTTATGTCCTGCATGAATTTGAGGGAAATCCCTTTTACTGGAGTCCGCGGTCTGTTTTAGGGAACCCCGGCCCCAGAAAGAGTGGTGAGATGAAAGATAACGTCTTCCCTACAGGAGCAGATGTCCTTGATGAGAAAAGAAGGTTCCAAGATTTAGGACTGAGGGTGCAGTGCGCTACATTGGAGTAATCTCTTTCAGATGGCTTCTCTCAGGAGGCAGACGGATTCCACATAGCTCAGGCAGGGAGCAGAACAACCTCAGGATGAAATCTAAATATTGGCAGTTTGGACGCAAATCCACACAGCGTATATGAATACCAATGATGAAATACGTTTTTCAGTGGATAACAAAGAGAATGTACCACATACTACTACTACTAATAATAATAATAATAGCAATACATTTTATTTGTATAGCCTCTTTCTAAATCACGAGGACACTACATACTGTAGAAAAGTGATGGGGGACACTGGTTGTTCTGCTCTTGCTGTAAACAGGTATGTAGTGGGTGCACTGAGGACGCACAGTTCTCTGCATCGCTGCAGGCTGAGCCTCACGCTCAGGAGTCCCGCTCCTTGATTGATATGTATATTTGTAAAGTCAACACGTTATGAGGACTGCTTTGAGCTGAAGTGGAAAACACAGTTGTTTGGCAGAAGGACTTCGGAGACCTGCATTATTTCCGTGAGTCATGCAAAGGGGAAAGAACGACTCATTCCTGAGGTCTCCACCTTGTCTACTCCCCAAGGATGCCAGATTACATTGTTGCTTGGAGTGCTTTCCACACAGCCCGGGGATTGATCCTTCAAAATAAAGGCGCAATTCAGCTGAACAGGGTGGAGGAAATGAACCTGACACATCTTCAACAGCAACCAGCAGGGATCCATGGATATATTTTGGTCTTTTGGTCATTCTCATAAAGCTGCCAGATACTGTACTGTACAGCACTCTGGGGGACAGGACAGGGCATCTGTTTTGAATACACTTTTCATAGCTGCAGAATGATTCCGTACATATTTGCAGTTTCATCACCAAAAATACAATGGAAAGCATGCGCAGATGAATTAAGTATTTCCAGGACAGATTCTTTTCAGCAGCTGAGATGGGTAATTAGGCAGAGCAAAAGGTGCTGTGGCTGGAGTGCAAGCAATGAGGATTACAGACTGTGAGCATTATTTCTTGGTCATCAATGCCATGGAATGAATGTCAAATGAACGTACGGTCAGAAGTGCAAATAAAAACATGGAGAAGATCTCTACAGTTTGCCAGTCCTTGCCATTCATTAAGCTTATTGAGGTGTGGAAGACATATTCATAGCCTGGCCACTTACACTGCGTTAGATTTGCAATAGCCCAAATCAAAGTATGGATTAAATTCCAAAGACTAATGATAATTAAATGATCATGTCTCTGGCTCAACATCCTTAAGATCCAACAAACAAAAGCCCTACAAGTGAAAAGGTAACCAACTTGCTTTTATTTAAAAAAAGCATTGGCTGGATTGCTAATGTGTGATGGAAACTTCCAGATGTTACAGATATTACAACCCTTTTTGATTGTTAGGCCAATAAAAAGGGGTATATATTGCTGAACCTCACCCAGTATTTAAGTGATTATTTCTAGAAATACATGTGAAAGCAAGCAACTTTCAAAATTACTATTTATAAATGCAGAATTCCCATTGAAATGCACATATTGTGTATTTTCAGAGAGGCCTGATATTTTAATTTTGGTTTTCACTGATGCAGAAAAGCACACATCCCAGATGAGCTTACCTGTCAGTTATGGTTCAGACATTGATAAGCGCTAATCAAGATCTGTGATCTAATCTCCAGTTTTTTTCAAATATGACACTTGTCTCCATTGCATAATGTAACCATTAATGACCCAATCGTTTAAAACCAGGAGTAATGCAAACCAAATCCACTCAGAACCAGAACAGTCATGCAATGACACAGCTTTGGCTGCAGAGTGAATCCATGAATAGGGCGAAGACAGCAAACACATGCATGACAGCAGGCACACCAAGGTGCCATTCGGATTTGCATTTCCTCTGTTTGTGTGTCTCTGACTGTGTTTGTGCGTGAGTGTGTGTACTCACTTGTGAGGGACCTGGCAAACGTGAGAGTCCCCGCACACAAACTGAGAGATGAGCCAAAATAATGGCACAGACAGCGTCATTCGCTGCCATCTTACCCACACACTCCCTATTCATGTTGTGTATGAACCCCTCCTCGCACAGCTCATTGAGGCGGACACACCGGAAAGCTCCTTCTTTGTTCACACAAAAATCCCCACGGGGACAGTTGTGTGCGCCACTCCTGCACTCATTCACATCTACACAAATGAAGGGGAGCCACAGTGAATGAGGACAGAAAGCAGAACAGTCCCTGGGGTACATTTATACATTATATCATTACACTATTTTTAATCTATTTTCTTGCCTCCCATCAGGTGTGACGAAACTGAATTGCTGAATCACACGATGCAAACCGGTGAGAATAGTTTTCTCAGTTTCAGGCCAGACTAAATCAGATCTGGCCACCCACACTGTACCATATGGGAACACTTTGGGAGAAAGCCTTCATTCGATACACTCAAGCTGATGGGGAATTATGCCTATGCCACACATGAATTCTGGCCTATTATATCTGTACTTAACCTGTCCTTGCACAGAGATGTTCATAATGCACAAGGACAGTCACAGCACTCATGTTATTACATGACACTGTACTCATATTTTGTCACAGAAATGGAATGAAACAATTATGATTGTACTTTATTCCTAAAATTGCCCAAGCACCAGAAAGGTATGAAGAATCTGGTTCCGTAAGAGAATGCAGGCGTTATCTGTCGAGTGATACTTATACTACATAAATGCCAACAACTGCCTACAATTTTCTGTTTTAAAATGTTCTGTCCATGTGAAGGAGTAGTCTTCACTGTTGGAATGGAATGTGTGCATTTTAATGTTTAGGATGCCAAAAACTATGGGTATAGGACTTTACTCAGTAATTGATTGTATAAACTAATTGTTACCAGCTTCATGAGAATGTGATGCTGGGCAGGCAAGCTAATTGATTGATTGATAGGAATGCTCCCAGGTGAAACTAATAATTGCAGCCCTATTTAATCCCAGGTGTGTTGCCCAAAAAAAATTTTTTTTGAAGGGGGTATCAAGGCAGTTAGAAGTATTGTTTGATACCAGTTGTATACAAGTTTATGGTTTTTGTCTAGGTTGTATGTTAGCTTGCTGGAATAAAGAAGTTAGTTTTTATATTTTTGGGGGCCCCAATTATTTTTATTTTTTAAAAAAAAAAACATTTTGTTTGTCTGAAGTATCTGCCAGCTTCGTGACACTCCACTATCAGTTTTGACCTTTTTCTATATACGGCAATAACTATTTTGGCATTGTTTCCGATACAGCACAGCAGATGGAAGAAAACATTTGGAATATAATTGCATCTAGAATAGCCATTAAGGGGTCTAGGTTGGAGAGGACGGTAGCGAAAACACAACTGGACAGTAATTGTAATTACTAGTTTCGGTCGTCGCGAGTTGAATATTTCTCGCCTCCACCTAGTTTGGTAGTTTTGTTGTCGGCAATAAAGGTGTTCGTAACTCAAACACAGTCTATGTGCTAGTTTGGTGGCGTTATTAATGGGTATATATGGGTATATATGAACAGATAAATACCCCATCGTTCAAGTTCTATGTTTCACCTCACCCTGAGGCAAATTGTTCAAGGAATGACCATTTGAAATGCAGTTTAAGGCATTTGAGCTTGGCACTTGTAAGGAGTGGTTCAATGCACACGAATGAGACCGACCATCTCTACACCCATGCAATTGTGTAAGATGCATGTTTATTACATGTATGCATGTTTGTATGCGCACTGGTTTATGTTATGTTAAATATTAAAGGTTCATTACAATAAAATGTAGGCTAGGTAATTGGCCAGTGCATCATGGTGCAATACCCTGAGTGATTGCAGAGGTTTGATATGATTAAGGACAGGGGGGACCTTATAAGAGGAATAACAAACCAAATATAATGGAGTGCTTGTTGATGTCTGTATTTTATATCCTTAAAAGTTTGTACTTCATTTTAAATGAGTCAAAATAACAGCGATACAATTCTGAAATGGCAAGCTTCTTTTAGGATGCCATAACTCTTTTGATTTGGCAGATTTTTACAGACCTTCTCTACACCCATGTAATTGTGTAAGATGCATGTATATTAAATAAATATATATGTTTGTATGTGCACTGGTTATGTTAAATATTAAAGGTTCACAAAATTCAATACAATGTAGGTAAATAATTGGCCAGTGTATAATGGAGAAATACCCTGTGCAATTGAAATGCTTCCAAGCCTCTTGCAGGATTTGCCATAACTCTTCTTTTGATTTGAGTTTTTGCTAATCAGTAGTTTCCCAAAGGTACAGCATGATGAATCTGAAATCTAAGATCTGTTTATATTTCTCAGCATTTATAATTCCATCGTTTTTGACCAGATCCCTTACACCGTTGGCTGAAATGCACACCCAGACCATAAGAGAGCCACCACCGTGCATCACAGAAAGGTTGCAGACAGGCTTCAATGTACTTCTCGCCAATGCTTCTGACATACTTTGGTTTGGATTTGGACTCATCGCTCAATAAGACTTTCTGCCACTGGTTGTCGATCCATGCTTTATGGTCTTTCGCGTATTGCAATCTCTTCTGCTTGTTGCCTTTCCACAAGAATGGTTTCTTAGCTGCAACGCATCCTACAAGACCATTTCTTTCTTTCCCTCAAGGAAGTGACCTTTAAGTACTGTTCATCAGATGCAGACAGCTTTTTGGGTCTTCCACTGTGTTTTCTGTCTTCAAGTTACCCAGTTTCTTCAAAGTTCTTTGACAGCTTGAACATCACATTTAGAAAATCTGGTTAGGCAGGCTATTGCTCGCTGAGAATTGCCTTATTCATGAAAAATTAAGATTTTTTTTCTGTCAAACTGTGTTAGCTTAGCCATTTCCGAATCTCTGCTCGAGGCACCCCAGCCATTCCATGCATTTGTTCAATTCCACCACCAGCACACCTGGTGCAGTTAATCAATACCTCATTAAGTTGAGCTGGTGGTGGTGTGCTGGTGGTGGAATTAAACAAATACATGGGCTGTATCCCAAATTGCATACCTGCATTCTCAATGGATGCAATTATACATGGTTTTCGTGGCTAACGATAAGCCATCTCCTGTTAGTAACATATGTTCGTAGTTTTATGCCATTGCTGTGTTTTATTTATAGCTAACTTAGTTAGCTAACGATACGTTTCCAAGTGCTTTGTTGATGTTACAGTAAAGTTTTTCATTTTAAGTTGGGCTAAAATAGTTTACAAGTTGCAAAGTAGCTTTTTTCTTATTACTTGAGTCGCCTACATGACAATAATACTTAATTCGCTCCAAAGATTACTCTGTACGTTACCTTTTGTTGTTAATGACTCTGTTACACAATGTCAACAATAAAGCCAATGATTTTTACAACATGTACTGGGTTTTATTTATTTGTGGTAAGTCAGCTTGCAGTCACAGCTCGTGACACTGTTGTTGGCTTCAGTCAAATGTCATTGCCAGAACATCGAAGAACATGTCCTGATCGGTCACCAAAACAACCAAATTAAATGTACATCTCCATCAGTAAAGTGAACTAGATAGCTGTCGCTAGCTACATATAGTCATTTAGTCACCATTACATCGGATACATAGCTATGTTGCTGTAGTAACATTACCATTTCAGCTAGCTGGCTATGTTGGAGAAGTTACAACTTCACTGATCTCTTGCAAGGACTATGATTGATCATACCATGTATCAATGCACATCTTGTAAGTCGCTCTGGATAAGAGCGTCTGCTAAATGCTTAAAATGCAAATGTAACTCCTCTACAGTTAGCTAGCTAGCTAGCAGGCTAGTTAGTTAATTTGTGACAAAAATAATGTTAAACCACTGGCTAGCTATGTCCATATGCCTACGTTGTGCATAGCTAAATATCTAATCATGAATAATGTCGACTAATTACATGAAACTATACAAATACGGAATACAGAAAAAAAAATACAGAAATAGTTATCCCGCCTTGTCCTGTCACCTTCAGCGCAGAAACCACAATGACTACTGGGAACGGTAAGTACATAAAAGTACATACGATTTTATGTCCTCCCAAGTACACCATCAAAACTTCCAGTAAATTTGCATACTTGAGTTTGGAACATACTTGATCACATGACCGTTTACTTCTGTACTTGATATACGCACTATATATAACACAAGTATGCAATTTGGGACACGGCCATGGAACAGCTGGGGTGCCTCAAGGAGAGGTTTGGGAACCAAACCTGTGTTCCTCTAGCCATCTCACAAGATATCAATAACTTTTTGGAAAATACAAGAAATTCTTGTTACTTTTTATTGTATTAATATTTATTTGCATTTATTCTAATGTTATATAGTGTTGCAAATAAACACTTAGGCTACTGCCCAGATAAATAGCTTTAAACATGATTTTATTGGGTGGCCAAAGACTTTTTCACAGTGCCGTGTACATATATACTGTATATACATATATCGGTACATATATATATGTGTGTGTGTGTGTGTGTTTACAGTAGGCTACCACATTATTTGCTACCTTACAAATTCTTGTGCATTGTTCATATTCCACAGAAATGTCAATGAATGCAAAAGGCTTCCTGACATATTTGTTAAGAAAACAGAGTGACGGAACAGTAAACCTGAAAGAACTAAAGAAGGAAGAAAACACAAGAATGTAGATATGAATACTCTTTCACTCTATCACATATACTGATGACAAAGGGATGCAAAAAATAGCTTGTCTTTATAAATGATAAAACATCGGAAGAAAATATTGCTGTTGAATGAAAGTACTCCAAGACAGCTGACATCCACATCTGGCTTGTCAGTACTTGTACAGCAAAATGTCAGGGATTCAATAGTTTTTTAAAATGTGTGAATAAGAAATGTTTATCTATATAAACAGGTTGACTTACTGTTGGATGTGTTTATTTTCAATCTGTTTATTTAATCATTTACTCCTGTTTAAATTTTATTTTTTATTTTTATTTCTTTGGCAATAATGTGTAAATGAGTTCACTCAAGCAAATTCAACCTTTGATTTGAATCTCTGAGTTACGTTGTTGTTTCTATTAATAGGCTTTAAAATGCATTGCAAGACTTGTAGCCTCGTAGAGACTGTTGAGGTTTGAAGTGAAGTTCAGAAGTTCTGAGTTGTCTAAGTGATCAACGGTAAAAACCAGACAGTACTGTATGTGATGGCAGTGAACCATAGACAAACCAAAGCCCTTGGACACATGCAATTAAATGTTCAGTTCAAAAATACTGTAATTTGCACACAGATCAGGGAAATTTAATTGGCATGAAAGTTCCACAGACTTCAGATGCTTAGTTTAACTTTGTCAAGACAAGACTGAAAATGAATAGCCACCACCCATGGTAGGAGTATAATTTGGCACACAACCTCGTTTCGCAGCTTTCAATAAAATAATACAAGTTGATGAATAACTCGCATGAGATCAGAGATATTCATTTCATTTGCAGATGTCAGAGTTCTGAACTAATGTAGGCAGGTTTGATGATTGTTATTGTAGAGATTGGTGCATATACAGCAATTGGCTATGGTTCACTAAAGTTCCAGGCTGTGGGCTCCACTGTTTATAAATTGAAAGCTGATCAGGTTAGGTGCCTCAATGTATAAGAAACCTGCAGTTACTCCTTCACGAATGAATACATCCAATTAATGGATGCAGTTACAATGAATGGCTTACTCCAAATAAACAATATTTTGATTTTTTCTAAAGGTGTGTTTATAAAAAAGGAATGTTTGTACTTGGATGCTCAAATGGATGCTACCTACTATATTGTCTGGTGTCTGTTTATGGTTTGGGGGGTGGGGGGTGGGGGGCGGGCGGTTCCATTAGTCCCACTGTAGACACATGGTGCTCTGTCATGAATATAATGAATAATAGCCTCTTTACCTTCACACGAGTGTCCATCTGCCAGCAGGGAGAATCCTTGGAAGCAGGCACAGCGAGCTTGTTCTCCCACTGCGGTGCACAGGTGCATACACGGCCCGTTTGCTGGGGAGAGAAACACAGGACAACAGGGGTGTTGAACTTGAACAGACTAAAACCCATCGGATGAAACACAAAATCCACCCTGACCCCTACTCTGTGGCTGCAATGACTCTACTAGGATTAAGAGTGCCGTATTTCGCTAGGTCTCCAGGACCTCTCTAGTGCAGTAGCACACAGTGAGAGTGCCCATTCTGATGCAGACCCGAAATCCCCCCACGCCAACTGCGCCTGAGTCATCGCACAGGAAGGAGGGGGAGATGTAGCTCCAATAATACTACCCTTCTGGTACTTTAAATCTTCACATCCAAAACTGGATTGTACACAAAAATAAGGTGAGGACCTGTTTGTTTTTCCTGGGCAGATTCTGCACTCAAGCCCCTAGGCTCCCACATTACTCGTAACACATTGTGGTTGATCACTTATAAAGGGGTCAGATAGGTTGTGCAAACAGCAGAAAGACACGTCTTAATGGTCAGACCTCCTAGAAGTGAAGAGTGTACAGAATGTGGAGAGTGTGCAGGTCATATTTTGCACACAAAAGGTCATTTAAAACATTTTATTTCATTGATTCTTGTGATTCTCTGTCTATTTTGAACTCAACAGAACCTTTAATGGTACACTTATGGGAAATTCTGAAGCAGCGGTGCCTGAGAGTGTTTCCAGCACCATCAACAAAAAAACAAATGATGGAATTTCTCACAGAAGCATGGTGTTGCATCCTTCTAGTAAAATCCCAGACACAAGGTTTATTGAAGCTGTTCTGGTACCTTGTGATGGCCCATCGCTCTCTTAACACACTATGTTGGTGTTTCCTCTAGTTTGGCAGTTTCCTGTGTCTCTCTTGTATTTTTTATTTTATTTTGTGAGGGGAAAAAAGCTTTGTGCTGTACTGCTGGGAAGGTGCTATACAAATAAACAGATGATTATTCTTATTATTATTAATAGTAGTAGTAGTAGTAGTATTAGAAGCTCAATGCAACACAAAATTTGCCTGATTCATGGATCACAATGTACAAGCACGCCTTTGATCGCTGTGAGCCGGGAGCTGTCCAAGCCTCATATTTCCCCTGTCTGACACTGACTGTTTGCAGTCAGGAGCATCATGTCAGCTGCAGCAGATCTGTTTTAATAACCGCCAGCGGATGCGTTGGCCAGATGCATGTGGTCCCCACAGCATGTTTCGATGCGCGACATAGCTTAGGGCACCAGGAACATAGATGTGTTGAACGGTAGTGATGGGAATAAGCTACTCACCACTGGGCACGGGCAGGTTGGTTAAGATTCAAAGCTTCTCTCAAACAGCCTCATTCATACTCTTCAGAGTGATAATGAACCTAAGAGTGGACTGCTGAAGAATACAGGGTATTTTAAATTGGCTATGCATTCCTGCTTTAATCATAATTGTAATTGCCACTGGACTGGTTGCTTGATTTTTCAACCAGTTCTCCCCAATAGTATAATTCATACCCTTCAGGGGAGCAATAGTGGATTACTATTAGAATAATATACAGGTATGTACTTAATTCTGGCAATGTTTGGATTACATAGATATATTGGCTATATATCTGCTTAAATTATAATATAGCACTCCAAAACACATTCACAATATGTCTACATAATCATGACTATTTGACACAGAGGTGACCAGTCCATTTATCTGTATAATATTGAACTGGTACTTTGATAAATAACAGGATCATGTTTGCAAAAGAAGTGATACTCATGAATTCTAAAAGTAAAGGCCTGCCACATCAAATACAGCAAGACAAAAAAACTCAGTCAAATAAGTTTGGTGGTCTGGTAAGAATGGATGTGTAGCTTACTTAAAATGAACTTCAAAGGTTGTATAGGCTATAGTCATGGAATGGAATAATGTCCTAGGTGGGTTTAAAAATACCTGTAATCACCTTTACATGATCGCCTTCTCAATTAATTTTCTGCCATAAAAGTGTCTGGAGCTCCGAAAATGTAAGGCCTACAGCAGCCAAACTTGGCAAATCCAAAATATTACCCACTACTCAGGCAACAAAAATACACAGATTGGCTCGGTGATGGCGCTATAACAAGTGATTTTACATTTTGGCCCATAACTCTTGAACCATGAAGCCTAGAAACAAAAGTATTGTCCACCTAAATCCTTGGCTCAAGGCAATTCTAGTAATCTAATCCAATCTATTTCAAAAAATTAAATGTATTTACTTTCCGCCATATTGGATGACCTAGGATCATGGGATTTGCATTGCAATGAGCAATAAACAATACAATGACTTACCTTCCTGAATGTGTAGGCTAAAGGTTTGCACCATTTAACCAATAAGCAATGATTGGCACATTTTGCTTGGATCCAGTTAATTACCACTTGCAGCTATATTTAAAAAATGATCTTTATATTATTTATGTAATTACATTTTACATATTACATAACCATTGCATATTTTTCTCAGTTCTGTGAGTATATTTTCCATTGATCGTCATTATACTGTACATCCCGTATGTTGTTAATATATCTACACTTCTTCCTGTTGGATTAATGTTCACATTTCTGCTGACAAGACATTAGGTACTTGATATGGCTTGTTGTTGTCAGAGAGCTTGAAGCTCCAGAGAGAGAGAGGGAGAGGGAGAGAGACCTGATCAGAAGCCTGCTAAGCTTCTAAAAACAATTCGCTTAACAGGCATAGTCTTAATCTCTCTCCCTGCCAGTGGAGAACTGGATATTCTGAAATGAGGGATATCTTCAAGGATCTGAGATGGGTTCCCCCGAGAAGACTCATTAAGAAGTCAGTATGAGCGTCGGTTTCTCTAACTCAACCACAATGAGGACGTGTGCATGGGTTTTGGGCTGCGGTGTGCAGCCGTGGTTTGGGGCCCGTGGGTTACGACCACAGGGATGTAGGTTTGGGTGGGACACTGCAATGCACTCTGGTGTTCACTGTGGCAGGACCCAGTCTCTACCTTCACACGGGTTCAGCTGGACGGGGGTCTGCGTGGTCCGAGGAGCAGGGACAGTGGTGTGGGTTGCTTCTGTCGGCTGCTTCTCCTCTGTCACTCGGTTGTCTGCCTCTGAGGTTTCTGCGAACAGAAAGGGCCATCGATCAAACATTGCTGTTCATAACGAGCAGCCGATAAAACCTCTGCTTCTTTCGGTCGACGGATATGGGAACATAAAACAGTAGGCAGTAAGAACTGAATACTGAATATATAATACAAATTGATTTAACCATTTCATCAACACAAGATAAAATTCAAGGCACTTAATATGTAAATGCCTTCTGTGTTTTTTCCCCCTGATTGACTGCAGGTTTATTGTTCCATTACAGTAAGTGCACCACATGCAAAAAAGGAAGTACCTCAGACTGGAGAAAGGAAAAGAATCTGATATTATTATAAGCAAAAAAATATTGTGAAAGCAAAGTTCAAAGGTGACAGCAATTTATGATGTCTATGATTTTTGAATTCCTTTTCCATACCAGAATCATGTAAGTAATGTTGAGACGAGTCTGTGGGTACTGTAGATCCTGATGGATCTATGGATTTAAACCCCAGTAGATTTCACATCACCAAGTGATGCGACAGGAATAGACCAAAGCTGGGCACTCTTGTAACTGGGAGAAAGTTATGTGGCAACAGCGAGGGTGGTGTAGAAAGAATCATGGATTATAATGGAATGCTCCTGTTATTTTCTTTTAAATCTAGAGAGAACTGAGCTGTGATGTGTGTGCCCTGTTAAACCTAATTCTCACACATAACTAACTAAAGGGCTCAAGGTATTGTATTTCAACATGATTCAGTATCCCTCATTACATTTGAAATAAAACAGTTCCAAAGTTAGAAAATGTGGTTCCTATTTCGAGGATTCCAATCCTCCTTGCATTCATGAATTAATTCATGAATCTGATATCTGTTCATCAATAATACGATAGCATATGTCCCTATAGCAGACATCTGAGGAGATGCATGTTGAGTCCAGCTTTTATATGTAGGATGTAGGCCTGTGCGATTGTATTACTGGGTGTAAATATTTAGGACCATGTGTGAATTAATAGAGCTGGATTTGATGTTCCACATTGTGATGAGGGAAGCCACAGAATTCTAAAGCAGCACCATGTTTGTTTTGGAATTCCTCTGGCAATCTTAACCCTACTGCTAGGGGAAATGTACCGAAACACATGTGGTTCTGGACTGCCCTCAAAACACAACCACCGTTCACTCTGCAAAAGTCTCAAACAGCAATGTCTGCTTTCTCTTCTGTTAGTGGTGAACAGGCTAGCTTTGAAGGCCAATCACCCTTCTGAAAAAGGCATTTCAAAAAAGTATTTCTTAATGTATAAAAATGTAAGATATTATAAGGAATACATTATATATGTAATATATATGTAATGTTCTACATATATCGTAGCACATCACATGAAAGTGTATTCTCCCATGTATATATTAAAATCACATTTATGAATGTAATAATAACTAGGTGTGTGAACATTGAAACATTAAAACGTTTAAACGAAATTGGGATCGTTATTAAGAAAAAACCCATAACTGAAACACGCTTGGGCATCAGTCAAGTTTGTAGTCTCTGTCAATAGAAAGGCGATGTCTTCCCTCAGGCTGCCCGAGCTAGCAAGCCCAATTGCCTGCTGCTGGCCATAGCACTGCTGTTTGGTGAAAAGTTTCTAACTAGCTCCCGCCTCAAGGGTAGTTGTGGTGATCTCCAGATTCTCGTGTCTTGTCCGCTCACCAACCTTTACAGTAGAAGTTAAACCAAAATAACACTCTTGCTTACTGTTAGAAAAGGTGCTTGGTTTAATTCGTTTTTTAGTATGATAAATAATTTGTGCTGATGAGCTAGACAATGTGAGAGGCTACCCTGGTACTGCTGGCTAGCTAACGTTAGCTGAGATTGATACACTAGCAACACAAAATAGTATTGGGTGCCGGAGATAGTGCAGCGTTGTGTGTTTGTGCAAATCTGCCTTTTTCTTTATAATAGTGTAATTGTGTTGATAATCTAAAAGCTAGATAGGCTATAAGAATAGAGACAAGGTACTACTGCGTTCGGATAAATTTGTGCAACTAGCAGCCATTCCAAGCTACCCGTATCACCATTTTTAGCGTTTAGCGCTATTCCAATTACAATGTAATACAGTACCAGTATTTAACATGAAACATCTTAAAAAATAAGAAAAAAAATAAAGAAAAAAATATTTGTTATTTGTTGTAACTCATTTTTGTTAGTTTTCTGTACCTATTAATGTACATTACTACTTCATAAGTAGAGATTTCCAGATCGGCTGCTTTTTCTCCAGAGATATGGCCTTTTTGCGTCATTTTAATATATCTAATCTGTGCAATCTCATTATCTAAACTATATCCATACTTCATATGATGCATGCAATAAATTATACTTACACATTTTGACTTAAATTTTCGATCTGAAAAATACAGCTCAATGTCGCTGTCAATCTTGTTGGTTACAGGGCAGTCTTGGACAACACTACATAACCAAGGCAACAAAGATAAATCACAAAAAACAAGGCCAAAAACCAGTGCTTTGTCAATGAATGAATATGTGGGAACATGCCAAACATTAGAAACTGTTTACCTAACAATGAGCTACCACATCAACCAATTGTCGACCTAACAAATGAGATGAGGTCAACAGTGTTCAAAGACTGCAGGCTCAGGAAGGTATTCCATGTTTTTGGTTTGGATAAAGATTATCGGCACCAATCAGAATCCACTGAATGGAAGGAAGGACTCCATTCCTGAATATCCCTATCAGTGCGCATGCACACATACACAAACACACACACACTAAGAAAAGCTACTATAAAACACTATAAAACTAAGAAAATTATGTTCCCAGCCCATTGTTCATAAGATATACTGAGATAAAAATGTTCATGTTTTTAAAACAAATTGCCAAGTAGTGACCTCCATAGGGAGCCACGTCTACCTAACAAAGCAGGGACCTCCCCAGCCTATAGCAGGACTGCACTTGTATTAAAAAATAGCAATAAAAGCAGGATAAGAGCCAAATACTGCCTTGGCTAAACCTTAAAAATGACTTATTTCCAGACCTTAATAAATGATTGAGGGAAAACAGCATGAGGGCAGCCCCATTCAATGCCAGGGTTTATTCTTCAGAATCAGTGTTTCTTGCATTGTAGTTCTTTAGAACTAAAACCTATTTTACATTTATGTGAAGGACAGACATTGAGCCTGTGAAAATGAGAGCAATGAATAGCAAAACATTCTCCCTCCTCCACTTTACATACAATCCATGTTTTGAACAAAAACAATCAATCACAATAGCTGCGCCGTCCTCTTACACATGCACTCCATCAAAAACAATGACATGCCATGCACAGTTGAATGTTTTTGTTAATACAAGAATACTTAATACAATTTCCATCGGCACGGACTGACATTTTCTTGACAAATCTGCAGCTGTTATACCTTGTCTCGCGAGCGTGTTTGAGAGAGGAGCTCACCTGGCACACAGATGTGTCCATCCGGAAGAAGCACGTACCCGGGGAAGCAGGCGCACTCATAGGAGCCCCAGGTGTTGACACACCTGTGATTGCAGAGCTGTCCAGCATACCCCTGACATTCATCTACGTCCTCCTCCACAGAGTTGTCGGCCTCCTCGCGGTCATTGATGGAGAAGGCCTCTTTCGGGAACTTACTGTCTGAAACTAGAGAGCCACAAAGAGTCGTTCCTCACATCCTGTACTAGTCCAGACTACAGTATGTACAACAATAATAGTAATGGATAACATTTATTTAGTGTCATGTCATGTCACTGTTCATGTTATCAAAGCACTACAGCGAAAGGGGAAGTTCTCCTTAAATATCCCATTTATTTTCAAACTTAATTTCAGCAATGTGCTCTTTCCCATTTTTTTTTCTCACCAATTTGGAATCGCCAATTCCAACTATGGAGTCTCAAGCCAAATATTTATTTTCATTATTTGTATTTATTTTCTTATTTAACAAGGTTGGTCAACTTATAACTAATTTCTAATTTGCATTGATGATCAGGTGAATCAATTTTGGTACCAATCAGATGTATGGGGATAATTAAGTGGCCAGATGTAGCGTTTTGTTTTTGTTTGAAATTGACTAGGACACTGAGGTGCCCCCTACTGGCTCAGCAACACCTCTTCCAGCAGCAACATAGTTGTCCCAGGAGGTCTTCCCATTCAAGTACTAAACAAGCCCACACCTGCTCATCTTCAGCAGTTTGACGAGAAGATAACCAATGACATGGCTGAGACTCAACGCTGACTATAGGGTCCAGTCTGCACTGTTGGCGAACACCTCTACTCACTGAGCCAATCAGGAGCCATCTAACCAATGTCCTTCAGCATGTCTGACCATAAGCACCAGTCAGTTGTGGGTATAGCTCTCATGGAGAGGAATTAATTGGAGTGACCATGTCAGTGAGCTGATGTTCCATTAGCGAAAACTACAATAAAGTAAACTGCAATCAAATTCCAACTACCATGCTGAACTAAATATTTCACACAGTCATTATATAAATCTCAATACAAAACAAGAGGAGATTAAATGTTTCCGCTTAAATTAATCATGTTAAGAGTGAATCATAGGGATGAAAAATAATTACTTCCCATCCCATCCACCCTTAAATGTACACAAAGCAGCGGCAGCAACCACCACGCACACCCCTCTTGTTAAAAGGGCAGAATGTTTCCATGGTTTTCGACAGGTTAATCACACCTAATTTCACAATGTTATCATAAACCCCTCATTTCCTTTTTCTTTGCAGTTATGGAAAGGGAGATGGAACTCCTGAAAAGTACAGGAAATTTTCATTTTTGACTCATGTTTGGGAAGTTGTGATTGAGTAGTATTTAGACAGTGACGGTAGATTTGATCTACTGTCACTCATCGGTGGGTATCAATCGCAGGCATGGTAGTGCCAAACCAGCTAGTGTAATGAAATGTATATCCCCCGACCTAATTAAAATGCGTGTGAGGCTCCTTCTCTATCTCTTTCTTGCTGATTCTCACTCAATGCAGGGTCACTGGTGTCTGCAGGAGCCCCTCTTGACAGAGTCACAGCCCAGAGAGAGGCGTGTCACAGTCTGAAAGGTCGGAGGCAGACTTTGGCCACTGGGAAAATCTCTGTACAGGGTCAGCAGGGGTGACAGACAGGGACAGGGACAGGGTCTGAGATGGCATTCTTCACTCAACATGACAACTGACTCCACAGCTCTCGTCTCCGACACAATCTGTTGTCGGAAGGAGTCGGGATGTGTCCAGCGCACAGCATTTCACTTTTCTGACCTTCACTTCTTTCATTCACTTGTATCCAACCAGCTCTAACCTTTTGTGCAACACATCATATCCTTACAAAATTTGTAGAATGGCTCATTGGCATCAGATACTTGAGCCATTCATTGATACAAAAACTGTTTTACTGGCACCAAGAGGACGACAACAGACCGCACTGCCATCTGTCCCTAATTCATCTCATCTCTCCCACATATTTCCACATTATTCTGAATGGTAGCACGACACCTGACGTCTCTGTTTTGTGTGTCTGCAGTAAAGAATATTTATCAATGTCAGCTCATATTCCAGTTCTGTGACAGAAATGTGAAAAGGAACTCAAAAGGGATGATTCACAAAAGCAACCCCAATGGCTGTTAAAATGCAAGACGTGAGACAAAACAACAACACGGAAATGTTTTAAATTGTTCCAAGAAATTTTTGAAATGTATTTTCAATGTTTTTTAACCTCTGAATGCAAATGAGCACGAGGCAGGATTATATCGCCGGTGGTTGTGTGAAAAAACTGCCACGTTCAGGATGTGCCGAGCAGTAATGTTACCTTTCTTTGGCAAAGCTGTGGGTCTGGGCCTCTCCTTCTTCCTGATGGTGGGCTGGCTGGGGCCATAGTCCCCCTCGCAGCAGGTCATGAAGATATGGCCGCAGGGGTACCCCAGATACTGATGTGCCTCACAGCTCTGGCCCTCGACATGGAACCGCAGTCCCAGAGAGCAACAGCTGCAGCACTCCTGCAGAGCGTAAATACAATAGCATGCCCAATTACTGCATCGTCACCAGGGGCCCGCCAAAAAGGACTGCATCGGTAATTATGGGAATCTATTACAGCAATATTGTACAGCCAGACTTGTGAGATGTTTTGGAGCAGACCTTAGGGGCAGAATGCAGCGTAGGCCAATATTTAACTTCTGGCAAACACCCCCAACACAATGGATACAGCAACCCTTTCGCAATTGCCCAGAGAGTTCTGCTGCTTGGAATACATGAATGGTGTTGAAAATTTGGGCCAATAAAATATGTTTCCTCTTGAGATGGTAATGTTTTTATTCTCACCGATAAACAGAATAAGCTATGCATTCTATTTCCAAATTGGCGCTTTCCCAGGTTCAAGCAATACATTAAAGTCCTAACAATTGCAGAACTTTCCAATTTCTGACCGGTAAAACAATCTCAGGCTTGTAGCAATCCAATAATCACAACAGAAGAAACCCTGTGTCTTTATTTAACTTCCATGATGGTGAGAATATTGGGAATTAAAGCTATTTTATACCAAAATGAACATGTTTCTAGACACTGTTAGAAGCAGAAATGAGAACACAGATCTACACTAGGTTTTCTGACTTACTTTATCCCATGACTGCCTAAAAACAGTGAATTTTGGTTCAAAACAGAAAAACATTAGTATCATCAGGGCATCATGTTCACAAATAAAGAAAAACATTTGGATTGTATTTCAACATATTTCAACACTTTTTAACTTTTTAAACACTATTTAAGCTGTTACCATTATTTATTCAGGTCACAAGTTTTAAGAACACATAAGCCCATTTCACATGACATGATGTCAAGGAAGCTGCCGATTGAATGGAATTGAAAACCTGGATTGATTCTATGTTTTCCCTATGATAACACTGGAGATCGATGCCAAATTGCTGGCATGGTACCATTGTAGTTTGCAAAACGGACCTGTAGGCGAATGTGTATAATATTATATATATATAAATATAACACAGACTTTGGCTCCGTATTAATGCAAGTGCTCTTCACTTTAAATGTGCTAAAACAGGAAGAGTTTATATTATTAGTGCAGTGTGCAAAGGCGTCTTGAAGCAAAGTTAAGTGGGAGTAGGGGACTGAATAAGATGAGAGAAGGAAAAGGCAGCTCCTGAACAAGCAAACTGCAAAGAATGTTTTACAGCTAACAAAAAAAATGGAATCATTGGTTTGTTGGCCCTTGTGATTGGCTACCCAGACTGCTGTTTACACATCATTTTGTGCACTCATCACACGGATGCTGGTAATACACCGGCTCCACTCAGACGGCACAATTATGGGCTCAGAGCCAGCTAATAACTACTTTGGAGGTAATAGGGCACGGTATCGCGATTCAAAAAGATAATGTGGTACCAGCCAGTCTGCAGGTGGACCACTTGCACAATGATGCAAATGCAGGCAAACTTTTACAGTTACACCTTTGGGCACAAGAAATAAAAGCCTAGGGAACAACTAGAAGACTAGTTTAGAGGCCTCATTACCAACACGGTGTGTATAATAACCAGTATGTATTTATTTTATGTATTGAAAATGCACTCTAAGGTAACTGAAAAGCTTAATTAAATAACACAATCCTTTCCCAAAATGAGAAACGCAATGGAAATAAGTCCTTGATCATTTTAATGTACAGTATGTACTGCCATTGCTTTGATGTGTAGCTGTACACCAATCAGCCACAACATTAAAACATTTAATAACATTGATCATCTCGTTACAATGGCACCTGTCAAGTGGTGCGATATATTAGGCAGCAAGTGAACAATCAGTTCTTGAAGTTGATGTGTTGGAAGCAGGAAAAATGGGCAAGCGTAAGGATCTGAGCGACTTTGACAAGGGCCAAATTGTGATTGCCAGACAACTGGGTCAGAGCATCTCCAAAACGGCAGGTCTTGTGGGGTTTTCCCGGTATGCAGTGGTTAGTACCTACCAAAAGTGGTCCAAGGAAGGACAACCGGTGAACTGGCGACAGGGGCATGGGCGCCCAAGGCTCATTGATGCGCGTGGGGAGCGAAGGCTAGCTCGTCTGGTCCGATCCCACAGAAGAGCTACTGTAGCACAAATAGCTGAAAAAGTTAATGCTGGCTATGATATAGGTGTCAGAACACACAGTGCATCGCGGCTTGCTGCGTATGGGGCTGCGTAGCCGCAGACTGGTCAGAGTGCCCATACTGAACCCTGTCCACCGCCGAAAGTGCCTACAATGGGCACGTGAGCGTCAGAACTGGACCATGGAGCAATGGAAGAAGGTGGGCTGGTCTGATGAATCACGTTTTGTTTTACATCATGTGGATGGCCGGGTGCGTGTGCGTCGTTTACCTGGGGAAGAGATGGCACCAGGATGCACTATGGGAAGAAGGCAAGCACTGTTGCAGACAAAGTACACCCCTTCATGGCAACGGTATTCCCTGATGGCAGTGGCCTCTTTCAGCAGGATAAAGAGTGCGCCCTGCCACACTGCAAAAATTGTTCAGGAATGGTTTGAGGAACATGACAAAGAGTTCAAGATGTTGACTTGGCCTCCAAATTCCCCAGATCTCAATCCGATCGAGCATCTGTGGGATGTGCTGGGCCAACAAGTCCAATCCATGGAGGCATCACCTCGCAACTTACAGGACTTAAAGGATCTGCTGCTAACGTCTTGGTGCCAGATACCACAGGACACCTTCAGAGGTCTTGTGGAGTCCATGCCTTGATGGGTCAGAGCTGTTTTGGTGGCATGAGGGGGACCTACACAATATTAGGCAGGTGGTTTTAATGTTGTGGCTGATCGGTGTATATGTGTTCTAATATAAACTAGAATAGGCTATCTAAACCAGCTGGACTCAAGGGATAGCTTTTGAACAAGTAAAGCTATCTATGATATTTTGTAATGTAGCCTGTCGTAATGTTATTATCTGCCTTGAAAGCTAACTTCGCTAGCTAGTTATTAATTAACAACTTAACTAGTTAGCTATAATAATGAAAAAATACTATTATAATCATAAGAAGATATGTTGCTAGCTAATGTGAAATAGGTTGCTTCTAATATCAAGCATAATGTTGTTTTTTACTTGACAAAACGTATAGTAAGTAGTACCTTCTGAAAATATGGATTTTGGTTGGATATGTGTACATAAATGGATAGAAATATAAATTGCAAAGGAAAATGTGCCATGTCACAAGCTAATGAAATTGCAACTGGGGATTTTTTATCAGATTTATACAGATCTATGGGATGTGTTTAAATTGGTGGTGATAAGTCACATATGTATGCGGTATTGGATTTAATAATATATATATATATATATATATATTACAATCAGCTTTTTAAAATAAAAAAATGTTTTAAATTAAAATAATGACACTTGCAAACCATAAACGTTTTAGTAATTACATTTATGTGACAATGATTTTTGGTGGCTATTTTGTTCTTGGATTCTGTAAAATCTTTGCGGCTATATTTTGACATTTTATTTGGTTGGCTTGCAAAGGGACTATATTAAAATCTTTTCGATGTACCACCCTCACAGGAAAAAGCAGAGGTGCTGCTATTGCTCACTGGATGAGCTATGTGACTTGCCTTGAAGGGGTCTGTTCCGCAGGCATCGTTGTCTTCTACATCGCACACTTCTCCCCCTTTGGCTGCGTTCATGCCGGCCAGGCACTTGCTTTCCTTGAGGAACCCTAAGCAGCAATGCATCTGAGCAGTCCTAACACCCCCCAAAACAAAATAACATGGAATTTGACAAAGTCCACCTTGACTGACTTAAAAATATTTTAAGTTTATCATGAACATTTCAGAAGTGCTTCCCCTCATTGAAAATGAGCAATTGTTTCATTCATCCTCAGAACATGGTACGTATACAATGTTATCCAACCACTAGGGCACAATACTCAAATATATTCCCTACAGGAAAGCTGAATATTTAGTAGGATGCATTGAAAAATAACTTTACACTTGTTGTCTATTACCAACATGTAGTTCTGCTCAGACAAGCTTACCTACATATGGAGTGTCGGTCTTCTTTAGCAGCAGGCATGTCATTGCAGTGACTATTGCTTGAGGCCCACTTCTGGCCGACATCGCAACAATTTTCCACCAGGTCCTTAGCAGAAACTTGGGAAAAGACATAGACAAGATGTAGATAGTCAATAAATCAAGTACATCAATTTTGTTGAGGCCACTGATTTAAATGAACACTATATACAGAATACAAGTCATCTTAGCACCTGACAGAATTGGGGTCAGGAGTTCAAATACAAGTATACCCCGCTTAGCAGATGAAATTCATGCAAGCAGAACAGAGCATTAAACGAAAAGGTGCAACATCATATACACTACCGGTCAAAAGACAATGCATTGTCTATTCTACAATACAAATGGAACTTTGTTTTCATCCATATCCGCTTGTCTGTGCCTGTCTCTTCCAATTGTCAAAGAACATGTGCAAGCTACTGGAAATCTCAGACTATTTTCAGTACAGTATTGCTAAGTGCCCTCTGCCAACCCTTCCGTCTCCAGTCAACTAGCTCATTGGCTCCTTCTACAGGAAGCCCTGCTCCAAGCGCGCCAAGCACCTCTACCCATACCTAGTGTGTATGGCTACATTGTGAAGTCATGGGATTCTCCATACTCCACCTGAGCCCCTTACTCACCGGTGCTGGATGGCAAACAGGCCCAAGTAAGCAACGGCGCCCCCAGAATTCAGGACTCCCTTGCTCACTACCTCCTGCCACCGGCCTCACTGGTCTAATAATTTTTTAAAAAGCTCCCTAACCACAAAGATCAGGTAACTGCCTCCCTTGCGGACAGGTCTTATGTCTGTGGGTGTGGCAGGAGGTTTTTGAGCTACGCACTTAGTGCATATGCAGTGATGGCAGCTACCGAACGTATTGTCCCCCTTAGGCTGCTTCGGATAAGACCTAATCAACGTTAGTTCATCGCTCTCCGAATCCGATGCGGGATCGCCTGTGACTGGTGATGGTTCCGAGCTGTCTTCAAAGCTCTGTCTCCGTGGAGAGACAACCAGAGTGCACACAAGTCTCCCCCTCTAGGTGTGGACACCCTGGCTCTCCCTTGGCTGAGAGCTCACCTCTATGCCTTCCTCCCCTCGCATTAATGATGCCTCAGTTATTAAGAGTGCGGACAGATGGGGGTGAGCTTCATTCTGATTGGCCCAGGTCAGCGGTTTGCAGACGTGACTCAGTTATTGTCCGGGACCCTGTGGCCGCTTCCCGTCCCCTTTGCCACTCAGGTCTTGATGGGAGCTCGGTCGCTAGCCAGTCCCTGGTCAGACAATTCCTGCTTGGTTCGTGTTGTTGCGAAGTTGCCTTTTGACCCTTGCACTCGAGTTATGGATTTGATCAATTTAGACAGTGTTGTTGCTGTCATTGATTTCAGCAAAACAAGTTAGTAATCTCAAGCGTTCAAGCCCCTCCGCATGCAAATTCTGAGGAGGAGAACTTCTCCCTACCTAGGTGGTGTGCTGATGGCTGGAGACATGTTGCCTCAGCGCTGCTTGATGCTGATGAGTGTTTTCATTTCACAGACCTCTTCACAGACCCTTTTCCTCATTGTCCTGTGGACAGCTTGAGAAAACTAGGCCCTTGATTGGTGTCAGACTCGCGTTGGTTATGGCTGTGGGCCATCTGATAGCTCAGACTGCTTTGTCTGGGCACTCTATTGCAGCTGCGATAGGCTCCCTTGCATGTCAGTCTATTTTACTGCTGGCCGGGAACTGGGTGACATACTGTCCCTGGCTTTGTGTCATGATAGTAGCCTGTATTCGATCTTCACACCAGGGCATTGTTCTACATCATTACCATATAGAGCCAGGTGAAACTCCACATGAAATAAAACATCTGGTTATGTAGGTAGCCTTGGTTTTATGAATGGAAGAGTGCACTGATTGGCTTCACTACGGGATACGCTGAAATTTCCCATAATTCCAAGGCTGATTCAATGGGCATGAGCACCTTTTCTAGTAAAAGGAATGCTGCCATTATTTTAGATTTGTTCAGTCTGTCATTGGCTGCTTGCCAATTCCCATATGAAGCTCATTAGTTTGCCCTTACATTCATTAAACTAAGGTTGCCTACATAACTGGACGTTTTAGAAGAGGCGCTGACTGACTAAACAAAAGAAACGAAATTGTATTATTTAGTCTATTGAGCATGTGCAGGTAACTGCCTAAATAAAGGAAACACGAGTAAATTACGGTTTCTGGCAGCTCTGTTATGGTGTTGGGTGCATTTTCCATTTTCATGGTTTAGGTCTACTCAACCCCTTGGAGCATATTAAGGTAAATGCCAATAAATACAAAGCCATGAATGGATTGACGCTGAAGGATGCTTACCTGCTGCTTTGTGTAGAGGAATCCCTCACGTCCCTACCCAAGGCTAGGTAGCCACTATGGATTTCACAAGTGGCTACTGTCATGTGAAGGCAGCCTTCACTACGCCCATGGTGCTATATGAGTTTGAACATATTGCATGCCCTTCAGCTTGTCTAATTTGGATAGGGGGGGCAAGGGGATTTAAACACAGAATCACTGCTCAACTCCTTGGATGGCATTATACAGGTAACTGACAAAATAAAGAAAACACTTGCAGGGGGAAGGGTTCTGATTCTGGTGTGGGGTGCATTCTGGTGTGGGGTGCATTTTCCTCGCATGGTTTACCACTCAACCCCTTAGAGGGCAAGGTAAATGCTAATAACCTTCATCCTATGGTGAAGCATTTTTATCCTGATGGTTTGATGAGCATGAAAACAATGTAAACCACATGTCATGGCCGTCTCAGTCACCAAATCTCAACCCAATTGAACAGATTGGGATGGCAAATTCTGGAGTGGCATCTAAGACACTGTTTTCCACCACCATCAACAAAACACCAAATGATGGAATTTCTTGTGGAAGAATGGTGTTGCATCCCTCCACAAGAGTTCCAGACACTTTTAGAATCTATGCCAAGGGGCATTGAAGCTGACATGAAGCAGACTGGGCTGGCCGGGAAAGGAGATCAGGGGCCGTATGTATCAAGCTACTCAAGAGTAAAAAAATTTAGAATAAAAGTGATTTATTAATTTTCTCTGGACTTAAAAGTAGGCTACTCTTAAACTGTCAGATATTTAAGAGACCTCTGGAGCTCTCTTAACTCGGGAGTAGGCAAGACCGCACAGTTGCGGAGACAGAGACGTGGGCGCACCTTCCAAGACAGGAAGAATGTTTTAGAAATGTTTGATGATGCACAGAACATCAAACTTTATCGCCTAGATCGTCAGGGAATCATATTTGTCACTGATCTTGTGCGGGATGTAATATCGCCAGCAACTTTGAGAAGTAGCACAGTTATGCCAGGGATGGAAATTATTTTAACATCGCGCTTAAAGGTCAAAATAATTGTATTAACTGTTGTTGTTCATCAGAAATATTGCAATATGAAACAAATGTGTCTCATAAATAAATAAATAAGACAAACAAGTGCCAGATGTTGCCTCCTTGAAAGCGGAGAAAGCGGTCCTGATCGCTTTGGATAGAACATTGTACAGTACAATTTTTTTGCTTTCCTCCAGGCTCCGAATTGCGGAGGCGAAGCTGGCATTTGTTGTCTGCAATCGGCCTCCATGCCTCTTTGTTATGACGACCTGTGTTGTTGTGCTGTGTGGAGCTAAATATTTCCTTAATTATTTCCTTTTTTGAGTCTACCTCCTCTACAGTCCAATTCGGTTTTCTTTTTAAATCTATTTTGCTTAGCCTAACATTAGCTAACAAGGCAACTTTTATAATGAGGGTTTGTTTAACTTTATTGGAAACTTGTGTTGACCATCAAAGAATACAGATTTTCCAAAAGCAGATTGGTTCTTCCCAGGGTTGCCAATCATCCATAAATTTACTGACAGTCCGTAAAAAAAACATATTAATTTCACCTTGTCCGTAAATCGGTAAAAAAGTTTCTGTCCCATAAAAATGTCCCGTTTACTAGGCTACAAAATGATCTAAAAGTCTCTCCGCAGTATAACTGCTGCATAGAGACTTTTCGATCACCCTACACTTCCTTTGTTGCTAAATTTCTGACTGTCGTCAAACTTTCCTCCTAGTTATGAACGTTTTGTTCAACGAAATTTTGATGAAGAGCGTAGATAAGTCAATGTACCTGAATGGAATATTGACTGTTAAAACTGTCAAAGACCGCAAAAGCTTTCGACCCACTGCACCATAGCTTGAGTATAATTGTCTTTATTTTCACATTTTTTAAGACCGAAATATGGGTGTCAGTAAAAAAATAGTCCAACTTTGTCAGTCATGTCAGTAAAACCACAAAGGTATGGTTGGCAACCCAACTTCTTCCTCTTTTCAATTTCGCCGATTGATGACCTCATCTTAATCTTTTAATTTGCGGCACCTGTGCTTGTCGCAAAAACACACTTATAAGCTACTCTTGAGAATATTTGAAGACTTCCCTAAGAGAAAGTGTGAGCTGCTTGATAATTACGTTTTATCGACCACTTTAAATGGAGGGCGATTTAACTCCAAAGTAAGCTCTTAGGAGGTATCGTAAGTGTAACTCTTGAGATATTTTTTTTTCTTTCTTTTTTTCTCCCTTTTTTCTCCCAATTTGGTAGCCAATTAGACCCGATATTTTTACGTCAATCCCCCCCCTAGTAATGTGAGTTCGCTGCCGTAGTCCTGCGACCGGTAGTGACGAAGCGAAGTGACGCCTCTTCCGAGACGACCGTATCTAACAAGGTTAGATAAACTTAATATATTTAAAATATTTAATGAATATTTTTTAAAAACTTAGCAGCTGATGCAATTTCAAAATTGTGATAATACCGCGCAAATTAATTTATTCAACAAACCACTAAAAAGGCTAATTTATGTATCACCCTTTGCCACTTTGATTGTTCATCTTTTGCCCCCCGCAACACCTTTCGTTGTTTACAAGCAGGGAAACTGTTGGCACCAGTAGCACATTTTTGTTATGTCACCTGCAGTCTACATTTTTTTGTCTACAACACATTTACTCTGCTATGATCTAGTTTTGCTGCTTACACAGTGACAGTGTCTTAATGACAACGGCAAAATTAGGTAGCTGTGATGCCGGGAGAGGTAGAGGGCAGAGTAGAGAAGGCTGCTCCTCCTCTTTGGCTGCTGTCAGGTGCTGTTCCCTCCCAAAGCCAGCAGCTTACCTTGGACAGCGGCGACCTCACACACAGGCAGGCACACCTGAGACTGATCAGTAATCAGCTCAGGTGTTGGTTATTGCCTTACTACCTGGCTTTCTATAAAAGCACAGCCTGCCATGCCTAGAGGAGACTTTTGTTTTGGGTAGATGGAGGATGCTGTGCTGACTTTTCATGCTCACCCTCAATTATAGTGTTTATTTTGTCTTTATTTTCAGACATTTTATTTGTTTGTTTGAATACCCCCAAAAAGGGCCATTGGTCCATCAGAACCAAATTTTGCATTGTGTTTTGTCCTCCCACTCACCACCTGGCAAGGTGGCCACCCCTGCCACCCTGTGACAGTAGCCAACTAGTAAATCTACCGACAGCACTAGCATAAAAGTTGGCACTTCGCCAGGCTTTCAATCTCCATTGACATCTAAATGAGGCTAGCGGATAATTTTGGAAATCACGTGTGCGTGAGATTATCCAGGAGTATACTGTACTTTCTTCCCGTGTAATGACTGGAGAGTGAACTCCATGGAGAAGCCCCTGTCTCATGATTAAAGCTTGGTATCAAGGCTAAGATTTCTACCACAAAGACTTTATGCAAGATCCTGAAACTCCTGAGGTCACAAAGTAAGACAACCAGAATGAGAATGAGAAAGAGGAAGTGAGAAATGAGGAAGAACAAGATTTATTGAGAGTGAGCCTCACTGTGAATGCTTCATTGAATTGTTAATGAAGCTGACATATTCTGAATGTGCCTTAAGCAACATCACCGCATAACAGCCAAGGAAATAAATTCAGCTATCATGTCCCAGTTCCATCCCTCTATATTTTATCTTTCAGGGAACACTGGATAACCAAAGCCAACTGTAAATATTCTGGTAATAATTTGTACATTCAAAAGCATCCCAATGTTCAATTTGTAATCTGTCATACTGCATAGAGGAAAAAGCAACAATGCATAATTTCAAATTTGAGTCTGCCAGTGAGAATGTCTTATAGCACAAGGTACTAATACTAAAAGTATGGTAGTTGTATTCTATCCCTGAACAAGCATGTAAAACAAATTCAGTTAAAGCTACTCCATCATGTTACATTTCAGTCTAAAAGGTGTCTAAGGTCGAGGGCAGCATAAACAATACACAACTTAAAGCTTGGTTATCCATGCTTTTCCACTATTTTGGAGGCTGGAATATGGGACATCTGGTCTGATACGGTTGATGCGGTTCAATGATGATTGATTAACATAGTCCCTTCAAAGTTAGTACGGTTGTAGCGCATCTCTCTCTCTGTCTAAAACAATGTCAACAGTATTAAACTTTCCATTGTTTAAATGAAATTAGCCTGAATTGTATAATTTGTCATACAAATGGACTGATCGGAAATATTTTGTTTGTGTACTAATGCACATCTAAATACATGAATTAACTTGAACCAGATAAATGTTTGGTTGCTAATAATTTTAATTCTAGGCCATGATAATGTGTTCTGTGTAGACCTACTGTATATCAATAAGGTTTTGACAAATGTACACAGGTTTTAAGCCTTGAAAATAAGGGCAGCTCTCTCTAGGGGTTGACACCTATAACAAGTGAACAAGGCTGGTTAGCATTTCCTAGGATAGCTAACAACTGTAACAAGCCTACCTCGACACGTTTCTGCAGTTGCATTGGCTACGACCCAGGTCTAGCTATAGTAGTTACAGTACAGGTCAAATTAGTGAATGCCTAAAGACAAGTATAGGACATCCATAATCACATATGTTTCCGCATGAATTTCCCTTCTATAAAAACATTTCTTACTATCAGTTATGGCCAATCGGCAACGGCAAGAACTAGAGACACTCCCGTTGTCATGTTTACTAACACTACGGCTGTGTTTACACAGACAATAGGGTATGCGTCAAAAACGCAGTTCTGCAATTATTTTCAATGAGAGTAGTGCGTTGGTGCATCAGAGGCCAACGCAAGTTACAATGCTCCGTTGTCCGTTAAAATAGTTCACCAGAGTTTAACTTTTGATGGAGTGATTGTTGAATTTGAATTTTGAATTGAGTGCCTCCTGACGTCCTAATGCGTCAGCCAATAGGGGATGGTTTAAAGCGAGACGTGGCATTTATTTGGTGGGCTTTCAGTTGTTCGTTTTTGGAAACAAGATGGAGGCTGCGTTCCTAGGAGCTTTTCGACATATTCAATAAAAAATATATAAAGACCGATCACGGCGAGTGTTGACCTGGCACACAATGCGACCATAGTTCAGTTTAGTAACGAAATATGTGCACTTATTTACCTCACAAAGAATATTACGCTAGCTAGCTATAGGATATGACAGGTTAGCGGAAATGATCAGCATTGTTTTATATTTTATATAATTACTGTGACCTATGGAAGCTGAGAACGGCCTTGTATGCATGTATATTTTTGATACCATTTTCTCTACATCATGAATTAATTATCGAATTATCTTGAGAAAACAAATAATGGTTTAGAACAAAAAATGAATCTAATGTCAAAATAACAACAATTTAGGATTTCTTAAATGATGTCTAAAATGATTAACAGAACAAAATATGTCAAGACTATTATAGGAAATTGCACATAAGGAGATGGTAGAGGTAAAATAATTATACACACATCCCTTCTTTGGTGCGTGGTCAGAGAACATCAGAGAAAAAAGGGACATAGGACCAATAATACTATGTTCCAATTCTACAACTAACAGACAACGTTTCAGCCACAGTAGGCTTTCATGAGTTTGTGTGAGACCTGATGAAGGTCCACTGTGAAACATCTGTTTAATAAAGTGGTGTAACTGGAGCATAGTGTTGCGGGTCCTATTTCCCTTTTTACATCAGGAGATGGTGCAACAGCCTGCTTTTATTATCAAATTTTGGAAGCCAATTCTGAGATCTGTCAGAGAGGCAGGCAATACGTGCAGATAGACTGGGAAAAAATCTGGATATTGAAATGAGAATATCCACAAAGTCATTATTTGTTATCTTAAGATTACAAGAGAATTATCAAAAATGTATGTGCGTACAAGGCCGTTCTCAGCTTCTGTAGTGACCTTACTATATACTACAATCTCATATTTTCACGAAAATACATACCTATTTTATAGTTTTACAACCACCAAGCTAGCTAGCAAAGCAGAGGACACAGTCAGAGTCAAAATCATCAACATGCTGGTTGCCAGGTGGTCTGCTAACTCAGAATTCCACTAATATTAGTAGATGGAGAAAATTAGATGTAATTCTTAAATAAATCTAAAAGGTTTTTTTCAACAAACCAATACCAAGCAGTTCAAGTTAAATATAGTAAATTAACTTGACCAAATATTGTAGGTCAAAACCTCGAGATGTTGAATGTCTTCGATATATGCAACCATAATTATAACCATATAAGCAATCCTGACTAATAACAGTAGTTGTGGCATGTTTCACATGCAGACTAATAACTGCTTGAATTTCCTTAAAGAGATGAACGACAGCATACTTTTTAAATTAAGAGTACCGTATGATAAAATACCAAAAATGACATGTATGATGTCACAGCTTATACACCTGTTCAATACATTTAAATGTATTCATTTAATTCCCAGATTTGTGTATTTATTTTATTGTTTGGAATATGGTTGTGTCTGTATGAAAACACTTGAGCGTTTCTGACCGTACAACCCCCTCTTTCCCCCCTCCCACAGATTGAGTGGAGAGTACACAGCAGCAGTCTAATAAAGAGCCCAACAGAGCCAATACTGATGTACCTCTGGTCACCCCTTTGACTGTTCATATGATCCTCTCATTCATTTAGATCCCCGCTCAAACCAAACCTGAAGGCTGCACAGGAGGAGGCTGTCCATCCACACATTCTATTTTAGTGATCCTTTCTTCATTGGAGTAATAATGGATTAATGTATGACATTTATTCAAAGGATGATCACAACAAGGCAAACAAAACAATGACAACATAACTGTGGTACACAGTGAGCAGCAAGATAAAAAGACAGGGAAGACTGCATTGAACCAACATCCCTAATATAGCTGCAAGAGACACTTCTACTAAAAATGAATTTAAGCTTAGTTACTACTCTAGTGCCAAAAAACATTAAGACAAAGGAAAATGCATATGTATTCAATAAGGTAATCTCATAAATATGTTGAATCATGAGCTATGAAAACATTACACATTATATAATTTATGTTTGTATAAAATTATTAAGGGTGACTATAAGCGGAAGATATAAGTGCCACATACAAGTAGGAAATAAGCAACAGAAGTGCAACCGGTAGCATAATGTGTAACTACCTACAGTGAATGTCCAAATGAAGTACTGCCAGGGTTGCAAAATTTCAGGAATTTTCAAAACAGGAAACCTTCCATGGGAATTTATGGGAACTGCATAGAAATTTATAATCATAGGACACATACTGTTCCATACAAATGAAAAACAGGCTTTATCTAACTTTTTCAAAATTATGTTGAACTTTAAATTGGTAACCTAACCTTTATTTTTTTACCTCTGGCAGTTTACCGCTTACCTGCGTACCATTTCAGGTTATTCACTGTACTTGAACTGCTTAAATTTCAGTAAAAACTGGAAAAAGGGGATGTTCTAAAACTTTTCACCGGTAGTGTATATACAGTAAATGTGATTTTATATGATTTTCTTGACATATTCCCAAAATTTCCAAGCCAAATTACCTGTGGAAATGTTCTATTTAACTTTCCACCCCTTTTCAACCCTAAGCACTGCGCTGTAAACATAATGTAATATAAAACCGTTAACGTCATCATAGACGTTATAATACAGTAATATAAATGAATGCATGGTATGTTGCCTTTTGGTACATATCGGGCCAGTGCATATGGATTTTTTGTAACACTTTAACATAACTTGTGTTGTATACACTGTAACTACATACTGCAAGACATTCATAAATATTAAAAAACAATTATTGCACATGATAAAGCCTGCAATAGCATGTCCTGTGTATGACAGCAACCAACAGTTTCAGTTGCAATCGAAGATGACTTTTAAGAAGTTACATTACATTACATTACAGGCATTTAGCAGACGCTCTTATCCAGAGCGACTTACAGTTTACATTTCTTTACAATCCATTTATACAGCTGGATATTTACTGAAGCAATTCAGGCTAAGTACCTTGCTCAAGGGTACAATGGCAGTGTCCCACCTGGGGATTGAACTTGCAACCTTAACGTTACAAGCCCAGTTCCCTAACCATTATACCACACTGCCTGCCTAGTTGTGTCCAAATCTTCATTCACTCACTAATCACAAATGATAAAGAACCATAAAGTTAATATTAAGGAAAGGTTACCTGGTCAATACAGTACAACGCTAGAACTCAATAGAACTCGTAAAAAACTACAATCAGAATCAGATTTTGAATGACTAGGGCAGTGTTGATGATTTCAGCCTGGGGTAATGTTAGTACCTGCAGTAATAATTACAAATATAGCTGCAAACAGTGATTACAGAATGAGTTGAAGAGACAGCCAACAGAGGCAAGCTTTGTGCAGACAATACACAAATGTTTAGTGCTGATCTCATTATAAGACTGATGTTAGTGTTCTCAGTATAGAAGAATTATACAAACAGGGTGTGTCAAGATAAACCTGAAAAAAACAAGGTATTGCAAGATTCATTTGTTGTAATTTGTTCTTTACTTCAAAGGTTCAGAGGGTCCCTTTAATTGAGAATTCCAACAAACATGCAATCGCATGCTTACTCTAAAGCCCACTAACTAATCATTTTGAGAGAAGAAAATCGACATTGCAGAGTGCATAATGTATAGGCCCACAGTTCAGGCAGTCCACTTAAAATCTGGTATGAAAGTAAAAGCAACACCAAATCAGCAGCACCTCTGTAACAAAGAGACATTCATATTACATTCATGTTTACCAGCCTATGTCAAGCCTATGCAGGAAAACATCATAATGAAGTGAAGAAATGCAGATTTATATTCTTCCTCCTCATTTTCTCAGTTCACCTGACTGCACCTTGAAAAATATGCCACTCCATGGTGTTCTTTATGATGAGTGTAATTCATTCAGGAAACTCTTGTAATAAACACCTCGGTCTTGGTTATGTGGCTTTGAGCCTCCACTGCCTGGTAAACACAACTGGAAATAAATTATGCAAGTTCACAAAACAGCAAGGAACACGGCAGTATGGATACTGTTAAAACTGCAATTTCATTCATGGGAGAAAGACTTGATAATGTCAAACTTGGAACGAAAAGCCTTTTCCTCACCTTGCTATGCTTCATTCCAGTTGGTGCTATCCATAAAGTGCAACTGGACATTTACATGTACTTGTCTGTATAAACGGCCAGTGTAGTAGTAACATAACATAACATAAGGGGAAGACGAGAACAGGCCATTCAGCCCAACACTGCTCGTCCATTCCTACCACTAATCTGCTCACAATGCTTAGTTTACCCACAGGCTAGAGTGTCTAACACTGGATCGAGCCTGGCCTTGAATACCCCTAGTAGTAGTAGTAGTAGTAGTAGTAGAACAAAGGCCATCTCTAAAAGGAAGCACAAGTCTAAAAACAAAGATCTGCTCATTCTGACCTGTTTAGCGTGGAAGTTGCCTGTCTTTGACCTTATTTTCTCCAGTAACTACGGATGTCCTATAGTAAAAAATAAGCATTATACAACAGGATTCGCTGTACCGTACCAAGACAGTAGAAGCTGAGAATTACAGGAGTAGGAACCTAACACAAAGACCAAACACAGTTCAGCCGGAAGTTCAAGATTCCACACTAACATTTGGTGTTCTAATCACCTCAGAAACAATAGAGAATCAAGCTATTTATAGCGTAGCCAGGGGACATTTCTGTCAAATATGTAGTTTACTTATTTTAACAAGTAAACTTTTCTTTTTTTCTTGCAATGTTCCCTCCTGGGTTGATGACAGGGTTTTTAATCAAGTAACTAAACCAAATATAATCAGTTAGGTTCTCTAATGATCTAGCCTGCCTTGTGTCCTTGCAGGGGGGTTTCAAGAGTGATTAGAGCTCCTCTCTCTCCTTGGCTGTCATTAAGCTGCATGCCAGACTGAAAGTCTCCCTTTGAACACACCAAGCCAAACATAAAGCACATCTGCACTGGTTTAAAGCAGAACGACAGTGACATCCACAAAAGTTTGAACAAACACAAGGAATTAACAGGCCTTCCTGGGAAGTTTCATAATTTACCTTTCAACTACTGAAAAATCCACATGCAAATTGCAAAGTACTAATTATGTAGGAAGGCATTCCAAGGGGAAGGGGAGGAGTGATCCTGACAATAGTGCGTCACAGCACTAGGCAACAGAAATGTGCTAGTGGACAAAGACAAAACAAAACAAAAATGTCTCTCTGCATGAACTAGAAAAACTTCCTGTCTTTCCTGTTTAACTTTCACAGGCATAAAAGTGATTTATGTTCTTCCAAAAACATGAATTGTTTGCTTTCTAATTGGTTTATGTGTACAAGGGCACACAGGAATTCCATGACTCATCAATGAATTCAGAAAAGGTCTCAGTAGAATTATTTAATAAAAAATGATGAACAGGAGTAATGATTTAAAATAGTTGAAGAACACTAACAGCCTGCCACTTTGCCACTCTTGTGAAAATCTCTTCCCGCTGACATGTTTCAGCTGTTCATTTTAGTTATGAGATGCAGAAACTGCAAGAGGCATTACTGCATTTCAAGACCCTTCAAAACAACAATGATTCTCTATGTAAAAGCTCCATCCTATTCTACCTGAGCATCTTACAACCCTACTGCCTTTCATAATGGTACCCTCTAAAACAGATGATCAACAGCATAAAAAGGTGAGCACCAAAAATAACCTGGTGCTGGATAATGTGTCTCAAAATTTCAGGGAAAATAGTCCTTTCTGGTAATAACATCTACCCTAAATGTTAAATGGATAATGAAGTTTGTGTTGTGTTTTGGCAACACAGACATGACACTTTCATTCTTGGATCCATGTAACCATATGAGTATAAGGTACAAGGGGTAGAGGTAACATTAGTATGCAACCGTACATGTACAGTCTGCAGATGATATGATATAATGCATTACATATAACATGTACTATTTGAGGTATAATTTATTTATAGACATTTATGTCTACACTATGTTTATGTTAATGTATTAACATTGCATCAATGCCCTGAATGGTAAATGGAGCCTGATTAGTTCAATAAGTCTCACTGACTAGAACCAAGGTGAACCATAAAAGATGAGTATAAGGTATAATTAAAGAGAACTTTACTAAAGATTCCTCACCCATCGTGTGAGTTTCACCACATCGCGTAGAGTGACCACATCAACACAGATAAAACATTCCATTGAATGGACACATGGCTGACCAAGCAGTATATGCAAGTGTCATTTCCATTTCTTCTTATCCGAGGTTTAGGCCCATGGGAAGTCATCTGTGCACAGATGTCTCTGAGTTAATAGAAGATCCTCCCTTAAGTAACTGGGACAGATATTTCTTTCTTTCTTACTGACGAGGATTCACCATAGAAATGATGCCCATAAGTGAACTCAAAATGTGATGAAAGTGCAAATAAGAGTTAGTGATGCACCAACATGGACATTCTGGGCCGATGCCGATAACAGCTACTCCCTCGGAAATGTTGGCCGATGGCGATGTTTTCCCTTTTTTTTTTGCACGAATGGAAATTGCAGCCAAGTTTCTGCATTCACTGGCGAAGTAGATTAGGAAAAAATGTATACAATTTATTTGTATAACAATTTTCAACTTGCTTATTTTTATCTAGCCTTACCCTGTCTACTACCTATTTTTCACTACCTTTAGTTTTTTTTTTTACAGTTTGATCAATGTAATCCATGTTTTTCATCACAGTTGTATAAAAAGTCTCTGAGCTACCCGTTGTGCCATACATTCTACTCTTAGATGGTACACTACCGGTGAAAAGTTTTAGAACACTTTTTACTGAAATGTAAGCAGTTCAAGTCCAGTGAATAACCTGAAATGGTACAAAGGTAAGCGGTAAACTGCCAGAGGTTTTAAAAAAAAGTTTAGGTTGCCAAAAACTGAAAAATAATGTACATTTCGATTATAAAAAAAGGCCCTTTTCAGGGAACAAGTAATGGGTTAACGTGGGTTAACAGTCACTCTGTGCAAGTCGCCGACTTTGGATCCAGCAAAAGAGCCCCAGACCATCACGCTTCCTCCTCCATGTTTGACAGTTGGTGTCACACACTGAGGAACCATCCTTTCGCCTACTCAACGGCCTACAAAAACCTTTCAAGATTTCAAATTGTGATTCATCAATCCATAAGACCTTCTTCCAGTCTTCAGTAGTCCACTGGCGATGCTTCATGGCCCAGGCAAGCCTCTTTTTCTTATTTTGCCATCTTAGCAATGGCTTTCATGGCCACTCGACCTGTCAAACCTGCAGCTCCAAGTCTTCTCTTCACAGTTGAAACTGAGACTTCTTTACTTCAACCAGTGTTAAGCTGTGCTTGAAGCTGTTGTCCTGTGAGCCGCCTATCACGCAAGCTGTTGACTCTCAGAAACTTGTCTTCTGATTTTGTTGTGGCTTTGGGTCTGCCAGACCTCTTCCTGTCAGAGTTTCCTACAGTTTCCAAGTGCCTTTTGATGGTGTAGGAAACTACTCACTGCCAAAAAATTGACATGAATATTTTTCAGTTTTTGGTGACCTAAACTTTTTTTTTGGAACCATTTCAGGTTATTCACTGGACTTGAACTGCTTACATTTCAGTAAAAACTGGAAAATGGGGGTGTTCTATGTCAGTGCCATACGCAATCATTATTTTAAAATTCATCAATATAATAAAGAAATATAAAAAGTTTTTATCATAAAAATGTATGTTCTATTTTTAAAACTCATACGACAGGTATACAATAAATAGTTTGTTTACGTACTACATACAGTCACCAGATATTCAATTACCTAATCCATCCATAGCAAATAGAACTCAGGTTTCTGCCTTTATAACCCAACAAGGCTGATGTAGTTGCCGTAGTGTCTATAGTAACAAAGAAAAACAATCGCACAACGCTGTCAACGCTATTGGGTTGTAGGTGGTGTGCCCCTTCAAATGACTGATTAAATTTGTGGTATTAAAGTTCTTTACCTTGCTCCCTCCATGCAAGACTTGGGCAGAATATGTGTTCAAATTTCAATTTTGTTTCAGCTGTTGTACATTTTGAAAAATGTCCACACAGCTGACATTTTCCCTCAAGGATAACCCACGCACATCAAAACAAAGCAGGTGTTCCTTATCTGGCACATCTGGCAGTGTCATCATATTGGCCAAACATATCTGAAGTAATCTTAGCATTGGTCCGATACCGATGAGGCCTTTTAAAGCCATTATCTGCTGATACCGGTGTGACGACCGATAGCTCGTGCATTCTTAATGAGAGTGTATGCGAATATAAAGCACAGTGAATTTTATATAAACATTTTGCAAGGAAGCGGTAGGCTTATCTCCAGACTGTTTCTCTGTAAACCGTTTATGCTTTGTTAACATTCTTTGCTGTAGATACTGTCATGGGTCAAACTTTAAATAAAGTAGCCTTTATATATGGGTCTGGGTTTCAAAAATATGTTTTTTTTAATAGAAAGAAAGAGCTCATTAAGCAACAGTATGCATCCCCTGGTGTGAATAAAATGTAAAAAATGTTAAAAACTCTATCTTCAGTAAATATATACAGTACCAGTCAAAAGTTTATCTCATAATTGACAATGCTTTACACCGTATACGTTTCTGTAAATACTTTAAAATGACAAAAAACACATGTAACAATGAACAAAATGAACATCAAAGAAATGTTCAAGAAAATTGTATTGAAAATTGAATCTTGGGATTCCTCAAAATAGCCACCCTTTGCCGTGATAACAGCCTCACAAACACGGGCCATTCGGTTAATAAGTTTCAGCAGGAAATCACCCGATATGTCTTCCCAGCTCTCCTGCAGCAATTCTCAGAGAAACTTGTGGGTTGCTTTGACTCTTCTGTCCAGTTCGCCCCATACAATTTCTATGGGATTGAGGTCTGGACACTGGGCAGGCCAGGTCATCAGTTTGAGTTGTCCTTCACGTTCCTCCTTCACCAGGTAGTTCTTGCACAACTTCAAGGTGTGTTTCGGGTCGTTATCTTGCTGAAGAATGAAGGAGTGCCCGATTAGCCGTAGTCCAGATGGAAGGTGTACTCAAACTTTTGACTGGTACTGTATATGCCATTTAGCAGAGGCTTTTATCCAAAGCAACTTAGTAGTGAACTTTGTAAAGAACCACTCAGTAAAGATATACTGTAAGATACAGTGGTTAGACAGTACTTACTTTTGTAACTACAGTGTAATTATGCATGTGTGGAGTGTTGCCATACGTTGTGCTATATTAGAATGGCATCCATAATGTCACAAGATGCTCTCATTCTATGAAATATTATCAAAACATATTAGCATGTCAGTTCCGTATTTGGAAAAGCTCAAATGAATCAAATCAAATCAAGGGTGTGTCCAAAAAAGGTTGTATCATGGTCAGTCCAAGGTGACTCAGGGCTGGATGACTTAGGTAGTCAGTGGGGGGGGGCTAAACTACATGAAGGGGGTCCAGTTCCAGGGACTGTGGCAGGCATGGGGGTGAGGGTTGATGGGGGCAGGTCACAATTCTCGCAGGATCTAGGGCTCGGGGGCGCTTTAACAAGTAGCCTGGTTAAACTGTGTGGCCATTTTGGTGCCATTCCGCCAGTTGAACAAGATGAGTAGGAACACAGAATGGACACAGTTTCAGTTGTTATTTTAACAAAGCAGATGCAATGGAACATGATGCCAATAACGATTCAGATTAGCTGGAGGAAGATCTTTAAAACTATTCAAGGCCTGAACCATCAGGCTTCAAATAGACGTTACCACACAAGTGAAATCAATGGGAACTCGGCGAGCGCTGTTTTCTTTAATAGCAACACTTTTGCTGCTATTTGGTTTAAATGTCTGTTCATCCAGGGGAGGCCGGGGACCGATCTCACCAGGGTGCCAGATGCAGAGTGCTAGAGACGCAGGCTGAGGCTGTTAAATAAGACACACAAGGAAGCCATCCTGACAACGTGAATACCTGTTCCCATGCAGATATGAAACGGCAATAAAAACAACAACAACAAATAATGCAAAAACCAACTTTTTGTTATGTTAAATGATGGCATCAGAACATTAAATGCAAAAATACATATATAAGTTTGAGGAAGTGCCAGTATTTTCTCAACTCAACTTTCTCTTTCCATAAATTGTATAATTAAGGAGGCCTCGAGTGGCTTGACGGTCAAAGCATTCACCCGGAATGCAAGTTGCCCACTGCAGCCCCAGTTCAAAACCTGGCTGCGCCAGCCCAGCTCTGGCCGAGAAGGGCGAAAGGCGTTAGTGTACGGGAAAAACTTGGCTTGCCTCCGAGGACGAGCGGTGGGCTCGTGGGGGAGGGTAAATTGAAAGAAATAGAGGGTATAATTGGTTACCAAATTGGGAGAAAAACTGAAAAAATCTGAAAATGTTTTAGTATAATTAAGTGTTTGTTATAACATAATAGGAGGGATAAAACACGAGAACTTGAAAATGAGACAGAACAGAATACTTTCTAGGGCATTCAATTAACAACTAGGCTAATGTATACACAACACATTTGCCATCGTAAACCTCTAACGACACCATTACACGGTGAAGTGGCAATCAGCAACATACCATTTTTATGGCCTTCCATTTAACATTTTGACCATACAGTGGTTATCATTTGCTCTTTAGTGTTTGGCATCCACCCTGAGCTATTGACTTGGATGGCCGTCTTTTATTATCTCAATCAGATATTAATCTCAATCAGATATCAAGCAGAGTAGTTACTCTTGTGTAGGAAAGAAGAGGTCTTTCAAGTAAGGCCATATTTGTAGTATTGAAAACATTCATTGCAAACACGGTAAAACTGAACTGCAAATCTATTCATCAGTTTTAAAGGTTTGACCTTTGAGCTTCTTCCAGGGATCAAGAGGCAAGAATGTTCTGCAATATGATCACAATCAGATCTGTGAAATGGTGTATGTATAGAAATCATGGTTTATCATCATCATCGTACTCATTAGGTGCAGAAAGACAGGCTCAACTGATATAATAAAGGTCAGGTTACATGTGCTGCGCTATACAACTGATTACTAGTCATGGGGGTATAAATAGCCTTTATGTTATTAATTTATTTTGGCTTGACATTTTCATAAATTATATCTGAAAGCACAACACCATGTAATAAAATCATGAAGGATAAACTTCCAGGCAGTGAAACTGAGGCCTTGATGTATGTATATTGTAGACGGTACAAGCAAACACAATATAGCACCATATGGTCTTAAACAACCATATGGATTTACACAAGACATCTCCTACACAAGTGTTTCCCCTTATTTACTCCCTACATAACACATTTGTCATAGTCAACTGGTGCTGCTCTCCCTCCCTCTGTCTAGCTCTTGACAGTGGGAGGCATTTGCTCTCACCAGAGTGAACGTCTTTCACTTCCACTGACTCCTTTTCAGACACTAATACACAGGGCACATATCCAAGGATTTGTGACCTCTTATTGGCCAGGTACTTTACAGTTTATGCAGATGCCTTGCCCTTTATATCATCTTGTGATATGTGTTTAGCCCATGAGCAAATGCATGCACCGATTGTACACAGAAATAGTGGTGGCTTGATGCAACATAATGCCCTGGACAGTGAATCACACTCTCTGGCTGCCAGCAGGTAGGGTAATTAAAATCTTAATACATCCTAAGAGGATGATAACTAAGGTAACAACTTAGGATGGCAGATTTATATAGGGCACAGTCCACATCGGAGATGGCAATATCCCAGCTAGCATGCAAGAGTCTATAAATCACTCTGAACATGCAGACGGTGGGCCACTTAAAGGGAGCCAGCAGCACTGGCCAGTAGCAAAACCTCAACCTTCGAAAAGAGACAGTAATTGATTCCATAAATATTCACCCCCCTTGACTTGGGGTATTAATACTTAATGTAATACTTGCTGCAATTACAGCTGTGAGTCTATTTGGGTAAGTCTCTACCAGCTTTGCACATCTGGACACCAACATTTTCACCCATTCTTCTTTACAAAATTGCTAGAGCTCCATCAGGAGTTCATTGGCGAACAGCAATTTTCAAATCTTTTCATAGATTCTCAATTGGATTGAAGTCTGGGCTTTGGCTGGGCCACTGCAAGAATTTTTTTGTTTGTTTCTAATCCATGGATGAACGTCTATATATCATAGACTTCCATTCATGAATGTACAATGAAATTCAATTAACTTTTATATATTCAGGATTTCAATTTGTCTTGCCTATTTGGCCCTCCATATATATGTATATATATATATATATATATATATATATATATATATATATATATATATATATATATATATATATATATATATATATACTGTATATTGTGGCATCCCAAGGGGCAGCATGGGGAAATGGCTGCCTGCCCCTTTAGCCGTCAGGACTACAGCTCCCAGCAGCCTGCAGTCACACATCTCATTGCCACCAGCTGAAGCAAGTCAAGCAATTGGGACTACTGGCAGATGAAGCCAATTTGGTAGCTGTATAAAGGACTGTTTGTGTTACATTGGGTGGTAGTGGAGATGAGAATTTTGGAATTGTTTTGGATTGTTTATGTGGATTTAATTGGATTGTTTTGAGAACCCTGTTTGTGTATCGACTGTGGATTGTATGAGGACTGACCTGGATTAACGGCTTGGATTACGGACAAAGGCAACGAGAAAAGGATTGTGGACTGTATGTGTTTGTTTTCCCCGATTGCCCCATCCTTTTTGTGTTTTTTGTAAATAATTCAGTTAATAAACGTATTGTTTGGTTTTGAATACTGCCTCCTCCGGATTCTTCAGGACCCTCTGAAAAGGACCCTCACCCCACCCCCAGTGGCATTACAATATATACATATATATATATACTGTATATAGTACTGTGCAAAAGGCCACAAGAAATATTAATGCAATAAAAAGTAACAAAAACATATTGTGTTTTTAAAACAAGTCAGTATTTTGTGTGGCCTCCCCTAGAAAGCAAAACTGAAGCAATTTGCTTTGGTAGACTGTCGTGTAATTTTTTCAAATAGTCAACCAGTCGTTTTCCCGATCTGTTTATATTTCTCAGCATTCATACTGTATTCCATTGATTTTGACCAGGTCCCCTAAACCGTTGGCTGAAATTACATTACATTACAGGCATTTAGCAGATGCTCTTATCCAGAGCGACTTGCAAAAAAATGCACGAAATGCACCCCCAGACCATGACAGAGCCACCACCATGGTTCACAGAAGGCTGCATGTACTTCTCGCCAACTTCTCGTCTTTGTGAACCAAAAATGTCAAATTTGGACTCATCGCTCCATAAGACTTTCTGCCACTGGTTGTCACGCCATGCTTTATGGTCTTTCGTGAATTGCAATCTCTTCTGCTTGTTGCCATTCTGCAAGAATGGTTTCTTAGCTGCAACATGTTCTACAAGACAAGAGTTCTCACGGTCAAATCGTGTCATTTGGTGCCAGATGACTCTGCCAGATGCTGAGCAAGCACTTCACTGGATGTCCTGCTGTCCCTCAAGGAAGTGACCTTTAAGTACTGTTCATCAGACGCAGACAGCTTTTTGGGTTTTCCATTGTGTTTTCTGTCTTCAACTTACCCAGTTTCTTCTAATTTCTTTGACAGCTTGAACACCAGATCTTGAAAATACGATTAGGCGGGCTTGCTGAGAATTGCCTTGTTCATGCAAAACTATGATTATGTCTGTCAAACTGTGTTAGCTTAGCCATTTCCAAACCTCTGCTTGAGGCACCCCAGCCATTCCATGTGTCTGTTAAATTCCACCACCAGCACACCTGGTTCAGCTAATCAATACCTCATTCAGTTAAATCAGGTGTGCTGGTGGTGGAATTTAACAGACACATGGAATGGCTGGGGTGCCTCGAGGAGAGATTTGGGAACCAAACCTGTAGACTTCTAGCCATCTCACAAGACATCAATAACTTTTTGGAAAACACAAGAAATCCTTGTTACTTTTGATTGTATTAATGTTTATTTGTATTTATTCTAATGTTATATAGTGTTTTTCCAAGCATATAAACACTGCCCAGACAAATGGCTATGAACATAATTTTCTCGGGTGGCCTAAGACTTTTGCACAGTGCTGTGTATATATGTGTGTGGTTGTGTGTGTGTATATATATGTATGTATGTATATGTATATATGTATATATATGCACAAGCACACGCATGGTGGCCATAGTTTGTATGAAGCAATAATCATCCAAATAAATGAATCTAAACTTTACAGGTAAGATAGAGATTGTACTGTATCTAAGTTCTAAATTCTACATCAATAGGCTTAGCTTATTGTAAGATTCATAGAGTTCATCATGTGACATAAGCAACCTAAGGAGAGGAATGACTAGACTGCATTTCAAGTCTTTATCTTCCACAAGCAATTTGAAAGGTTGATTAAAACGTTGTACAAACAATGTACAAAACATTATTTGTAGCTATACTATGTGACCTATCAATGCTTAGATTTTGATCCCATGGCCAAAACATGAACATTTTGCAGTTCCATTTTTCTACAATTTCAAAAGATGCTTGCATAATAATAATATACTGTATGTCAGTGCATAATTACACAAAAATAATGAACCTGGTCCATCCGAATGCTTGAGGAAAGTTTCAACACAGATTTGAAATAAAATGCAGTTTTTTCCAATCAATATGTAAACATTACAAACAAAATGAACATGCTCAAAGTACAATCACTGCTGTTTTCCTTCTCAAAATTGACTTTGAAAACGGTTTGAAGGTAAACTCGCTGGGTTATTATTAAATGTTACTTTTCACTTTAAATGTTACTTACAATTTTCAGCTATAATTAAAATTAATAGGCAACTACTTTTAATGTCACAATGTAACATGTGTGATTTTTCTAGTATAACTAGTATAAGCTATTTTGATCAATAATTAGGTCATGCATTTTATTGCTTTCCAATTGTTATTTAACTTTCCTTTCATTTAGATCATTTCTGTCATTAACGCTAATCTCTTGCTATGCCTTTGCTTTCGTGTCTGCAAGCCCCCCCCCTCCAAAGCCATTTCATCGCATGTCATCTATCACTACTAGACCCCTGTCTAAAGAGCCCTATCTGCACTGACATACTGAATGGCAGGGGGCCCATTTGTAGGCAGTAGATGTGAAATACCTAGAAAAACCTCTAAATCTTAAATGGCCATCCTTTTTGCACATTGTAACCTATCTGTAACCACACACCCTCCAATCACATGCTCCACAGAGTTGAATTCAATTACATGGATTCGATAACAGGGGGTAGACAAATGAATGGAAACACCAAATGAAAAAGTAAACATATTTTGAAGAAACTAAATCACAATTTAAAAAAGTCTACACGTGTTTCATATTAATGTCAATACTAATTACCAACATGTTTCTGTTATAAAATATATTTTAAAATCAACACTTTAATATGTGAGTTTCTAAAGCAATGATAGCTCTAACAGATTTTGAAAGTGGTCAAATAGTTGGTTCCCAAATTGCTGGGGCGTCAGTCACAGACTCAATAAAAACTGTACGTCGTGAGCTTCACAAAGCTGATATTTATGGTAGGGCTGCCTTTCGGAAACCACTTGTAGCCAAGGTCAATGTGCAACAACACATAACCTGGTGTAATGAGCATAAAACCTGGACTTCTGAGCAGTGGAAAAAAGTTATACGGTCTGATGACTTGTCTTTCACTCTTTTTCCTACAACTGGATGGGTTTAAGCCATCAACCCACATTGCCTGTTCTCAACTGTTAAACATGGTAGTGGATCTGTTATTGTATGGGCAGCCATCTCATGGGAGTCATTGGTTCCAATTATTACTCTGCATGGTAGAATTGCAGCCAAGGAATACGAAGCCGTTTTAGGTGACCAGGTGCATCCCATGGTGCAAACTTTGTTTCCTTAAGATATTCCCATAAGACGGTATTGCCCCCATACACACTGCTATATGGATCCAAGAGTGGTTTCGTAAACACCAGGATAAAGTGAAACACCTTCAATCACCAGATCTAAACATCATTGAACCTTTTTGTGAAGTCCTAAAACATAGAGTAAATTTCCACCACCTTCATCTTTCAAAGAACTGCAGGCTTTCCTTCTTGAAGTATGGTCCAATATCTGACTAGGAACTAGGGTTAGGTACCGAGCACCGGTACTTTAATGGTACTGGTACCAGTGTGTGGGCACCGACCGATTCCCAACGCATCATAAGAAATGGTGTTTCTTATCGGTGCCACAGTGTGATTAAATTCCTAATTAAACAATACTTATTCAAATAAGTAAACAAATAAATAAATAAAATAATGAAGTTATATTTTATCATTAGACATGACAAGTTCTGTCTAGTTTAAGACATTGCTACGGAAACCCATTCAGGGAGTTTAAACCAATGGTTACGTGCATATATGTTTGGCGGTGCAAAAATTCATTTTGGAGAGAACCAAAAGATCATAAGTGTGGCTGTGCTATAGCAAAATCAATGCTGACAGCTGTAGGTACAATAAATGTGACAAAATAATATTACACAAAGATGGAAACACATCCAATTTATCAATGCACTTGTAGGTGCATGGCGTCAATCTGAAAAGCAAGCAGTGCAGTGTTTAAATGCTTAACACCTGACAACGATGCCATCAGGTAGACTATTTAGTTAAGCTTTCGAATGCAGCAAAACCAACATTTATTTTACTCAATCACTAGTATCTTTTACACGAAATAAAATGCCATTGTCTGTACAGGCCAGAATGGCTGTCTAATTGTACAATAGCTATAATTGCCTGTTTTACAAGCCCATTTTGATATTAGTTTAATTAGTTCGCTAACAGCTTGCTTGCTACCGTTCACTTTCTTTATGCAAGCAAATGGGACAGCTAGCTAGTATGTAACATTAATGTTGTAAAAACGATTGATTTGGTTAAAAAACGTAATGAATTTGCAATATTAGTGTTCACACCTTTTCAGAACTCTGGCTGCTATGCCAACTCAACCCTCCTCCACCAACACTAATGTGACAACCCCGTTCACACTGGCTGAGAAAGGGACAATGACCAGAAAGAGAATCAAGCATTGTCACAGGGCTGTGACAAAATACATATTGAAGGGATCCCTTCGTTACTGTAGAATCCCCTTGGTTTCGGTAATAAAACATATTACAGTATAAATAGTTATTCTCTTATTACTACTAAATCATGCTGTACAAAAAGCAGTCTTCAATTCCAACATTGCAGGATCCAAACACATGGTGGTGGCATAGTCAGGATACATTTACCATGTTGTTGGAAGGAAGCACCCATCTTTGTGCAAGCTTCATCCACTCCAAGCAAATAAATGCTTTCTGCAGCTGGGAGCACCATCAGTCAGGAGCATTCTAGAATACTGCCAGAAATTGCTGACATGATTTTCTTCAAAAAAGTATTATGTGTAAATAGTGAAATTAGGTCAGTAATACAGTGCAACCTCAAAGATCACATCTGGAATGAGGGTCGTTCGGATCTCTGAAATGTTCAGAACTCTGAGGTTAGCACAGAAAACAAGCCAAATTTGAGAAAAAAAATGTTTTATTTAATTTTGTATATTAATGTAATATAACATAATTCGATTAGAATTAGAATTAAAAACTTGTATAATAGCATTCCAAGAAGGAATGGAGCTCTTCTGAATGCGAACGGCAGCAACTAGATGTATCAATTTTTTTCCCCCTAAATATTTTTTCACATGAATATAAGCAAAATACAAACTCAAAATGGTACAACAAAATAAGTAGATGGAATCTGTGTCTGATTTGCATTCTCCATTTACCATTAGAAATGTACCATTTGTAGCCTCCTGTGATGCCGTGAGGCTGTGCCTCCGCTTTGGCTGATGTCAGGGCTTTCTGTTCCCTCCTACAGCCAGGTCCTTGGACAGCAGCAGCCTTGCCTACAGGCAGGCTCACGTGAGGCTGATCAGCAATTAACTCAGGTGTTAGCCATTAGCTCTGTTAGACCTTTATAAAAGCACAGTCTGCCATGCCTGAGGGGAGACCATTTTTTGGGACATGGAGGAAGAGGTGATAGTTTGTGTTTCAATAATATAGCCTTTAGTTTCATTTTGTGGTGCTTTTTGGCGTTTTTTTGGCAGCCACCGCTGCTGCCCTGCCATACTTCCACTCCCGTGAATGGTCAAACATCAGACATCTGTCTTGCAAAACTTGGGTAGCTGGGTGGCAAGACAAAAAAAATTGTATCCGTAGTCGTTGTCCGTAATCCGCTGTCGTTACTCCAAGCCAGGTTCTCATTCAATCAATATTCGGTACTCAAAGGGGGGTCTCAATACAATCCAGGTCAATCCAAACAAACAATCCAAAAACAATGCTCTACTCTTACTCACTCCCGTCACGCCTTTCCCTTCCGGTACTCTGCAATTGGTTTGGGGAAAAGGTGCGTCTTTTATTTCCGAGCCTTTGGATTGTTAAAGGTTTCCCGGTATGTCATATTTCCTCCAGAGCTCCATATATGGTTCGGGGTAAAGCCAGCGTGACTGCAGGTATTTCCCCTCTATAATGATTCCCTGCAACTCCCCCGGCCGTCTGCCACACACCCTCTTCCTCAGCTCCGACTGGGAGGGAGGGGCGGCTTGACACCATAGTGTGTCTCTCCTGGATAGGGCATCGGCATTCCCGGGGGCTGCACCAGATCTGTGAGACAGAGAACATAAATGGTTGCAACAGCAAAAACCAATTAGTAACACGAGCGTTACTGTCTCTGTTCCTGGCCATCCATACTAATGGCACATGGTCCGTTACCAGGGTGAAATGGCTTCCCAATAGATAGTGTTTTGAGTGCTCATTTTATTGCTAAGCACTCTTTCTCCACTGTAGAACATTTTTGTTCTCTTACTAACAGCTTCCGACTGATGTACATAACTGGGTGTTCTTCTCCCTCTTGTACTTGTGATAGTACAGCCCCCACCCCCGTTTCTGATGCGTCCGTCTGCACCAGTAGAGGTTTCGTGAAATCGGGGGTTACCAGTACAGGTCCTGAACATAGCATCCGCTTTCGTTCTTGAAACGCCTCTTCTGTCATTTCCGTCCACTCCACACAGTCTGGCAGCCGGCTTTTGGTAATCTGTTAAAGGGCTAGCTAAAAAGGCAAAGTTAGGTGCAAAATGACAATAGTAGCTGCTCAGCCCTAAAAATGTGCGCACTTGTTTCTTCGTGAGGGGGCGAGGCCAGTCTCAAATTGCTTCCACTTCTCTTTCTTGTGGTTTTATACAACCCCTTCTGATTGTATACCCTAAGTATTCTGCCTCCGCGGCATTGGTTATGCATCAAATTTTTATATTTCATTTAACTTTCTAAAATCATTGTGCCGTCTGGTTTCGGCACTAATACAAATGGGCTACACCATTCACTATCTGATTCTTCTATAATTCCTGCATCCAGCATTATTTGTACCTCTCTCCTGATGGCTTCTCTCCTGGCTTCCGGTATGCGATAGGGACGCAATTTCACTTTTTCGCCTGGCCCGGTGATAATGTGGTGTTGGATGAGGGTCGTGCTTTTCTGTTATCGACCCAGGCTTGTGCATTCTGTGCTTCCTGCATGTGTTCCCTTACAATGGGCTATAGGGTGGCTATTCTCTCTCTCATTTCCCCAACGTGTTCCACCAGGGTGCGATGAGCCACCAGCAGCCCTCGGGGTCGTCTCCCATACAACAGTTCAAAGGGGGAAAACCCAGTGGAAGCCTGGGGTACCCAGATCGCGAACATTAAATATGGTAGCAGTTGGTCGCAGTTTTTTCCGTCCGCTTCCATTACCTCCTTCAGCATTTGTTTTAATGTTTGATTTAACCTTTCCACCAGCCCATCTGTCTGGGGGTGATAAACAGAAGTGTGCAGCTGGGTTATGTTTAGAATTTTACACATCTCTCATAATTCAGGACATTCCTTGAGTCAATATCTGTTCTGGTATGCCCATTCGTCTGTTGTTTTTCTCCCTCCCCCCCCTCTTTTCTCTCGTGTCTCCGTTTCCGCAGACACACTTGCCCACAGTCAGCCGAATAGTGGGGAGTCCCTTCAGCCTTCCCATCAGCACCGGCACCGACAGATTCGGGACAATTTCAACTAGTCCCACGTTTTGTCCTTTTGTTGTCTGTAGGTTCAGGATCATGGTGTTGTATTTCTTTGTTTCTCCATGTATACAAGTGATGAATATGGTGTCAGTGGTATTCTGGTCCTGAGCGAACTCTGGTCTGATTAACGTCACCATGCTGCCCGAGTCTAGAAGAGCCATGGTATCTTTCCCGCTGGCTTTTACGGGTGTGACAGGGGAGGGGCTATTTTCATGAGCCCAGCATGATGTTCGTAGACCGCAGGGCCATCCGGTGGCAGGTTCACTGGCTGATGCTGAAGGCATGGAGACATCACGGTGAGGGCAGCTCCAGGAAATGTGGCCTTGTTCGCCACAGTCAAAACATTTCTGGTTCTCGAAATTCAGGAATGGTCGTCTTCTGGGTGAAGTAGATCACTGAGTTCCGCCATCTCTGACCGGGTTCCAGGTTGCCTCATCTGCCTTTTTATCCTTTGTGCAGGTGGCGGGTTCTGCCTTCAGCAGCCGTCCACTGCGCAGGACTTTGAGTGCAGCCTGGTGTCCTTCCACTAGTTCAATCAGCTGGTCCGCAATTTGTGGGTTGGCTTGGCTAGCTAATTTTGCCTCGAAGGGGAGGGAGCGTAAAAATCTATCTACTACTATTCTTTCAATTGGATTAATGGAGAGGGGCTCGGCAGTTAGCCAGATTTGAGCTATTTAAAACAAATCAGATATTTGTGCTTGTGGTGATCCTGTGGGTTCAAAACTCCAGTCATGGAATCGTTGTGCCCGGTGGATTAACGTGTATCCATATCATCTCAGGATTTCTTTTTTTAGTACCTCGTAATGGGTCGCCTGTTCCAGGGTCAGATCCTGTTATGCTCTTTGTGCTGTCCGGCCAGAAACGGGGCAATCAGGCTGGCCCAGCAGACAAAGGGGTGTGGGGTTTCCACGCAACCAAGTTGGATAGCCAAAACACCACACAAGACGGTCAATGAAATATAACTGGGTTTATTAGGGGTAAATTCACAATTTGGGAGAGGGGAGAAATAAGATGGTAATTACAATAATAAGAGTCCAATATCGCAATCCGTATCCATAGTCGTTGTCCGTAATCCACTGTCGTTAGTCCGAGCCAGGTTCTCATTCAATCAACATTCGATACACAAAGGGGGGGTCTCAAAACAACCTACGTGAATCCAAACAAGTAATCCAAAAACAATGCTGAAAAGGTGCGTCTTTCATTTCCAAGCCTTGTTAAGGGTTTCCCGGTGCATCATATACGGTTCGGGGTGGAGCCAGCATGACGGCAGGTATTTCCCCTCTATAATGATTCCCCACACCTCCCCCAGCCGTCTGCCACAATATATTCATACATTCAAAAAGATTCATACTGACCTGAAACTGCCAGACCTGTCCCATATTACAATGAAAGGCTTTGTCATACTGCCCTGCTGTTGCAAACCCCAACTGATTTTGAAATAATTACTGATATCAGCTGTTACACAATGAGGCTCCACCATGGAAACAAATTCTGAGAGCTGTCTCCTACATCCAGCTTACTGTGGATAACTTGTATTTAACCACTATCATGATCACTTACCTCATACCCTGGAAATTAGTACTGTCTGCTATGCATCTTGTAATTAACAGAAAAAGTTATTTTCTTCACTGTTTGGGCATTCCCCTAAAAACGTTTTGTTCTGGGCCCTGTGATAACCTAGACTTCACCCTTCAGTAGACTGCCACTTAAGTCAATCAGAGCTACAAGGGCCATGCATAAGTAAAACCACTCATTGTAAATCAACCCGGAAAAGATTCCAGCCGGGCCTGCGTACACCTGCATTTCAGGAATCAATGAGCCTAAATCACAAACCCCAGACAAATGTGATGTTTTCCCTTTGTGCTAAATCTTGCTTGTAACTTGATTTTCAAAAGCCACAGAGTCACAAGCAACATTCCCATTTCTGAAAAAGGGAATGCGTATTGTTTGACGGTTTACAAAAAAAAAAAAGTTGATTTCGAAATCTTTGCTAACTACCTCACTCATTTGCAGGTTGTCCTGCAGTAAATTTGCAGTAAATCCCCCCAAAATCAGATTAGACCCATAATGCACTAACCTAAGACAGTTTTCCTCAAGGACCTAAGCATTAATACTTGCCATTGACGTTACAGCGATTTTATGCAGTAGGTATTAGACAGCAGTTGCACACAGCTCCAGGAAGCTTGCTCCTTTAATTCACTTAGGATCAAGCTATTTCTTGTTCAATACTGATCGCTACAGACCGCCACTCAAATAACTATTGTTATGGATGTTTTCTCCCTTCACAATATTTGAGAGATTTCTATCTTGATTGCACTGAAAAACATAAATGTTCTGTGCCTGCAATCGGTTTTCCCATATAGGAAGAACATCTCAGTTCCATACAGCCACAATGACTGCTAATGTCGCCTCTTAGCGCTTTCATATACTGTATGTTTTCCAGGCCTAGCTTGTCTCTTGCCTTCCTCCATAAACACAATAGCTCAGAATTAGTCACCTGGTCATCAATGAAAACCTGTTTCCTTACCCTTGAGTAACTTTGACTCTAAAAACTTGTCATGGTATCACTGTGGTGGCAAATATATACCAACATCCATTCCTCTTGTTGTCAGAACAAAGGGAGGAAGTGATAACGATTGTATACTTCTCTTGCTGCATTCTGAGATAAGGTTACAGTCTCCATCAGATCAGTCTCAGGCCACACTAATGGGGGTACACCGTTTTCATGTCAATGTTTTACGTCCACACTAGTGTTTTCATAACTTTTTTGAAAAGTTGGCCGTCCACACTGAAATGCCAAAAACGCTTCAATTACTTTAATGGCCATGCGCAGGAAACCCGAGGCAGCAAAGGAGCAGGTTTATGCCATATACACAAAGCATATTCTTATGCTCATTTCTCCTACCAGTGTTTATTTGTGGACTGAAGTTTAAGGTCATTCATGTTTACAATGAATACAATTTGAACAAACTTTTTTGTGAAAATTCATCACAACTTAACGACAGATTTCACCAGTTTCATTCTACATGCACATGTTATTCTTTTTTTTCCAACGTTCTGTATTTGTGGACTTGACTTTGTTGTCATTCAAGTTAAAAAAAGAACACGACCTCTTTAACATTACTTTCAATTATTAGATTTATAGTTAATGACAACATAAGAAAATATGTCATTGTCTTGTCATTTTTAAAATAGAAAAAAAAGTGTTCAACTTATAATTTCACATTCATATTTAGTAGGGATGCACCGATGTGAAAATTCTGGACCGATACTGATAATTCCAATAACACAATCGGCCGATTCCAATACCAATAATGTATTATTTATAGTCCTATTTGTGCCCTGGCAAAAAAACGAAACATTCTGCCCTTCATTATACTTTTCAGTGAGCACAAATTCAATTATACAAATGTATGGAACAGCTTTTATTGCAACATTCTTTCACATACTCGTTGTACTGTGCTACATGTCTTATTTGTAAACGGCTGATCAGATTTGACGTATTAAAATTCTTGCTTGAGTTGCCTTCTCTTGAAATCTCACTGGAGCATTTGTTACAAAAAGCTAATCAGTTGTCTTTCTCTGACACCTTGCAATGGGCCCAAACAGCCAGCATTTTCTGCTTGACAGTGTCAACAAAAACAGCACCGCACGGTGATAACCACATTTTACAGCGTTATCATAATTTCAATGATCAACCGCAGCAGATGTATAAACGTTTATGATTGTGGTTAGGCTATGCATTGTTGCGTAGAGGAGAATAGTTCCTGCATTCATTTTAGTCTTTTCCCAACCAACACAAAACACAGCCAGCCTTGAAAACGAACCAAGTTTAGTCCCTACAAAAGGCTTCACGTCAGTTGCATGGGGTTACTTTTGGCTTGTTATAAATGTTATTAAATATAACATTTAATTGAGGTAAAATTATTCAAAGAAAAAAGTATCAAAAAGTTTATCAGGGAAAGTCTGCACCTCTCAATAGACATACGTTTGTTTAGACGTGGATCTTGCCCGCCCCAATATGGCGGCCGTGCATCTACGTATGTGCTGCCCACTATTCGTGAGTGACTCTTTGGGAGTGGTGTTTGGGAATTGTAGTCTTAAGTTAGACACGTGAGTCTTACCGTAGTTCATTCAGTTCATTCTTTTTGAAAAGTTGAAAAGTTTGTTGTGCAAGCTCTCCTCCTTTCTGTTCTTAGGCCTTGGAAATATGTCTCTATTTTAACTTTGTTGTACAAACGGCAGCCTGCAGTGTGCATGCAACACCGTGTTCTCAATCATTCTTGAGCGGAATAAATATGTTCTTTTACTATTCTGCCCTCGCAACTGCGTTCTGAGCAGAGCTAGACAGATAGCTAACAAGATGCTTCAGTAAAGCAGTAAAGCAGTAAAGCTTTATAGGTAAAGCCGTTGCACAGCAGCTGTGAATATAAAGTGCTTTGTCTCCAATAAAGCAATCAAATTAGATAGTAGAGGGTTCAGCACTTGCACAACTTTGTCCACCATGTTGAATGTTTTGGCTACAGCCTGGATCACATAACAATAATACCTCAGTGTTTTCGTCTTCCCCATATACTACAAAGCAGCGTTTTCAAATTTATCCACTTGGGAGAACGTCTTCGAAAAAGGTCAGTTTTCAGTGATGAAAACGCCGTCTTAGGGCTTAAATATACTTCACTTGCATACACGTTATTTTGTGATGCATTGTTCACATACTCCACTGCATATTTTTTGTCTGTCTGGATGTTTAAAAGCTATATCCACTAGGGGGCAGGTCAGACGTTCTGCACAAGAACATAACAATAAACATGGCGACAGTGGGGGACGTTGTTTTGATGCATATCTTGAGAAGACGGCAGAAACAGCGGCAGCGGCGCCAACAATAGAGATGGTATATTAGACCATTAAATGTATCCCAGCATAACATAACGTTGTGGAAACGCTAGTGTGAACGGAAAATATTTTAGACACGATTTTCAAATGTATCCGGATTAGTGTGGACCTGGCCTTTGGACATGGCCTTAGTAATCGCCCTCTCTCCTTTCTGTGCCTCCTTTCTCGAGCAGAAAGTGCATGCGTCAGTGCACATACTGGATCGATCGCTGGTACTGGCCCGCTGCACATACATACAAGCCTGCCATAAAATGTTCCATGGAAGAAAAAAATATATTAACATGCAGAATCAGCACTTTGTTTATGGTTTATAAAGAAGAGGTATCCAGTCATATCCTACAGTGAAAGAAATATAGAGCCACTCTAATCTACTTTATCCATAATATGGTAGACGTAGATACCTGAGAGCAGGTTTATGCTCTTTATATGCAGTTTATATTGAGGTTTATATTCAGGGCAGGTTTATTTACAATAATGGAGTCACTGCTGTTTTTTTACTTAGGCCGTCGGTTTGGAACCGTGTATTATTGTTTTACAAATAATTCAGAGAGAGAGAGACCGTGACATGACGAAAAAGCAGAGGTAATCAAGACCCTGTGCTTCTACACTCTTTCTCCATGACAGTGACACGGCAGGACATGAATGATACTGACTCAAAACTCTGTCTGGGAGCTTCAATATTTTCCTTGGCTCGGGCAACAAATGCTACGGTGCGAGCTGCAACATAAGTTTGCGGTCAGAGTGCATAACCGTTCACTTTGTAAAGTGGCTGGCTCCGCGCATATCCAGCCGTTTGACCCAAGACCGCCAGATCTGAAGCAAAAGGTCACTATAGAGCCAGGAGGTAGGCTTGCAGTCTGCCCCGGTAATAACACTGCTGATTCAGGGGCTCTGGCCCCATGGGAGCACATCAATTATTCAGGCTCAGGGGGGCAGGACCCAATCGGCCCCCAGCTTAAAGGCAATAATGACACACTCATCCATCACATGAAATGGTGTTTTCAGACATATATTAGGAATATTTCAGTCATATTAGGAATTCCACTTTTGTCAACATGCAAAGCTGTAACTTTGTAAATAATTGCATATTTTCAGTTCTTTGAGCCAGTAATTTGTGACCTCCTGCATCACTGTACTGGGGTTCGGGGGGCTGAGGTTCAACTAGGGTCCTTGCATTACCATTGCATAAGCTCCCCTTAGCTATTGACCAGGTGCCTTCAGGGTAGCAGTTACCACTGCTCCAATCCACCAATCATCACCAATGACTGAGCTCTCCTATAGTACACCGTGACTTGTAGCGTGTCAAATTCTCACTGACCATTGACATTTTCATTCACAGTGTGATGAATAGTCACTGGCTTGTGGGACATGTGCATGCATCAGAGGCTGTGCTCCCTCTTTGGGTACAATGGTGACACTTAGTAAAGATTGGCCATTCCAAAATGGGAAAAGTGAGGGAAAAATCCTCTCCAATTCCAAAAGAAAAACTGAATTGTGATAAAACTGAGGGAGAGTCCTATCTGAGTAAACCCCCAAAAAAGTTAAGCCTTGTCAAAATACACCTGATGAATTCCACATCTGCCCATTGTTCCATTGTTTGTTTTCTCTGCAATGATAAAATGTTAATTAAAGGGAGATGGTCCACACGCATGATTTCGTTTTCACCGGAGTTCAGCCTCAGCCAAACCCACTTCCACACCCTCTTTGCTGGGAAGAGGGGTCAGTGTGGCTCTCTACATCCACCCCCTGCCAACATCAACAGCTCACAGCAGGATAGGAGTGCTGTTCCAGTATCGCTCGCATGGCTGGAAAAATAGCCCATCGTTCACATGTGTGGCATTAAAGATATACACTTCAGGAAATCTGGAAAATCCCTGCCATATTGAACATAGACAATGTTGGCTATGGATTTGATGTTTGCTTCACAGCAAGCTGGGCTAACAATCACAGCCATTTTGTGACTAGTTTAAGATTAGGAAAAATCATTGCCTATGAAATCACTCTACATCTCATGTGCACATTTCAGCTGTATTTATATACTGTATTCTTATATTTATTTACATAGCACCCTCTATTACGTTCAACAATTTCAAAGCACTTTGGAGCGTGAGTGTGAGACATGATTTCCCCCATCAACAATGTGAAGCTTCCACCCGGGTGTAGCACAGCAGCCATTTTGTGCCATAATACTACACAACAGTTGGAAGTGCAGAGGCAAAGATTTATTTAGCCAATTCAATTGGCACTGATTAGATTGGGAGAGCCAGATGAGCAACATGGTCAGAACACTGGGGAACTCCTTTGCAATGAGTGGATTTATAATAACCAGAGTGCATCCACACCTTAGTTTAATGCCATGTCTGAAAGAATGCTTTGTTCAGATGAAAGACTGTTGCCTACTAACCTTCCAACTGCACATCCAACAGCATCCTGTCTTTGTATATTTCCCATTGAAGTAAGTATTAACAATGCCCATCCCAACTATGCATGAGCCATTTCACGTGAGAATGCTACAGGGTGGTAAGGCTGCTGTTTCACGTGTTAAGGCATTCATCTAACGAGTGGAAAACCAATCACACAATAGTGATTTGATCCCATCTTCTCTGCCACTTCCTTAAAACAGTGGGAGGACAGACGACAGATATCGCAAGCTGTCATCACTACCTCATATAAGCTCTTAATGAAATACCTTGTCTGATTATTCCGCACCTACACGGTGCCAGGTGTTGAACTGAGACATTCCAATTCAAGCAGATGACAGCACTCAATGTGAGAACGCATGAAGCATGAACTATTTTGAACAAATCAGCAAACTAAATCATAATAAAGAGGTGCTGATTAGTTTAGCAATTCATAGCCATATTGAGAGCATCCACTCTCCTTCCAAAAATGATTCTGCGCTTATGGAAAACACTGCAGTAAGCCATAAGAGAAATGCAAGCTTCAACTTAGCCAAATCAAATCAAATTCTCAAAAGCATTTGAAAACGTCCAACTGTCTTCACTCCCCTTTGTCCTTCCATTAGAGTAGTAGTTCGCAAACTTTTTCCAACCACATACCGCCATTAAGCTAGATAAGCTTTCTGTGTATACACCTTACAAAAGCCTTTCCAGTTGGGTCAAATGCTGCATGATGTCAAACTGGACATCCATCAAGTGTATTCGCAAGGATGCCATAAAGCCTTCAGGAATTCATGAAGTCTTGGGAAAATCTTGATGATGTTCCGCTCCACACACAACAAACAGAATTTAAAAAAAATTCTTCATTCCCATCCCATACGATTATATCCTCCACGTTAAAAATGGTAGCACTAGGGGTGACGGATAACGTAGCGGTCTAACGCACCACATTTTGGCTGGTCCAATGTGGTGTGTGCTGCCTGTCAGGGACGCGGTTCTAAACCCGCATCTCAACCAGACTGGCCCTGGTCATCAGCCCCGATCGGGGGCGGCATTTGGCTGTCTGCCCCAGGGGGAGGGGGGAGGGTGAGCCAGCTTGGGTTTGCCGTGAAGCACGTAAGGAGTCTCCAGAACATGGGTGGGTGGATTCCGTCTCGAAGGAAGCAGAGTTCGCTGCCCACGGAGAATTAGCTTGCCTCGTGGAGACGAGCGGCGGACCCGTGTGGGGAGGGTAAAAAAATCGAAATAAATAGAGGGTGTAATTGGAAAAAATCTGAAACAAATTTATAAAAAAATAAAACGGTAGCACTCAACCCTCGAAGCCCCAAATTGAACTAGTTTTAGTGAGAAAAAATATCATACAGATAGCCCAAATGCAAGAGCCAGGCCACATGACGGAAATATTCTGAGCGGGGGGAATGGGTGATCAGTGAGAAATATTTTGACCTGGCCAAAACTGCCACGCGAGAGCCAGCGAACTTCTGTGTGCAGTAATAGGTGCACGTGATCGCTACCCATTTCATTGCATGGTGCAGAAAAGACACGTGAGTTTAAGGGCCTTGCTTTGATCAAATTGACTATTTTTACAGTATTGTCCAACACCTGTTTTAAGTTGTCTGGCATAGTTTTAGCTGCCAGTGCCCTCTCTGTGGATGCTACAATGGAACCATGCTGCATCAGGAGCAACAGCCTGCACACCCGTTACTACACCACTGTGTCTCCTTGTCTCATTGATTTCGCACCATCAGCGCATACGCCAACACATTTTGACCACACAACTCCCTGTTCATTCATCAAATCGTCAAGCGGTGTGAATATTTCCTCTCCTGTTTGTGTCGGTGGTTACTTGCTAAATAAAAATGCATTTTCCCTTCACGAATGTAGCGACGTGCACAAGGAGATGAGCCAAGTGTGCTACGTCTGTAGACTCATCTAATTGTAAGGTGAAAGAAACGGGTGCATTTAATTCGCTCAACTAGCTGATGAAGAATGCCGTCCGCTATGCCATTAATGCACCCTGGGACAGCGTTGTTTGATAACGATAATGGCACTCTCTGCACTACTTTTCTGGCTTTATCGCAGATAGTTATGCTAAATCTACAGCACCCGGGAGTATTAACTCCTCAGCTATGCGATAAGGCTTCCTTGACTTAGCTACTGGGTAACTCACCGCATATGATGCTTCAAGGGATTTTCTGTTGTCATTTGTGGAGCGCATCATTCTCCTGCCAGCAGAGAGTTGTGAGAGTGCTCTTGCAAAGAATACTCTTGGATTATCTTTGTGCTGCTGATGCTTAGTTTCCAAATGTCTGCGTAAGAGCAATGGTCTTAGGCTTTAATTCGAGAGTTCTTCAGCACATATGACACACTGTGGTTGAGAACAATCAATAGAACCAGTCCAAGTGAATCCCATTACGATGTAGTTTTCATCCTATTTCAATTTCTTTGTTATAGTTCCTGATTATTCGCTGTGAAATTGTCCAGGAGGGCGAGGGAAATCCAACGTTGGGAGGGACTGCTCAGGAGGTGAAACCAAAGTCGGTGGTGGGTCTGGCTGCTCCAAGGAGGCTGACGAAGCCAACGAAAATCCAGGAGAATTGACCAATGACCGCAACACACTAGATTCGTCGGTGTCCGTTAATTCCCCCGCAACGGTTGTTGACAACTTGTCATTTCAGGTCTTTTTTCCATGTTTTTAATCTGCCCACCTGTCCATTTTGGTTAGTTTCTCTTGCTAAGACATAGCAGAACAATGAATTCTAGGGCACACAAGTGGTTGATGCCATCATTATACGCAGGGGAAAAACAAAATAAGTGATATGCCTGAGCAGAAGCATCACGTTTTGGCTTATTTCTATGTATTTTCGCTTTAAACAAAACTTTTCAATAGAATTTCTTAGTGCACATGAAAACAATTACAGTCTGTTTCTCCCCAAGGGACAGCTCGCGTACCACAGTTTGGGAACCACTGCATTAGAGGATACATAAGTTATTTAATTGATGACAGAACTGAACATCCACTTCTACTATCATCACCACTATTACCTCACTCCAGAGCATAAATTATATGAAATCAGGTTTAAAAAAATCTAATGTAGAGAATGCCTGTCAATGACTGTCGTACAGACAGAAATTGCCTCTTTCCCCAAGGTTTGTGTACCCAAGTGGTACACAACACAATCGATCATACAGCAGCACATTGCATTGTTTAAATAAATAATTTAAGTTCTTTATAGCTGTGCTCAATGAATGTATGCTGGCGCCCCTCAGGAACCACTCAAAGTGGAGCTATCATGTGCTATCATTGACCTGCTGATTTGCTAAGTGCCGGAACAGAAGATCTGAGCTGCACTTCCATTAATAACCTCAAGACTCAAGGTTTCGCTTTATATCGTGGCTATTTATGGAAATGCACTTCTAAGCTCCCAGTCCAGCGTTAACCTAATGGTCATTTACGATGTTACATATCATTGTGAAGCCATATGAATATATAATTGTATCACACTGTGAAAACAAACATGCAAGTGTGTTTTTAGAAAGTGTGTGTGTGTGAACAAATCAGAAAGGTCAGAAAGGACCTCTTAAACTTAAAGGACACATGCAATTGATATTAAACAGCTTTTAAAAGTTACAAAAAAACAGTGAGCCTGAGAAACATGCTACAAAATGTGTATTTGTAATCCTCCAGGTATCATAGTCCTACTGTATATATTTAAATAAAGGTATTATAGCTCTACAGTGCATTCTATGCACAAACAAAATTGAGAAAAAGTGAATGGGTCTGGATACTTTCCGAATGCACTGTATATGCTTAAATCCAAGTATAATATATACTGGAAGATGGTTATTAACATATACAGGTGAATATGGTTAACTAGTGATTGCAGTCAGATTATAAAACAAAAAGGCAAGGTTAGTGAAAAAGTCAATAAATTTTCTTGGAGAGAGGAAATCCATAATGACCATGCTGTCATTTCATAATGAACCATATGAAGTAAAAGGCATCCTTTGCCATGTTGATCTCTGAATATAAATGCTAAGGATGACAAGTGCATATATACTCACACCTCCACAGTTTAATGTTTTTTAAAACCCTAACAATCTTTTTTTTTTTATGATGAGTATTTTATGACTTGTACTTTAGGCATTTCAACACTAAAGGACATTAAGAAAAACACAATCCAACACTGTAACAAACAAAAGGAGAAAGGAAAATAAGACAGTTGAAAGATACACATTTAAATTAAATTAAATAATAAAAGATGTACAAAAACAGTAACATAACAGTGGTATATCATTATAAGCATACCATTGCCATCCTAACCACAACATTCTAATGATCACATGGCCTGAGCCACCCCAGACTACTAAAATATAAGAATGGTACCTCCCCCATTTAAGAGAATATGCTTCCACTCGATTGAGTAGCCTGAATGAAAGCCTTTCCAGGACAGCCAGTCGCCAAGTTGAATGTGCCACAGAGATGCTGTCAGTGCCGAGGAGGACTTCCAATCCATTACAATGAGTCTCTGTCCCAACTTAAGAGCAGTCTGAACGCAGTCTGCGAGGGAGGGCTCCAAGTCATTTAGAGCCGAGGGGGCACCCAAGACACAGGCTAGGGGAGAATGGGATGTCCAGGTCAATAATGAGGGGGGTTCTGTTTATGCTCTTTATTCCCAATTTTTCTCCTTATTTTTAGTTGCCAATTATACCCTCTCTTTTTCATGTATATTCTCCCCACCTTCGTATGAGAGGTCGCTGCCATTGTCCTGAGACCGGTAGTGGGCGCTGTACCGCCTCCTCCGAGCCGCCACCCGCCACCCGCCACGGCCACCGTAACACACAGGACCACTCATATATGCAGCGATCTCGTATCGGCTTCCCTCCTCCCTCCTTGGGCCGGACAGACAATTTACGCTCCCTAGGGGCACTCCCTGCCACAGCCGAACTGGTGTGACCTAGGTGGAATCGAACCCCGGTCGCAGTGGGCAGCGTCGAATGTTCTTACCGCTACACCACCAGGGAGGCCCTGGCCAATGTTAATGTTGAGATCAGCCTCCCATATCAATCTAAGGGAGGACCTATTGCTGTCTGAAGCCAGAAACCCCAACAATCTTTATTCATGTGAAAAGGGAACACCAAGCAACGGCACTATAAGGCATAAATCTCAACGTAAACCTAAATCGAATTATGGTCATGACATACTCAATACTGCCAATGTGGCCTGCATACTTTGACAGAAAAGGACCAAAATGGCTGATGTTTTTATTTTCATAAAAATTGCTATGTGGTTTATGTTTCTTGAGCCATGGACTACAGCATGATCTATGCATTAGTATTACATCCTGGGGAAGGGGAAATGGTAAATGCCAACAGATGGCTTCCTGATTTGCATACAGAACAAAGAGAAATATGAATCAGAAATGTCACTCGCACACGTACAGTGCACACGCATGAACTGTACATACAATGTTTACACTGGAAATCTTCCAAATCCCAGTTCAAAGGGACATACTTACAAAAGTGATTAACACAATATGTTTGTTTTCATACAACTGAAAGGCAGTCGTAGGGGGTGGAGGGGAGGTAACCAGAAGGAATCAGTTTGTACAGGACGGTGGATAGAACAGAGGTGCATAGAACACGAGCGAGAAGCTTGTTCAACAAAGGCCAGAGATTTGTCCTCCATAAATAAAAGAGAACTGAATCCGCAGACGGAATGTTACCTGACAAAAGCTGAACTGTAAAAGAGAATGCTTCCTGTGCCATGCATAAGGCGCTTGAAAGCGGCGAAATCAGTTTTTCATTGGATTACCTAAAACAACACAATACAGCTGGTACTGCTGCAGGGATCAGATAGGATTAATTGAACAATCTATCAATCCCTCCCGTGTCCACATTTTCAGCATGGAACAGGCTGCATTAGCATGGGCAAACAGTGCATCTGTACTTGTATTTCTCTTTATCATTTTGTATACGTAACCAGCTGTGCCACGTTTACCCAATATTTCTCACCGAACAACGTGACTAGGACTTAAGGGATAGACAACTGGAGAAGCTCCAACACAGCCATGCATCTGGACGGCCCACTGACTTCAAAGCCCCTGGAGCAATGTCTCTCTGGGGTGAGGGCTGGGGCAAGGTGAAAACAAGACTGCAATTACTGGATTTACTGACATGCGTAACACCACAGTGTTATAATGTCTGCAGTGTGCCAGTCAAACATTTGAATAAATGAAATAAATTGTGGCGGATTCTGGTTTTCAGACTGTCAGTTATGATGGAATACACGGGACACATGAGAAACGCAGGCAGGGAGGGGAATGGCAAATTCAGGTCACAAGAATCCTTATGTCACCATTATTATTCTCATAGAAATTATTCTGAGGAAAGTTACCACAGATGCATGTCGATCAAAAACATCAAAGCAAAGATTATATCTGGTACTTGTAGGTATTCCTTCACTGTGCAATACCTGTCGACGTTTCATCTCACCGTAATGTGTTATTCATTTATAGTAACCTTCAGAGATCAGATTCAGAGGCACCAAGGGAAACAGACAACAAAGCCTTGTGTATCATTCAGGTGATCCAGTGTCATGTCTTTAAATGTCAGTTGATACTCAGGGCCACATTTGCTAAAGGATTGTGACTAATTTTCCAATGCAAAAGCAGTCGCTACAAGGTCGTAATCTACGTCGGATTTAATAAACGGCCGCAATGAGTCATATCGCTATTAGGATGTAATTTGCGGGGGTCACTCTGCGACTTTCCTTTAGATTAATAGTTAAATCTATTCATGCATACAGTATGTATACCTGGGGTGAACGCGCTAAACAGGGTGGAGATTTTGTAAATTAGGGTGATTAATTATTCCGTCTGATTTACTAAAGCATGCCTTAATTGCTACACTCCTCTTTGAGTGAGAATTTTAAGAACTCTAGAAACCAGGCAGTATTTTATGAGTGCTGATATCACAATTCACTAGGTATTTCACAATTCCCGTTTTGTATTGCGCTTTCCGAATACAATATATAAGTTGCTGTCCCAATGATGCAAAACAAATCATCACAAACATAGGCTACCCAAAAGTACTCCGGTTCATGTCACGACAGCTTTATTTTCAGAAATGCCTATCTACAGACAGCCAAGTCAGAAATTGTAATATACACCGATCAGCCACAACATTAAAACCACCTGCCTAATATTGTGTAGGTCCCCCTCGTGCCACCAAAACAGCTCTGACCCATCGAGGCATGGACTCCACAGGACCTCTGAAGGTGTCCTGTGGTATCTGGCAACAAGACGTTAGCAGCAAGTCCTGTAAGTTGCGAGGTGATGCCTCCATGGATCGTACATGTTGGTCCAGCACATCCCACAGATGCTCGATTGGATTGAGATCTGGGTAATTTGGAGGCCAAGTCAACACCTTGAACTCTTTGGGCCCTATTTTGGTGAATTAGGATGGTGTCGGTAACGCAGATGCAAAGCGAAGACGGTGGCGCTTTAGGGCGTGTCTGACGCAATTTAGGTAATTTTGTGATTTAGGACGATAGCGCACCTCCGGTGCAATTGTAAAAGAGGTTGGATTAACTTTAAAAAAATACATGTGGGTGTGGTGGGGGTTTGGTTTCATAATGGCCAATCAGAACACCTATTTCCTATCCCTTTAAATACCAGTGCGCTAACGCTATAGCAAATAGACAATTTCCTGACATGGATGAGTTTTGCGCAGAGCGCTTCTCAAAAGAGGAGAGCGATTTGCTTGTGCATTAGGTGTGGAAAAGTTGGCGTGCGAATCAGAGGGGGAAAACAAGGCGCACATTAATTTGTTATTTTCATGATTTGAGTTTATATTTTGAGACCTACGTACATTGTTAAAAGAAAGTGTTTTATCTATTTTTTTCCTTATTTGTAGGCTTTCCAACTTAAAAAACAACGTTTCTTTTCTTCTAACTTAATGTAATTGTTAAATGGAAAGCAGTGTGCATCACAAACCACCTGGATATTAATGGAGTGGACCCCCTTCTGATTCACATAAATGATACCGTGATCAGATGGTGCGCACAACTGCAGGACCCCAGGGAATCCACATTGCATATAAAAATCCTGTTTAGTTCTCTGCTGGCTGTTGGGTGTAGGAAAAGTAATAAACGAATTTGCATGTTGGACAAGACTGGAAGAAACTGCATGTTTAATTACAGTCATACCTCCAGTCACTCATCACGCCCTACACCCCGTCCAGACCTCTCCGCTCCGCCTCCGCTGGCAGACTGACTGCCCCATCCCTCCGGGCGCCTGGCAGCCGCTCCTCGCGGTCTCGCCTCTTCTCTGTCCTGGTCCCTCGTTGGTGGAACGACCTCCCGCAATTGGTCAGGACTGCGGAATCACTTCCAATCTTCCGCAAGAGACTCAAAACCCACCTCTTCAGACTCCACTACCCCTGATCTCTGTCCATCTAGCTTAATTGTCTTCACCACTGTCTACTTGTTCAACACTATACTCTATAAAATAAAAAATTAAATAAAAAATTAAATTAAAATGTAAAATACCTTTTCCTTCCCGGTGTTACAGGTATGGTACGCAGATGCCTGCAATGATGTCTATTGCTGTATTCCTGCACTGATCTCGTGCGCTAACTGTGATTGTTCCTACCATGTATTTATGCACATCTTGTAAGTCGCTCTGGATAAGAGCGTCTGCTAAATGCTTAAAATGTAAATGTAAATGTAATTGATTATGCTTGCAAGTTACCCATGGATTGGACGATTTGCCTCAATGTGGGGGGAAATTCACAATATTCACAAAACAACATGTGATTTCAGATAACCTTATGTTCATATGTGCGCATCAATAAAGTCACCAAATTGCACAGAGCGCCAGCGTTTGCGCTAAGAGGTGGTCTAGTTGGACGTTAACGCAAACTCATTATTTGACACCAAACTTGCATACCGCCTGACAGTTTTCATTGTCACACCCCCTATTGCGCTGCCCAACCCATAGTCGCGCAAACGCCTTCATTGCGCACCACGAAATTGCCAAACTCGGCAGAGATGGGAAATATTCTGTTTGTGACAGATGAAACTGGAATTCGCCTGCGCTAAGGCATAACGCCGCTTAGCACCGGCACGAAAATAGGGCCCTTTGTCATGTTCCTCAAACCATTCCTGAACAATTGTTGCAGTGTGGCAGGGCGCACTCTTTATCCTGCTGAAAGAGGCCACTGCCATCAGGGAATACCGTTGCCATGAAGGGGTGTACTTGGTCTGCAACAATGGTTGCCTTCTTCCCATAGTGCATCCTGGTGCCATCTCTTCCCCAGGTAAATGACGCACACGCACCCGGCCATCCACATGATGTAAAACAAAACGTGATTCATCAGACCAGCCCACCTTCTTCCATTGCTCCATGGTCCAGTTCTGACACTCACGTGCCCATTGTAGGCACCTTCGGCGGTGGACAGGGTTCAGTATGGGCACTCTGACCAGTCTGCGGCTACGCAGCCCCATACGCAGCAAGCTGCGATGCACTGTGTGTTTCTATTATAGCCAGCATTCACTTTTTCAGCAATTTGTGCTACAGTAGCTCTTCTGTGGGATCGGACCAGACGGGCTAGCCTTCGCTCCCCACGCGCATCAATGAGCCTTGGGCGCCCATGCCCCTGTCGCCGGTTCACCGGTTGTCCTTCCTTGGACCACTTTTGGTAGGTAGTAACCACTGCATACCAGGAACACCCCACAAGACCTGCCGTTTTGGAGATGCTCTGACCCAGTCGTCTAGCCATCACAATTTGGCCCTTGTCAAAGTCGCTCAGATCCTTACGCTTACCAATTTTTCCTGCTTCCAACACATCAACTTCAAGAACTGACTGTTCACTTGCTGCCTAATATATCCCACCCCTTGACAGGTGCCATTTTAGCGAGATGATCAATGTTATTCACTTCACCTGTGGTTTTAATATTGTGGCTGATCGGTGTATATCCTATATAGCACACACAGGCCTGCTATGTACTAGAACTTGAGGTAAAAATGATATGAAAGGATGCAGGATTTATATCCTATATCAGCAAGCAGTCAGTATAAAAACGCAGTTCTGAATTTGAACAATTATCTTATTGTGTGTAGGAGGGTATAGCATTAATTCTGAATATAGTTTTCATTTCAGATGCTCTGTGGCCTTCTACCATCAAAAATCTAGTTGTTTCTATGCTTTATTCTTATTCTAATATTGTTGCCTCGGTTGGACCACCGCCGGTGTCTTTTTCCCTCGTTATGTGGTAGGAAAGTTTTTCTTTTGGACGCCACCTAACATCATGTCATATTTCCTTTACAACATCGGTTGTTTTTTTTGTTTTTTTACATCTACTGTTTTGTTATGCCTAATGAATTCATTTATTTCGTAATGTCACTCCAAATATTTTTCTTCTCCATTGGTGTTGTTTTTCTATGCTGTAATATGGCGTTGGGACGCTGTACTTCGTTGACCAATACCTCTATTTCCTGACCTGTAAAATGTTTTATATTTCTCGTTGTTCCCTTGCTAATTGTGCCTGGTTGCTGCATTTCCATTTCTTGGCGTAATCTGTGTGAGCATGCAATGTTATTTCGGACCATTTTTATGGATGTATCCTACCGCAAATTGCAAATGAGGGCGTTTCATTTCTTTGATTGCGTAATTAGAGCCAGTCTTAGTAAATTGGTCGTTAATGTGTCGCAACCGCAAAATAGCTAGCCCTCAGAGATTTAAATCATTCCTTCTCATAAACTGTTGAAGTCCCACTTATTTTCTTTGTTTTTAAAAATGGCTTTACAGGGGAACCAATTTATTTGTAAATAATGCAGTCATTTGAATTGTATGACTAAAAAAATGCTATCTTGATCTGCAGAAAGTGAAACGCAAGTTTTAGTACACATCATAAAGCAATTTGCTGTACTTGTCCTTAAAAATTGTAATTTAAATTGTATTCTGCACAACAAAAAAAAGCAACAATAAGAATTATAGCAATGTAAAAGCTCTAATTACCCATAACAAATATTACAATACTGAGCTAATAACAATGCACAGCATAACTGTGACACAGGTCACAGACATTATAGACATTAACCTTTCATTCTTTTGAAATGCATTAAGTACTTCAGTTCATTCGATAAAAGCCCTTAACGGACACATTTAGAAGCGAGTTAGAAGAAACATTGACTACTATGTATTATGAACTATATCAGCATATCAATAATTCATACCCTGTTTAGCTGCAAACATTTGTACTGTTCCGGACAAGTATACATGTGAGCAACATGGTATCAGAAGCTGGGGAAAGGGAAGAAGGTGTCATTTTAGCTCGCAGTCCCATGAGCAATTCTGAAATGAAAATACCATCTCAGAGAGCCAATAACTACAATCAGATTATACGCAGAAGAGCAGGCAATCTGCATGCCAAACAGTGCATGTACATTTATACACATGGCACATTCTAGGCTCATGTATTTGGATCGTATTGCTTATCTTATCAGTTTGGGAAATGCTGAAACAGAGGAGTAGAATCATTATGCAGTCAGTTGTTACATGGATGAGATACAGTCCCACAGCAAAATGTGGTTAAGTATACCCCTTCTGCTCTGTTTCCAGGACTGGCATCATTAACAAGGTTAGAACAATTGGATTTAAGAGGGCTTCAGTTTGCAAGAAGTACTGCAGTACTTGTATGTTTGCTGAGTGAGGAATTTTCTGAGAAGTTCAGTCCGAGAAGTATTGAATTACAATTATCCAAAGGTCCAATTATAGCGCTCACCAATTGCAATACAAGTCAAGAATAATGACATCCATTCAAGCTATAAACACCTCAAGTTCAAAGTTCCAACACTTTTCTGCTGAAGGGGAAGTTAATACATGCCAGCTCCTTCAGTTAATTTTGATTGTGAACATAACAGAAAATGTGGCTAAGTTACTTTAAGAGTGAGGCAGTGTTGGCTTTCACTAGGTGGGTGTGGGACAATTGATAGAAGGATATACACAGCAGGGGAAACACTTGGCTTCATGCCTCTGTCAGCCAACTGTGTCATATATTTGGATTTCCACAGAGACTAGCTATAATCTTCACTCTTCACTGCAGAAATTAATTACGACTACACGTTATAGCTATGACCACAGAAATGCTGAATCTTTCTCAGTATGTAAAACTATCAAGTAAGCTGTGACAGTGGACTAAATGTTATCCAGTGGAGAGAGCAGCTTTACGGGGTCCATTTCTCTCAAATAATATTGATAATGAAATGCCAGGCTTGTATTTTAATGTTATTGCACGGTTATACCTAGGATTTTTGCTTACATCTCAAAATGGCTGATATGTACAGAGAAATAGATTTCCAAATCTGGCGAATAACACATTGGAAAACAAAGCAGTGTTTATACAGAACAACATCGGGAAAGCAGCAGCCAGGGTGAATGCTGCGAACGTAGATTGCTTTCAAGATGAAAGAACTGGCTGAATAGCATGCCTCCACCTCTTCACACTGCATTTTCACACTCATAATGACCTTGTGTACTCACCGTCGTGCTGTTCTGGAATGGGTTCCAGAATGTTGTTTCCGTCCTCTTCATCAGTTTGGTAGTTAAACAGGGTCTGTGACTGCCTCTTTGGAGGGTGTCCCTCATATGCTTTCACCTTCATAGGGGGCTGGCTTGTTGGGCTGAACTTCACTGGGGGGAATGTATGGTGTTCACCATGTTTCCTGTGTGCTTGGCTGTGTGTTCCAGACTGCCTTTCCTGTCTCCCCGAGTCACTGCTGTTCTGTGTCACAGGAACTGTATGTGCTTTTTCATGTTTCTGATCAGCAGCAACCGATAGGCCTGTTCCAGCAGAGGTGGTGGCAGTAGCATCCTTTGACGTGACCACTCTCTCTTCCTCTCCGTTCCTCCCTTCTTCAATGACACCTATTCCCAGCTGATGAATCTGGCTCTCTGGGGCTCTTTCCCAGGCAGTTGTGGTCTCCTTCTCCCGGAGGCTTGGGGTGGTCCACTGTGGTGTGGTGGTCCGCTGATCCACTGTGTGTGGTGTGCCTGGGGTCACCTCTTCCTTTGTTCCTTCTTCATGAGTTCCAAATCTTTCTCTGAGCTCTTGCTTTTCAGCTTGATCAAAGTCCTGTTGTGGAACAGGTGTTTTTGGATGGGACACTGATATAATGGCATGCTCTGTTGGCAAACCCAGGTTGGGCAGAGAATCTCTAACAGAATCCGTGGGTGGATAGTCATAATCCTCGTCTTCGTCAACGTGAGTTAGGTCCTGCTTGAAAAGTGGCAGGTTCTCACTGTGGGAGAGGCGGTATGGTTTGGAAAGGTGGTCAATGGAGCCATCCTGGTCAAAGATGTAGGGGTCATTGAAGTGCCTATCTGGAGTGTTCTCCTTCATGGTAGTCGCCAACATAGGTTTCTGAATGCTACTCGGGTCACAGTCTGGAACTTCATAGCACATCAGACTTCCACCGTCATTGGGACAGTGGCAGACCTGACATACGTCCAGGTGGAAGGAGTGGCCAGCCTCATATTTCTGGTCGTTGTGGACACACCCAACCCGCTCACACTGCGTACAGCCGTCGGAGGGTTCCAGCACATCAATGCAGTTGGCAGGCATTTCAGGACACGGGATGAAGTGGCAGCTTATCCTTCCACCCCCTTGCGGGCAAGAACATTCCGTGCTTCCAAAATCCACAAAGTAGGATTGTCCTTCCGGAACTTTCCCATTCCTGAACCCAGCATTGACACAGTCATAGTACTGGTAGCCTTCGCAAGTGCACCCAGTCTGCACACAAGAGGCACAGCAAGCCCCACTCTCCAAAACCTCCTCAATGCAGCTGTCCAGAACTGGACAATCCACACCAGTGCAGTCCTTCTGGCAATGATAGCCACCGAGGCAAAGTATGATGAGCATTGATTTCATAAGCGTGCGAAAAGCCATTTTGCTTAAAAACCCCTCGAAAAATAAAATGTCAAAATGCCTAAATCAAAATGAGTTAAAGAGGTTCCCTGCAACCCTTTGTGGTCCTCCACAGTTGAGACTGCAGTTCACGTCAATTGCCTCCACTCTGCAAAACCTAGGAGAAAGGAAAATCAGTTAGAGACCATATGCAGCAGATTTCCTGCCTTTCAGGCAGTCTGAATCACTGAGTTAAACCCAACATCTGGAGACTGAGCACAGCCTCTTGAGTCCGCCCCACTTTCATAACTCCCCGCTTGTCCAAAATACTGAGGTTATGAGCATACATTCCACATGATTATGATATGAAGAGTGCAATTTAACAAATGATTGCAATAAAATTAAAGTCAATATGCAGAGAATGGATTTGAGTCAACCACAAGGAGATTTTGTTTGGAACATAGTGATGCTTCTCTAAATGTAAGAAACATTATTTTTGATAAAATAGCTTTATCCGTTTTTCTGGCACTGCTTGTAAGATTCTCCACGGAACAGAGCAGGCACCCTGAGGAGTGAAATATTGGTGGCTCCTGGATTAAAGCAACTTCCACACCAGAGCCAATTAAGACATATTTCTGCCTGGATTGCTTGTGTTGGTATGCCATTTGAGCAGAAAAAGAGGTGTTTAGTGGGTAAGGCACATTCTTAAATTCAGAAATGATTTTGCAGCAAACACAGTCTGTGGCTTCTAATTCAGATTCAACTTTTTGTGTTTTGTTCTTATTAAGTGTGCACTTATTACAGTGATAAAGTCATTGGAAATCTGGCCCAAACAATGAAAAGTATTAATTAAGTGCTGGATTTTGTTCCCAAATATAATATGTGCTGACAGTTTTTACATTTAAATAGGGCATACATTTTTTTACAAGCAAGCTTTTTTTCAGTTTTTGGTTCTGATTTGAATTTCAGAGAAATGTTGTTTTTCAATATTAAATTGCACACCTAAAGCAGAAGGGAAGAGGGTTGTGTTTCTTTTGAAATGTCTACATGGTCTTTAAGCCCATAAACTTCTAATTTCATGGTTAATGCTTGCTAATGAAATGGCCCAGCATGTTTCCATGGTACACAATTAGTCATTTGCAAAGTTGGCATAAAACAAAAACAGTCTATCGAGGAATACTGAGGGATTTGAATCCCATAGAAATTCTGATTAAGACACTATCCCACTGCCAGATAAGTGCTTATTTTTTGGAGCATAGCAAACATATGATCACATGTCCACATTTTAGTTTACTATATAAATAATTGATAGCAGGTGGACATGGAATGCATCCACGCAAATAGGTTTCAGAAGCATATAGGCAGAATCCTGTATATCAAAATATAGTCAGAAATGGGTATGCGAAACATACCTACTTACTGTACTATTTCCCAACATTTAACTCATCTTCATTAACTAAATGCATGCAGACAATGCTGTTTTATATAAATTCCTTCAAACTTTATAAAATAAAAAGACTTCTGGTTTAGTCTTTATTTGAATTTGGGTTCAAGGAAAAGTCAGTACAGTAATAAATAAATGTCAGGAAATTAAATTAGCTATCATAGAAGCCAGTCATTCCACTGGCTGACATTTCCTGAAGAAGAAATATGCAGAGGTTAGACATATAAAACCAGATTCTAAGTTTCAGAAGAGGGTTTATTTGAGAAGAGGTTTTTTTGTTTCAACATGTCCATAGAGAAGGTTAGACATGTTATCCGCTTTCAACTGTCATGAGATGGAAGACACTGTAATCTTCTATCACCAAAGAGCTCTAAGCAGCAGCATTGGAGAAAGTGAGAGGGTAGTTGTTGGGCCACTAAATGCTCCTTGTTGTAGCCAGATATGTGCTTTGCTTGAGCTGCCCCACAACTGCTTGATCTTAAAAAAAGCTATTGTTCAGGAACATGGAGGTAAACACAGCACAGGAAAGACAAGGTTCTATGGGAAAATACATTCAAGGTCATGTCCAAAAGCAGATCTGCCTTCTATGCTTTTAACAACAGAATATGTATAAACAACATATACATAACCGGTTATGCATAGTTTAGTCCATTTCCTGGCAGAAACTGTTTGAAAAACACATTTTCTTGCTATTTCTATTTATGCACAAAAGTATATATTCTGTACAGGCAGTCCTCGGGTTACGGACAAGATCCGTTCTTACGTCTGTCTTTAAGTCGAATTTGTATGTAAGTCGGAACAGGTACATACAGTTCTTATTCATCGTCACAAAACATTAATGAAACGCTTCAAGCCTTTTCTTGCACTAAAGAAAGGCTAATAGGCATATTACGCTAATTTTAGTCCTCTATCCAAATGATCAATAGCCTTTCCATCTCAATAATTAAACCACTGCGTTGCTTGGTAATAATCGTGGCATTCATCGGGGCATGGCCTTTCACATGCTCCATTATTCTCCCTTTGTAAAATTGTTTTTTAAAAACCAATCGTTGACCGGCTGTAGCCTAATGCTTTCCCAATGGCTGATGGCGTTTCACCTCTCCAATCTCTTTATTATTTCAACTTTACTGGTGATTGTTTTCCTTTTCTTTGATGTATCACCAGCAGTTGCATCGGATTTACGCTTTGGAGGCATCATTGTAAGGGTAAGGGTAAGAGAAAGAGAAAAACAGGACTGTGATCTGACTTAAAATAACGGACGGTGATCTCTGTTCCTTGAGCCGACGAACCGCTGAAACCGTGCAATGTTTTCATGAGCGTCACAAAGTAGTGCGTTAGTTCGTTATTACGAACCATTGTATTTAACTCAATTTTTTAAAACATAATAGGCCTTATGACAGTCCATTCGTAAGTACGAGTTGTCCGTAAGCCGGAGATTCGTAACCCGGGGACTGCCTGTATATACAGTATACTATATATATATACTGTATATGTGCCTGCAATAAATTAATAATTATGGTATGTAATTAGAAGTGTGACCTTGCGTCTGTAAACATGTAACTGATATTGCAAGTGAAAGAAAAAGAAAACCCAGAGTGCCAACAAAAAGTAAAATTGTCCAATATGGAAGTAAAAATAACATCATTTCAAAGAACCGTTCAAAATGTTATTTTCTGAAGGAAAATGGTGTCCAGCTATTCATGCTCAAGCACAGATGTGGTTCTTGGTGTGGAACAAGGCCTTTGCTATGGACCAACAATTACTTTTCTGAATACCATTTCCAGGAGTTGTGCAGAAAATAACCAACCTTAAAAAAACCATGGCACCGAAAGCTACAAATACTCTGTACTTTTTTTTCTAAAGCTGGAACACATGACTGCTTCCAAAACTTTTACACATGGTTTCTACTTATAACACTTTGATGACATGGATACACCCCCACAGCTTTTATAAAATCAATAAGGTAAAAAGAAAATGTATGGACTGTGCATGTAGGTTTGTTTTTTCTATGCACCTCCAGCATACCTTGCAAAAACTCAACGGCTGCAATGAAAAGACTAGCTTCCTAAGGACCTTGTAAAACCTTAATGAAAGAAGTTCAATGAGTGCCAGAGCTGAGGACTCTTCCTCTAATGCTTTTACTTCAAATTGCTGGAATTGCAGTGTAAAAACCATGAGGAAGTCCTAATTAAATCAATTTAAAAATGGGCAGACACAAGTGTTTCATTTCACAAATAGGGAGTCAATGTCTCTTCTGTCTAATGATATCATCTTAACTCTATCCAAAATAAAGCACACACCCAAAGCAAGCACATATCAATTCACCTCTCTAAAAGGTACCATTTTTCTCCATCAAATTTTTCCTGCAGAACGAATCAGTGATGTGTGCCAGCTGGTATGAAACTCTGACCTGTCAAACTCTACAAATGTGAACAGTTTCAGTGAAAATGGAAAACTTTGGTTGTTTTAAAGGGGTCTCCTGGTCCCATTTGCTGAGCCATTTTTATGCCATAAGCAAAAAAAATGACTGCAATGTTGCTTCCAATTCCAGCATATTAGATAAGACCCACCTGCCAAGAATAATAGTTGTGAGTGACACCCAACTCGGCCCTCAGTCATGTCAGCTTATTTCCATAGCAGCAAAAGGTACCATGGCATCGCCAGCTGGTCCACATCACAGCTATTACAGACAGCCTCACACTATCATGAACATAACACACCATCCTTCATCAGCCTTCATTTGGTGTTTTGTTGATGGTGATGGAAAACACTGACGCCATCCCAAAATCTCCCATAAATGGTCAACTGGTTTGAAATCTGGTGACTGAGACGATCATAGCATACGGTTCACATCGTTTGTATGCTCATTCATCCATTCAGTGGCCACTCATGCCCTGTAGATTGGGGCACTGTCATCCTGGATGAGATGACTCCCATCAGGATAGAAATGCATCACCATACGATGAAGGTGATCACTCAGAATGGCTTTGTATTTATTTGCATTTACCTTGCCCTCTAAGGGGTTGAGTGAACCCTAAACCATGCCAGGGAAATTCACCCCACACCATAACAGAGCTGCCACAAACTTCCTGCAAATGTCCTAGATTAATATTTGCAGTCAACTGATTGAGTTGTTTGTGTTTTGTTCTCAGGAATAATACAAATTGGTGCACAAAAATTAACAGCAAGATGCAGTAATTCTAGGAAAGACAGAACAACAACAAAACACAAAAAAGTTACACAAACAATAAGCGAAATCCCCCAAAATATTCTCTCTTCGGAGAGACTCAAAACTAGGTATACTTTGTTGGATTCCTAATTTGTAAGTACCTAAAAAATGTGTTTTAGTTGTTTGCTTGCTGTTGCTCAAATGAGGCAAAGTGCTCGTTTATATAAAGGTATTTTAAGGTGACGATACCTTTCCTGCTCCAGTCCTTAAAAAAGCATCAGAAAGTGAAGGAGAAAAAGCATGCTTATGCCAAATTGGTTCATGTATTAAAATTCTGGGTAGGTTACAGGCTTTCCTAATTTGACTGCAGATTTTTACTTACAGTAGTGAATGCATACATTTTTCAGTATATGTGGCCCCAATGGGAATCAAACCCACAGCCTAAGCGTTGTCAGCATCATGCTCTACCTACTGAGCCACACAGGACCACTATGTGTCTGAAGACACTCCTCCGTACCCATCCTGCCAGTAAGTCAAAGTCCTGACATTAGCTGCCCAGTAATAATGCAAAAGGCATGGTAACCCTAGGCCCCCTAGATCTTCGGGTTTTGAAGATGACCTTTTCAGATTCTGTGTGCTTTGAACCCCCAAATGAAAGGCATGATGACTGACTCTAGTGACTTTAAAAAGGATCTAGAAAGAAAAACAGGAACATTCTGGAACAAATACAGAAATATTGACAAATAAACCATTTTTATTGCATTCACACGCCCGATGGAATAGATTTTCTTAGAATAATTGCCGCTCCACAAGCTTTACTAGAAAATGTAGACTGGAATATCTGATCCACCCAGCTGCACCGTAACCTGGCATGTTCCACTGGTCTAATGTGTCTCGTAAAAATATGTCAGTGGAGAGGGATTACAAATGGGAAAACACCTTGGCAAACAAAAAAACACAAGAAACTCCCCCCACCCTTACCCAAAACCTATTTTCCTGAACAAAGTGAGTAAAAATACCCATTCATAAACTCAAGTGAGGCTTTCCGCATCTACGAAGCAGGCTAGACTGCGCAAGGCTAGTCGATAAACTAAACTGGCTGCCAGTAACATAAACAACACGGCCTCCCCTCCATGTAAAAAAAATAAGAAAAAGAGCATTTTCAACACAATTCTAATTGTAACAAACGGTTAACCAGAATCAATGGTCAGAGAAAATAAGAAGGCATGTAGATTGTAGGCTGCTAGAATTCAGTGTTCGAAGTTAGCCTACCAAGATTAGTCCACTGGGTCGACATTATAACAGTTCAATAACTTGCCTTGGAGTTTGGCTCCGGCTAGCGGTCAAGCAAACTGCTGGCGAAAGCTTCAGCCTCTCGCGGAGTGGTCAACGCCTTTGTGGCGGAGTCATGAGTGACTAAAATCCTCTTCTTAACATGATAGTGATGCATCCTGGCAATCATCTCTCCGAGGGCTACCCAACCAAGACGGTGAGTACGATCAACCTCTAGGGGTTTCGGAAAATTGTCTGCACCCAGCAGGTCCGGAATTACATTTGCGAGAAACTCGGTTGATCACCCATTTTCAATTTATTTCAGGTAGGACCACTACTTTAATGTTTTGATGCCTGGAATGTCCTTGCAAATCAATGAGTTTTCTGCAGAGCGTTTAGTTCTCTGTCTCAATCTGGAGTGTGCTCTAGCTTAGCTAGCTGGTTCTCATGTTCGTTTCTAGCCTGCTCCATGTTTACAATTCGGCTACCATAGTCGACAAGGGTAGCCTGCGTGGCATGAAGAGATGACTCCAGTTTGTTGATTCGGTCATCCATCTTTTTGTTCATGTCTTGGATGGCAGAAAGAATGTCAGATATGCCCGGATTTGGATCTTTAGTTGGCACGTCAGCCTCATGATTGTCAGTGGGCTGCTCATCTTCACATAGCAGAGCGACTTCTTCATTTGAGGCTTTCTCTGCTGCCTTTGGTTTAGTCATTTTCTTTATTTGTTTCTGATTTTTTTCCCCCGTATTTCTCCCAATTGTATTGCCAATTACATTCTCTATTTCTTTCAATATACCCTCCCCCACAAGCCTGCCACTCGTCCTCGGAGTCAAGGCAGTTTTTCCCGTACAGGGACGCCTTTTGCACTGCTCGTGCCGGCTCTCCCTCCCCCCTCCCTCTGGGGTGGTCAGCCAATCGCCACCCCTGACAAGGCGCTCGGCCAGACCTGGGCTGCCGCAACCGGGGTTTCGAACCGCAGCCGCAGTGGGCAACCTGCATTCCGGACTAATGCCGGACTTCACCACTACACCACCCAAGGCCGGTTTAGTCATTTTCTGACCATCAAAGTAGGGATTTTTCCACACTTCGTTGTGTTATAGATTTAATTTTAAATGGACTAGATTATTTTGCCATAAATGTACACACAATACCCCATAATGACAAAACAAAAACACGTTGTTAGAAATTGTCGCAAATTTATAAAAAATAAAACACTGAAATGTGTCATTTACATAAGTACTCAAGCCCTTTGCTATGACACTCCCAATTGAGCTCAGATGCATCCTGTTTCCTTTGTTCATCCTTGAGATGTCTCTAGAACTTGAGTTTAGTCCATCTGTGGCAAATTCAATTGAATGGATATGACTTAGTAAGGCACACACCTGTCTATATAAGGTCCCACAGTTCACAGTGCATGTCAGAGCAAAGCCATGACCCAAGCCATGAAGTCCTAGGAACTCTCCATTGACCTCCAAGATAGAATTGTGTCGAGGCATAGATCTAGGGAAGGGTATAAAAACATTGCTAAAGCATTGGAAGTTCCCAGGAGCACAGTGGGCTCCATCATTGTGAAAAGGAAGAAGTTTGGAACCACCACAACTCTCCTTAGAGCTAGCCGTCCGGCTAAACTAAACGGGCACGAAGGGCCTTGGTCAGGGAGGTGACCAAGAACCCAACAGCCACTCTAAGAAAGCTTCAGAGTCCCTCTGCAACGATGAGAGAACCTGGCATAACAACAACCATCTCTGCAGTACTCCATCAATCAGGTCTATGGTAGTGCTTGGCATTCAGGCCAGAGTTCAATTTTTGTCTCATCAGATCAGAGAATCTTTTTCCTCATGCTCTCAGAGTCCTTTAAGTACCGTTTGGCAAACTCCAAGCAGGCTGTCATATGCCTTTTACTCAGGAGTGGCTTCAGTCTAGCCACTATTATAAAGGCCTGATTGATGGAGTGTATGAAAATAAAAGCCACTGAAATCACTTTGGTTTCAATGAAGAATAATGAGAAGCTGATCGTAACTATGAGTCAGTGTACATGCATGTAAATTTGGCTTGTCAATGCAGAATCAGATTGGTTGAGTGGATTTTAATTAATGCACTCACAAAGACCAACACATTGTTGACACAAGAATGGATTTTCTCCATAAAATCTGTGCCCAAGCTTGTATATGTTTCTCTATGCCCCAGGATACGACCTGTAGAATTAACATGCTTCTACTGTACAGAGATTTTAATATATGGCAAAAGAGAATGGAAATAACTTCATCCAATGTCAGCATGTAATATTAACCTCGGTAGCTACAGGCTCACATCTTTCTGACATATTTTGTGAGCAGAAACAACCTGTGGGGCCATGCCTCTGTTTTACAAAAGCTTTCGTATCGTCTGAAGGCCTTTTGTGGTTCTGTTTTTCCAAAACCTCAGAGTGTAATGATTTCAAGCTAAAATTGTGTTGACCTCTCCTCTTGATGTCCATTACGCATCAATTACGCCCGCATGGCCTCCGACCAGGGCTCTAGGACGACCTCCATGAGCCTGCAGCTGGCCGATGTCTCTTTCGACGTCACCGGCACCTCGCTCTTGTGCCACGCCGTCGTTCCTGAGAGCTGGAGACAACGGGTTTTCGACGCCATCCACGGGCTCTCGCACCCGGGCAGGAAGCCCTCACAGCGGCTGATAGCGGCAAGGTTCGTGTGGCACGGGCTCTGGAAAGACATCCGAGACTGGGTCAACACGTACACTATATGGCCAAAAGTCAGTGGACACCTGACCATCACACCTATATGAGCTTGTTGGACATCACACTCTAAAACCATGGGCATTAATATGGATTTGGACCCCCCTTTGCGGCTATGACAGCTGCCACTCTTCTGGGAAGGCTTTCCACAAGATTTTGGAGTGTGTCTGTGGGAATTTGTGCACATTCAGCCAAAAGAGCATCTGTGAGGTCAGGCACTGATGTTGGATGAGAAGGCCTGGCTCGCAATCGGCATTCTAATTCCTCCCAAAGGTGTTCAATGGGGTTGAGGTCAGGGCTCTGTGCAGGCCAATCGAGTTCCTCCACACCAAAGTCGTCTAACCATGTCTTTATGGACCTCGCTTTGTGCACAGGGGCATAGTCATGCTGGAACAGCAAAGGGCCTTCCCCAAACTGTTGCCACAAAGTTGGAAGCGCCCAATTGGCTAAGATGTCTTCGTATCCTGTAACATTAAGAATACCCTTCACTAGAACACCTGAACTCAATAATTAGTAGGGGTGTCCACTGACTTTTGGCCATATAGTGCATGTGGAATGCCAGCGTGCAAAGGTCTACCGCCACGTTAAGGCGCCGTTAGAGATGTTCGAGGTGCCTGAAAAGTGGTTCGACCATGTCAACGTGGACCTGGTAGGGCCTTTTCCCCCCTCCCGTGGGGTCACTTACCTCCTCACCATGGTGGACAGGACCACCAGGTGGCGGGAGGCCGTTCCGCTGGCGTCAACAACAACTGCTGACGTGGCACGGGCGTTCATCGGCACCTGGGTCACCCTGTTCGGCGCGCCGTTGGACCTCTCTTCTGACTGAGGCCCCCAGTTCACCTCTGAGCTCTGGAGCGAAGTAGCCCGGAACCTCGGCGTGATACTCCACCGCACAACTGCGTACCACCCGCAGCCTTATGGCCTGTGTGAGCGTTTCCACTGTTCCATGAAGGCCGCCATCAGAGCCAGCCTCAAGGATGACAGTTGGTGCGATCAGCTACCGTGGGTGCTGCTGGGGATCAGGACGGCCCCAAAAGAAGACCTGCAGTCATCATCTGCGGAGCTGTTGTACGGACTGCCACTCCACGTGCCACAAGACTTCATCCCCAATGCCTCTGTGCCCTGGTCTGCATCCCTCCAGCGCTCCACCCACCTGAGCAGAGCGGTGGCTTTCGTGCCAGTGCCCATGTCCCGGCACGGCCGATCCCAGTTCCGGGTCCCAGGCAACCTTTGCATGGTGGAATTCATTTTCGTTAGGCATAATGCACACCGAGGCCCACTGCAACCGCCATACGATGACCCTTTCCGCGTCCTGGAGCCGGGCAAGACCTTCGTCATCGACATCAGGGGTAAACCTGACCACGTCTCCGTGGACTGTCTCAAGCCTGCCCACCGAGAAATGGGTCGCCCTGTGGGGCTCGCCCAGCGACGGGGCCGCCCCGACTGCCAATCCTCGGACCCGGCCAGGATCACCGACTGAGGGTTTGCTCCTGCTCAGGATCCCCGGAACCTTTTTAGACGTGCAATCCGGGTTCCTGACCGGTTTGCAATGCCGGTTTTTGCTAATTCTGGGGGGACGTGTGTGGTGATAATGCACATAAAGAATGAAACATAATTCAGCAAACCGTCATTGCCTTCTCACAGTGACCGCAGCCTTACATTCCCTTTAAGGCTGCAACCCTTGTGTGCTTCTTCAGTGTTCCCAGTGCAACGAGACAGAATAAAGCAGCTTTGACTTTCTCTGTACCGAAAGTTATGAAAGTTTGCGTGAAAAGTTTTGTTTATGTTACAAACACTTCACCTTAATGGTACTTTAAATTCACAATTAGCTAACCATTTATAGCTGCTTACAAAACAGATTTCTACAATAAATTAAGTTATCGTTAACTAGTTAGGTACACAAGACTTACTATAATGATTTACCCAATTACCAGCCCAAAAAGCCAAATACCCTCTGGTCCAGCAAGATCCATTTAACACACAGATACTGTATACAATGATAGAGGTTCTACTTATAACGGAAGACAAACAGTGTATCAAAACAGACTGATGCAAGTCTTAATTATCAGGCCGTTAAACTGACAGTACACAATGCTTTTGGATTAATCTTTCACAAAAGCAATCATGATTAAAATGAGTATATCAGTGGTTTTTAGATGTTTAAAGCATTATTCCTGGGATTTATTTCCATACATAACCACATTGGGGCCCTTTTAAAATCCAGGTTATCTAGCTTGATATATTGAAAGCCCAGTGAGTTGCTTTCTAATCTACCCCGATTTAAAGTCACAAATCATTCTGCATGGAACCCTTCGGCTCCACGTTTGTTTCTCAATCAAAAGTCTGCTTGTTTTTTGATGTAATTCTAGGCCACTTACTGGAAAGAAAACAAGTTCCTTTCACCCTGTTAAAAATAAATACCTAATGATGCAGCAGTATTGAACATACTTACAATAGCATAGATACGACTTGCTTAAATGTTGGGAAGCCGATCAAAAGCAAGATTTTCAAGATTTAACTTCACATCCTTCCTACCTAAGCACAGTCTCCTTCAGACACCATTGGAATGAGACAATGCACTGTTCTCACTCTGTTAACAAGACTGATTTAACTTCCCACCAATTACTTTTTTAGGTTACTATATTTAAGGGTTTTAACGTTTAACAATATGTTTAACCTCCTCTTGTGCCAAATGGTTATTGTCTACTGACCACAAACTGCTGGAATATTCAAAAGAACAGAACGCGGGTAGCTACTAGACGTTCACGATGCACCATGAGCCATAGGAACATTTCACGAACTGGGGATTTCGTGCTTAATCTATAGACCTGTAAAATTACAATTCGGCGTTGTTGGTTGTATAGCATTTTGATCTAACATCCATCTTCGTTGCAGGCATCCAACATTCCACAGTAGGCATCATGTGGAAGCGTGAATCCAAAAAATTGGTGGATATCAATCCGTTTTACTTTTACTAAAGTTAAATCATTTTCTAGAATTGTATGTTAAAACACATTTTAATACCTTTCAAGAAAATGAATTCACTGCAACTGAATACAAACTGAACTTAAAAAACGTATCTAACCGTCACATTCGAGAAATGCACAGTTCTGATATACATCTGTTCATTTTTCTTGAATAACAGGGCCATTTCATATCCTCCTTGCAAGATTTTAATAATTTCGAGTGCACTTTTTCTTGCCATAAACTCCACCTCGTTGCTAATATAACCAGATTCAGCAGTCATTCTCTTTACCCGCGCGCTACCTTTTTGCTTTTAAACTTTCACCTATGAGTATTTGTTTATACAGGGATTAGGCTAAGCCATACCATGCTCCAGAAACAGGTCAAACATAAAACAAGATAATAATTACAGACCGCATCCACACTACAGTTCAGTTATTTCATAACCGGCTATAACGCCCATCGTTGTATTGGTTGTTTAATTTAGCTGGCTTAATATCATTTTTACATTTACAATGTATTGGTTACTTTACATCCTTCTTTGGTAGGTTACCGCAACTGTCAAAGTCTAAAAGTACAATAGTGTATAGCTCATTTTATTCTACCGTTTTGCGCATGCATATATTTCCATGTATTCGTTTTACTGTTTTACATAAAATAACATGCACGTGCTGCGCGAGGCAAGAACAGCAAACATAATTCAGTATTTAGGGGTAGGTCTGTGCTTACCCAATGTTTCATTCTCGGCCATGAAGTTGAGAATCCAAAAACAAAGAGTTCTACTCATTTGATTCTAACTTACCCGTGTACTGTTCTCAGTCCACTGCATCGGGGGGGATCCCTCCAAGGTTTTGTCTTTCTTTTTTCTTTTTTCTTTTCTTGGAGAGGGGAGGGACAAAAGTTTCTTAGTCCTCGCTGCCCAACTAATCGCGTTGAACTGTAGTCGATGGCACGAGTCAAAAGTTAGCAGTGCGACCCCCCATAATCAAATATAATCTGCAAATTACAACCTTCCACCGAGGCAGGTACAAGAACTCACTATTATACTGTTCCGTTACTTCTACCACTATCATTTTATTTGATCTTCACTGTTGAAATTGCATCCATCAAAGTAGGCGTATATCATCTCATCTTTGCAAACAATATAGACGAGGTATTCAGGAGGTGGTTTGCAATGGAAGTCCGGATACTTTGCTCTGTAACACTGGCATTACACCTATAAAGTTTCATAAGATGTATGAATATTTTTCAGTCTTCTAGGATAAATTAAATATTCCACTATGACTTTATTTTTCTTCCACTGGTGTCTCCAGTGGAGATTGCACACCAAACTTAAATATCTTAATTGATTAAAGATATTATCACATTTTTGAACGAGTTCCCAGTTCATATTTAATCATGAGCCTTACTTATCCTTAGCGGGCTAAAAAGTTCCAATCATGATCAAGACTAGGGTTTTAAAATGACTTTTATAGCCAGGGAATATATGGGCTTCTTTCTCTTCTTAATAATGTTAATGTTGAGAGTGAATCAAGATAGTCATGGAAAACCTCGACAACTGCAAATCAGTTAGCAATAAGTACTTCCAGACGCCTGTTAGAATTTAAATCTGTAGTGCTACCCTACTGGCCACCCAACGATCCTTCTTTGTAAATGAACATATTTAACACAACAGTTAATACACATTTGAAGTGTCCATCAGCACTGTGAAAATACCACAGATGTTTCAAATATGTCACCACAAGAGGAAATAATATAAGAATTCCATTGTTGGAAATTGCATTGTTCATTCCAACCCGATATGATGAATTACATAAATATATGACAGTGTGTTTAGCTTTGGGACACCAAACGGATAGTATTTCGGATAAAATTGTGATGCCAAAGCAGGTGACCTGGAAAGAACTTTAAATGAACTGATTTCTATAGGGTGTCAGTTAGATGGTCTGGGACCTCCCTTCCCGCAATGCACGATTGCATTATTGGATAATATGCATAAACCTGCAAAATGGTCTGCAAAATGATTTAGTGCCTTCATTGCCTTATGTCATCACCCCTGTGTGTTTGTTTGTTGGCATTGTGATTATCAAGGAAGAAATTATTTAATTTAGTGCTGCTTCCTCTATATTGCACTTAAGGTATTTACAAACAGGCAATCTCCGATGACACCAGAGAGAGTGGTCCTATCATTTCAAATTAACAAGACAACTGTTAAGGGTGGGGGAGGTGTATACTCAACTAAGTGCTGCCATTCTTCATAGTTATCTGTTGTCAGTTGTCCCTCACTTTACTTTGCATCACTGCATTGTTTTGGCTCAACAATTGCAATGCAGACTGGGAATGCTGCTGGCTGGATAAGTGCAATTTTTGCCGTTTTTATTAGTGTTGATCGATGCAGTGGGCACATCAGACATTTTTACTCCTCCGCAGGATCTCATGTCAGTGTAATGAATATCAGTGAGCTTGTGGGCGATAGAACATGACTGGCTACGTGTATTTGTAGGCTTGCCAGCTCTGCCAAATTGTGATGATACATTACAGACTCTCAATTCAATAACAGCATCTGCTGCCAATGTCTTCAACAGCCAACCTGAAGAAATCCGGGGTTGGTATTGGATGATATACCCTTGCAATCCAGATGCCAGTGAGATATCCTGTGGAATATATAGTGTGTATCTTGCAAGACAGACCTCCCCTGGTAGTCTAGGACAGTGCATCACAACTATTGCAAATGTTCACATTTGATGTGTTTTTACCATGACCGTTCTGTAAATCTGGTGCTAGCAAAAATAAATAACAGCAATTTGGCGTTTAAAATGAACCACATGGAGATTATTTTACTGCATGAACAAATCTCTGCTACCATGAGTTTCCCTTATCCAGAGGTCCAGTATAATTGTTTCAATTCTAAATGCATTACTGTGTTGATAAATATGCACTTTGTACTTTGAATATCAATGAAAGCACACACAAGATGGGGATATACACGCTTCATGAATCTGTCCCTCTGTGATATACCTTTTATGTTTTTAAGTTCAAAGCATGGTAAAAACATGAAGGTTTATGATGCAGAATCTTGATCACCAGGGCTTAAAATGGTGCCACTCGACTCATTGATAAGTGACCTGTTCAACATTCCAACCCCACCAGCTCAGATGAGGACCCCAAATTACCATCTCTTAGAGGCCTGGGGGTGGAGGGGGTGGGGTGTGGTGGACACTTGGGAGACACTTTGATCCCTGTAAATGATAAAGTAGAGCCGGGGTAAAACAGTGTATTTTCAAGTAGGGTGAAAACAACCAAGCAGGAAGGAATTTTCCCAATGCATTTAGATGCCCTGTTTTGTTTTGCTTGAACAGAGTGCAGAAGCCTGCCACTGTGGGTTTTATGGCACAGAGTCAGTGTAGCAACTTCGCTCGGAAGCATAATGAAACAGTTACCTCTAATGAACATCAAAGTGAGCAGTGGGTTTTCGCTGTAATTTATGATGACACCTGCGAGCCCGTGACAGCGAAGGAAATTACATGGGTAAACAAGACCAGCGCAAAGCCTGTAATGTGATGAACAAATTTGAGCTGGGGTGTTTTTGCGTGTGCAAAGCGCGATCGAGCCTGCTCTCGCTGCGTTTCACTGACAGAAGTGCTCTCCAACGCGTTGGTGAGATTTGTGGAATCCCAGTGTGATCTCCGGGGGCAGTTATCAGACACAGGCAAGCCTTTGAATAGCCCCTAGGAGACAGCTTTATCGGAGGGGTCACTGGGGAGCCACAACCAGAGGCCTAGAACGTGCCCTACTTTTTTCCCTGAGCAAGAGGGGGCAGCTCTGGTCTACATGACAAATCCTCAGCAGGTTTGTTTACTGTACCTCAGGACTAGGAAATTGTGGGGCTTGTGTCATAGTCCCTGCAACACCCAAAGAAGATGTATGTGCATTCCTTGTTAGTGCAGATACAACAACGTCCATTGCTTTAGCTTTTTTCATTCCATTTGAGTCATATTTTATCATTGATATATGCCATTTAGCAGATGCTTTTATCCAAAGCGACTTACAGTAGTGAATGCATACATTTTTCAGTATATGTTGTCCCAGTGGGAATTGAACCCACAACCTAAGCATTGCCAACGCCATGCTCTACCTACTGAACCACATAGAACCATTAGTCCCAACTCATTGAGCACTCCCTTGCTAACTACATTTTTTACTTATTTACAGTAAAGTGCACCATGCATGCACACATTAGAGAAGTGGACAGCGGCTTGAAAATGTATTATCCAGAACAAAGGACACAGGTGAGGATTTAATCTATTATTGATTTTAAATTCACAGTCTTCATGATAGCACAGTATATCGATCCACATCTTGAAACTAAATAAAGGGCCAAATTGTCTTAATACACTATGCTTTCCAACTGCACCTATAGGCTAGGTAGTCACATGTTAATTTGTCAATTGAAAGGTGCAACTGCTATCTGCATATGTTCTTGTCAAAAATATGTTTTTTTCCTAACAAATAAGGAGCAGAGAGTGTGTGAAGAGTTACTATGGAAACCCCATGACTTCTGTACATGACAGCTTATCTAATAAGACCGCATCACATGTTTAGAGCTTGATATTGGAAGCTGGCTCTCCAAATATCAACTTCAATATGCAATGCTCTCTGAAGTATGAGGTTTGAAACTCAGAAGCATCAACAAGATGCAAAGCCTTGCATCATCTGGTGTTTAAAGCCAGCTGTACATTCATTCATTCATTTGAACCCAGACCTTTACCCATTGTTGTACAGCGTTTATCCATATATTCATAATTCATTTTGCGGTGGTTTTAGGAGACCTTAAAGGTTATTCTATTCATCAGCTGGCAAATTTGTAAGATATTAGCTGGTCATACTGTGCGTAATCCAGATACAAAACTATTTCAGAGACCACAAAATTGGAACAGATGACCAAAGGAATTCTGAGTGAAGGCAAGCAATATCTAAGGCAATGGGATGAATTCTAGATTGATAATGGTCTGAGGAAATAGTACCATGAAATGAGAAATAGAAACCTATTCTAAACTGTCTTATTTTTAAAAAGAGGTTACAGTACAGCACGATACGTGTTTACCTTTTGTCTGAATGGACTTGATGTATGAGGCAGGTTCAAACACTATGCACTTAACTCAAAAGCCAAGGTAGAAACATTACAACAGGTTTAAGTATATCATTAGAATGGTCCAGGGATAAATAAGATGCCTGTATTCACTGGCTGTTCTCCACTGTGTGGTACATTCCACTGAAATCCTTCTTCGGATTAACGCTATTCTCAAAGCCAGGTCGCAAGTCCTTGCTGAGTTAATCCACAGATCACATGAATCGAATCTGCTCAAACGGCAGCCGTTCCATGATAGGAATCGGGTTGTGCATGTGGGTCCACCTCAACCATGCCTCCATCCTGACAGCTCCCCAGGAGCATCTTTCACTTGGAATCAGCACTTTCTCTCAGCAATAAGTCAACTTACATAAAGCATGGGGTGCAATTACCACACAACAGGATTCATTTTCAGTGGGCACTTGCTTTCTAGTTATCTGCACGGCCGGCTTCTAGTGCAAAACTAAGCTGAAGGCTGTAATCTGAAAACCAAAAATGACTGCTTGAATTTTTCATTGTTAGGACTGCATTCCTTGGTATTTTCGACTGTCTAGGGGATGTGGTTGACAGACAATATTTTACTGAATAAGCTGACAGGCTGAGAACATTTCTCTTGGAAAATGATAATACGCTCAAATCTGTAAGTTGCAAGCCAAACCAGCACAATGAAAATTACAGTAATAAAAAAAGAGTTCAGTGTGTTATCTTGCCAAAGCCATAGATTGTGGCTGCATTCCCTTGTGGGAATGAAGAATGTCAGAGGGCAACACATCTGGTCAAACTCATTTTTTTGTGGAGAGCAAGTGTTCTAAGGTTACTGAGTGGGAGCAAACACCTAATTCCCCTGTGGGTACAATTATCTGTGAGATACTGGATTCAAGGCAAAGTGGTTTCTGGAGAAAAGAAGTGGGTGTAGCTGTAGTCTGGAATCTCAACTAACTGAGCTGGAGGTGATGAGGGGACCCTGCGGAGTGCGGAATGCTGCTCTTAGCATTACATCAGGTAGGTAAGGATTTGTCAAATGCAACGGGAAATTCCTGGGGGACTTGTCAAAGACTTGCAAACATGTTACCCTCATCACATCATTCCCATACTGTAATTACCTATACTTTTTGTCATTATGAAACATGTTACTTCCATTCAAAACCACTTTTTGAAACTAGGGCCCTACTCCGAAAAACCTTTCAGAAGAACTATCATTACTATATATATATATACAGTACCAGTCAAAAGTTTGAGTACACCTGCTGGAAACTAGGTTTATCTCATAATTGACAATGTTTTACACCATATAAGTTTCTTTAAATGCTTGAAAAGTACAAAAAACACATGTAACAATGAACAAAATGAACATCAAAGCAATGTTCAATAAAATGTAATTGAAAATTGAATCTTGGATTCCTCAAAATAGCCACCCTTTGCTGTGATAACAGCCTCACAAACACGGGCCATTCGGTTAATAAGTTTCAGCAGGAAATCACCCAATATGTCTTCCCAGCTCTCCTGCAGCAATTCCCAGAGGCACTTGTGGGTTGCTTTGCTTTGACTGTTCTGTCCAGTTCATCCCATACAAGTTCTATGGGATTGAGGTCTGGACACTGGGCAGGCCAGGTCATTAGTTTGAGTTGTCCTTCACGTCCTCCCTTCACCAGATAGTTCTTGCACAACTTCAGGGTGTGTTTCGGGTTGTTATCTTGCTCAAGAATGAAGGAGTGCCCGCTTAGCCATAGTCCAGATGGAAGGTGTACTCAAACTTTTGACTGGTACTGTATATATATATATATATATATATATATATATATATATATATATATATATATATATATATATATATATATATAATTATACTATATATATATATAATTATACTATATATAATTTATAACTACAGGTAACTGACAAAACAAAGGAAACACCAACATAAGGTGTCTTAATAGTGCGTTGGGCCACCACGAGCTGCCAGAACAGCTTCAATGTGTCTTGATATAGATTCTATAAGTGTCTGGATCTCTATTGGAAGGATGCAATATCATTCTTCTATGAGAAATTCTGTCATTTGGTGTTTTGTTGATGGTGGTGGAAAACCTACTGTAAGTGTTCAATTGGGTTGAAATCTGGTGACTTAAACAGCCATGGTATATGGTTTACATTGTTTTCATGCTCATCAAACCATTCAGTGACCACTCGTGTTGTGTGGATGGTGCATTATCATCCTGGATGAGACCACATCCATCAGGATAGAAATGCTTCAGTGATCGCAAGTCTTTGCATTTATTGTTGTGAACCTAAACCATGCGATAAAAATGCACCCCAAATCATAATAGAGCTGCCAGAACCCTTCATTTACTGAAATGTTTCCTTTTTTGGCAGGAAACCATATATGATAACCATTTTTGACAAAACATTTGCATAATGAGATATTTTCATAATATCCTTACCTGGTGGGACTTCTAATATTATATCTAAACTGCAACCAATTGGATTCAAACCTTTAACGCTTGAATCAAGACTCAAATGCCCAAGTCCATGCTTCAAACATTGCTGCTTGTGTTATATATTGTCTGACCATAATAACTGCTTACAATACGGGAGGTGCTTTATGCAATGTACGTGAATGTTCACATTTGGTGGTTGGTGCACATTTGGAACAAGGCTCTGTGAACTGGCTCACTGTAGAAGCCTTAATAACACATGCAGTCTCTGCACCAGATCTGGCCAGTGAAGTTACTTTCTCTCTGTCTGCCTGCTCAATATGCTTGCAAACAGCTCACTGACAAACCCTCCCACACCAATGAGGATTATAGACACATCTGATAAGGTATGCTGAATGACATGGACACAAAAGTGTCCAGACAACTGGAATGTTTCCTTAAAAGGAAGTGACTCAAATATTTCCACAAATAACCGCACAATACAGAAACCTGGTGCCGCTTGCCAGCGAGGTAATCTACATTTAGCCAGCTTTCACGCAAGCTAAAGAATGTCCTCTGAGGAAGGCCTGCCATTGAGTGTTGAGAGAAAGTTGCTAAGGGTTGACTTCCTCTCTGGGAGACAAGCATCACAGTGGCTCCACATGGCAACTCCAGAGTGTCCACCAGGGTTCAGAGGCATGGCTTCTGTTGCTTTTTTAAATGTAGATTGCACAAAACAAAAAGAAAGAGGTACAAAAAGAAAACTAGAAAATAAAGTTTGAAGGCAAACTTTAGTTGGCTTGAAAAAGCCAAGCATTGTAGTAGCTGCAGTAATAGTAGTAGTAGTTTTAGAAGTTATAATAGAACAGTAGTAGTAGTCTATTAGTGGCAGTAGTAGCAGCAGTAGCAGTAATTGTAATGGTTGTAGTAGTAGTAGTATTATCAGTTTTGGTAGTAGTTGCTGTCCTGATGGAAGGTTCATAATGAAAGCCATTTGTTCTCTTGGTTGATGGCTATTCCATTCGGTAAAAATAACACTATCCTGCAGGATAAGACAAAAAATGCATAGATTGCCAAAAACAATTCAATTAAAAACAAAATTGTAGCAGGCCACCATTCAATGAATATGAAGAGCTGTTGATAATGAGGTGCTCCACTGCTTAAATGTCAACACAGTCATATATTCTGTCCCTCATTATTCATTTAACAGGTGTAACAGTGCTCATTTTGGAATAACAAATCGCTGTCACTGGCATAATGGCAAAAAAATATTAGTAAAAGTCATTGTTCATTACAACCATGTGCATTATTGCACAAGTATCCTGTTAAATTGCTGTGTTTGGTTACATAAATGAATAAACAAATGCCATCGCTTTTGTTACTGGATCTTACGCAAACACTTTCACCAGGTTGTGATGCAAAAATGTGTAAAACTCTGTCATATTAGGTGAATAAAGTACCCCGTATTCATTAATTGCATACACGGAATTTCAAAAACACATCGTTGTACAAAGATTTGCTCTGAAACATTGGTGAAAGCAATTGGTCTCGCAAATGACTGAAACATCCTATCATGTTGTAAGTGTCCCAGAAAATCTAAAAATCCCAGATAGATTAAAATAATTTAAGACTGAGACCATTTGAATGATGTATTAACTAAATAATTATAATATGTAAATAAATATATCAATATAATAAAAATTATTCATTTTAATATGTAGTGGTTGTGGAGAGGTGAAGCCGTGCCAACCGGATAATAGTAACCACAGGTGCGTAGGGTCAAAAGCTGCAATAGCCGCGATAAATAAATGAATGGAACCCGCACACTGTGTTTCTACACACTGAGGGAATATCCCATACCAAATATGTAGTGGTGCCAGCTGATCTCACACAAATTACTTGAGTACTTGGTTCCTGTTTCAGATGAGCAGACACTGCCAATAAGGAGTAAAGGGATTTTGCCCTGTTACTAGTGTCTTCATCATGCATATCTTTGAAGGCCCTTAATAACTGAACTATAATGCGCTTTGTCTTTAATTATGAGTTAAGAATTTGAGTATTAATTAATTAATTAATTAATTAATTAATGACTGTACTTATTAATACTGTACTTACAATTCATTACTGTACTGTACTACTGTACTAATTACTCAGTCCTGTAGTCACTTCCGTTGGAGACTATTCACATATTCACTTTTTTTTTTTTTGTATTGAACAAAGTGCATTGCAGCTGAATTGACTAGAGACTGGGATAAGGCTCTGGATGATTCCACCAATCCGAACAGTCAGAGTTATGGCTACCCACTGTGGGGACAGTGCCCCTCTGTGGATTCCCGATGGTTAATTCCATTAGTTAAAGTATCTGTAATGATGGTCCTATTGCTGGGCTTTAACTCCTGCAATATTCCACTTGAACCTTTCTCCCAATGTCATTAGCACTATTATTGCCTCACTAAGAAAAACAGAACCTTGCTGTTTTACAACAATGTTTGTTTGAGTTACTCAAGAGTGTTTTTAAAAAAAGAACTGTTTCTTGAATACTGATTTCATGAAATATTCATGTGCTACCTGCGGGCTCTCAGCTTGGGCCTTTGTTTTCGAAGGAATAAGAAAGCAAGACGCTGAAGAAGCATCCAGATTTATGCTGCGGATCTAATTAGCTTCCCAGGTACATTGCGACGTGGATTGCGGGACTGAGGCAGGCTGTGGGTCTGACACACTGACATGCACACTGATGCATACACCGACGGTCAGGGAAGTGTGACTGGACTTCTCTCTAAAGCTATACCCCATGTCTCTCTGTGTCTATTTAACAGCACTGTAGATGCAATACAATGTGTTTCCTATTAATGAAATACTACGAGAAGGTTAAAGTGAGTAAAGGAAGCAATTCATGCAAGACAGTAAATAGGGTAGGTGGGAGGGAGGAAATTGCAAAGGAAATGTGTGAAGTTTTTTTTTTTTACATGGGAAACGTGCTGTAAAGATCACTAAATCACATCAGCATCTGTAGACTGCAAGGGTAGCCCAGGTTTGGGGGATGTGTTTACATTTCAGTCAAGGCTTCCCTTTGAAGTTGCTCGCACCACTTAGCTCCGTAGAGCATCGGCGTTCTGGAGATTGAAATCCCTAAACAGACGCATTTCAGACATCCCGTTCAACCCCCTAAAACACTCGGCAGCCCCCTCAGACTCACCCCCCCCCATCAGTGATCAGTGTAGGCATGGCTGTGAAACAGGAGACCATGCGTCCACTGATCCCTGTCGGCCTGGGCCACAGTGCACCACTGTCATCACGTCATGTGCGTAATGCCTCTCCAGAGTCACAGAACAAAGAGACCGCTTAGCTATACCACAAGCACAGAGGGCAATGGTAGGGGACGCATCCAGCCCTGACAAAAATCCCACCTTTCCTCTTTCAACACTGCGTGTAATACAACACCCCGGCTTTTACTAGTGCAACTAAAGCCACTCTAATTATAATACAGGATCTCTTCACAATTCACTGGATATTAAGACACAAAGCAGGACATTTCCAGAACTCAAGGATAATGAAGCCCACTTACAGTTTTAACACCTTCAAGGGGACCCAAAGGACTTGAAATGGAAGGAACTTACTTCCCGATTTATTCTCCTAAATAAAATGCATTGCATACGCAAGTCAAATCCACCTACATTTTATACACAGTCCCTTTTAGAAAATTGTCAAACCTAACCAGCTTTAATTCTCCACATATTATGATATGTTTTACCTTTAAAGTGCACGAATTAGGTGTACTGGGCATTGGTCACCAAAGGGTGACATTGCTGCATTTTGCAACAGCTATACCGTTGTTTTCAATAGCCATGTGTGGGGCATTTGAAAAGTAATGCCTTGAATTCAAAATGTCAGCACCAATGCCAAGTTCCTGAGACCAGGAGGGAAGCTTGCACTGTGGCAGAGGGAATCTATCCCTCTTTCTCTTCTAGCTCTCCCTAGATGTGTCTTTCTATTCAGATCAACGCAACATGCCCCATAATCAAATCCTCATGGCATGCATTATGTACCACAAATGTTTGAGCGAATGTGTTAAACACATCCTAATCAAGCATGTCTTTTATGACCGATCCAGTCTGGGTTATTAATACATACATGGCACCATTATGGAAAAAAGTCTTGCTGGTTCTAGCCACAAGGAACAATATTGCCTTTTGAATAACTTTCTTAAATCAACAGGGAGAATCCCTTTACATATACAATATACAAGCTGTTAAGTCTTTTGGTTCATGTCAATGTTCAAAAGCAAAAATGAAAGCAAAGCAAATGAGAAACTGTTTAATTTGCAAACTGTTTGATTTGCATGTATTTATATTCCTAAAAAGGAACCGGAGAGATATCTCCCCCTGAGATGGGGCCTGAAAAAAATAACAGAAAATCTCAGACCATATGGACAGCAGACATGCATGGCTTCTCTTCAGACAGTATTTCTGTGTAACTGAGAGAGGAGGCTATATCTGTATTAACAGCTCTGTGAAATTTCACAGCGAGAAATAATTTCACTCATGCAAACTTTTTTGTTTTGCATTGATTTAAAGGTGTTCGCCATTTACTACTTTAAGTTAAATATGAACTACTACTTTCAATTAAAGTATTAAACTAATGTAACACAGAGTTGTAAGATAAAAACAAAGTCAGAAACGTAAAACTCAGAACACTGTAATTACCAATCTGTGACAATTAATTCATAATAATTAATTCATTATTTCAATTTAATTCAAGTTTTGTGAACTTTTCACAGACTTTTTATAACACAGATACAGAATAAACATAAGCTTAAATGTCAATTTAGAGTTTTAAAAATGCATGCAAATATCTATAAATATTTATAAGCATGCATCATAAATATTTCTCATCAAACGGGGGCGGGGAGGAAGCTTACATTTTAACATAAGAAAAACAATCAATAAATAAGCAATGAAAATAATGTCTAGTTTGTGATGTCTACAGCAATCATGGGGAGAGGGTTACAAAAAATGACTGTAACAGTCTTGGGATTATTCCGTTTATTTCATACCTGATAGACTGAACAGACAAATTGCCTGGACAGACAAGAGAAGAAAGCATTCAGAGCTGGTCAACAATAAAGCAAATGATAAATTGTAGCAGGAACTTGGCAGCCTGTTATATATATATGGTGTCTAGGTCTGGAGTACTTTTGGCCTCTTTGCTTTTGGAGAGAATAAAAATATGGAGGAGTCCAAGGTATTAGGCAATTGGTAATGTCTTGCTCCCAAGGAGAATTTATATTTTCTGACAGTGGGTGGCTAAAATCTTGGGGTAATATCAGTATCTGCAGAATGGGACCTTTCATCTGAGGGTCCAGATCCCTGACATGGCCCTGTATGCTGTATGGTTGTCAAACAGATCCTCACTCTTGTTCTTTTCAGCCCTGTGGATATAGAGCTGGAAAAAAAACACAGGCAGGATGGGAGTTCATTTTGGCACTGTGCTTCAGGAAAGAAACACCAGATAGTCGAATAGGACTGTCTGGAGGACAGCGCTTTATTGGATGAGATGGGAACACCAAATGTACCTGGTTCCTTCCTGACTTATATTGCCCCCAAGACCTGGTCTAGAAGCATTTAGATTTTAATGCACTGTCCAGTTTGCTTATTTGAAAGAATACGTCAATGTCTTGGCAGAACTCACAATGGTATTTCATAAGAAGGAGCAGAGATTTTCAAGGGGTGTGGTCAGGGACAATACTGTTGCCTCACTGGAGATTAAAAGAGCTGGATACTAGTCTGAAAAGAATACTGCTGCATGTTCATGGGAGAAGGGTGAGAAGGAGTAAAATTGTTGGGATATACTGTTGTAACCTCCAAGATCCTGTAAAACTGAAATGACAATTTAATGAAATAAGCTTATTGGGTGTTACCCCCTTCAATAAGAAAACAACAGAGACCAATTAAAATCGAATACTGCATGTTAAGTTTTGGGAGTGGAGGTATGAAATTCGTAAAAACTTGGAACTGGCCCCAATCCCGCAAAATAACAGACACGTTAAGTAATTTATCTGATACAATGACAGCAGCTGCTTATATCAGATGTGACAAGAGAGGAAACAAATTGCGTTTCTATGGATTAAATAGTTTTGATGCAGATGGAATAGCAATTAGATCCCTACAGATTCATCCAAGATAAATCCGCAGCTGAAAATGCCCCAAAGTGCTAACTGGAATGATAGCAGTTGCGTGTTATGGGTACTGGGGGAGTTTTCCCAGGTGCAGCCAAGATGAGCGGGAGGTTAATAATTCTCCTGCAATTTACAAACCACTGTTGCCTTTGTGTGAAACAGCTAGAGTGAACGATCATCTTCGCATGAAGAAAACTACAACATAGGCTTGGATTCAATCAACATTTGTCCTTAACTTTAAAATATTTGCCTGTTAGTGTTTTTCTTCTTATTCTTATTTGTGAAGAAGAAGAAACATATATTGCATTTAAAGTTAAAGTAAGTCAAGGACAGATGTTGATTGAATTCAGGCCACATTATTTTAAGTCTTTTTTTTCTACATTGTTCCATCTTCTATGTGCATTTGAGCATGGGCTGACATTAATTAATGTATGCTGGTTGCCTTGATATGACAATAACAACAACAACAAAATAATGAGAGCATGATTTATTAAAGCTAAAAACTCTGAAATATATGGCAAAATGATAGACTGCAGTGGTTACTACTTAGTTGATAAACTAGTACTGCTCAGATGATTTCTGTTTATTTCAGGCAACAGACCGGCGACATAAACCAAAAGTAATGTGATTGCTTAGCACTTGTTTAAATGAATGATAATAGGGTACAGCTGAATTTGATGCAAAACATTCATTTGAGGCAAAACATTCAATTCACTCACCTTTATCATTTTGAACCTGAAACCCATATAAATATGAGCAAAAAATGCCATGAAATATGTCTTTGTTGTTCATCAGCTTGATCTTACACTCAAAATATGAGAGAAATGTAACCTTTAATTGAAGTAAAATGAATCAAAGAAAAAAAATCCTCATCAAAAAAAATATATATTCTCAAAAACAAGTGTCAATTATTGGCACCCTTAGAAATTCTTATGAAGAAAATTTCTCCAAGGATCACAGTTGGAGAATTGCAGAAGTTGGTTGCATCTTGGGGTCACCAGGTCTCCAAAACTACAATTAGACAATGGCTTCATGCCAACAAGCTATTTGGAAGGCTTGCCAGAACAAAGCCTCTCCTGTCATCAAACCACAAACATAAGCGCCTGGAGTTTGTTAAATGTCACTGGAACTTTGAGTGGTACCGGGTTCTATGGTCAGATGAGACAAAAATAGAGCTTTTTGGCAACAAACACCAGAGGTGGGTTTGGCATACAAAGAGGGATGGTCATGCAGAAAAGAAAGTAATCTCCATTGTGAAGTATGATGGTAGATCTGTGATGTTGTGGGCTGTTCCACAGGCCCTGGGAATCTTGTTAGGATACATGGCATCATGGACTCCATCAAGTACCAAGAGATTTTAGATCAAAATATGGCTGCCTCTGTCAGGAGCCTAAAACTGGGTTGTGGTTGGATCTTCCAGCAGGACAATGATCCAAAGCATACCTCCAAATCCATACAAAAATGGTTCACTGACCACCAAATCAAGCTTTTGCAATGGCCATCCCAGTCTCCTGACCTAAACCCCATTGAAGACCTGTGGGGTGAACTGAAGAGGAGAGTCCACAAGTGACGACCAAGGACTCTGAAGGATCTGGAGAGATTCTGTATGGAGGAATGGTCTCAGATCCCTTGCAATGTGTTCTCCCACGTATTATAGGAGAAGACTCAATGCTGTTATCTTGACAAGGGGAGGGTGCACAAAGTACTAAATGCAGGGATGCCAATAATTGTGACAGCTGTTTATTTTTTGATTAGGTTTTTTTTTTTCTTGGAATAATTTTACTTCAATTAAAGGTTCGATTTCTCTCATATTTTGAGCGTTAGATCAACCTGATGAACAACAAAGACATTTTTTCATCCTCACCAAGGGTGCCAATAATTCTGGAGGGCACTGTAGTATATACACTTAGCCTGTAAAACCCGTCATGGTTGTTCAAAGACGCAAGCAAAGCAAATAAGGAGGTAATTTGTTTTGATCTCATTAAACAGTCAAGATGCCCTGGAGCATGTTGTGGAAAACCGAGAGCTCCCCACAGAAGGATCGTTCTCCACATGCACATGGTGGAACGCATAGAGCTCTACCACACCACATCATCTGAAAGCATCCGTCTGGAGCTGACTGCAGTTGACCAATCTGCCGCGGGTGCGAGATATTTCATGTAATTCCACCACATCCTCTCGCATCGCAATTATGATTTCAGGCGTTAACCCAGCCCCATCTCGCAACCCCTCTCCTGCGGGCTCCTTGGGGAGCAGGCGTTGGAATCGCCTGCAGACTCCTCAGTCCCAGCAGGGCTAAAGGGGGCTCCATGTGTTCCGTCAGCTAATAAGCGCCCAAGATGACCCGGCACACTTACACAAAAGGCCATCTGTACACACGCTGATGTGTCAGTGCTATTTCAGGTTAACTGCCTCACCTCGTACATGTTGATTAGGCACATGTGACTATTTAGTGCTTTGCTCTAAATAGTGCATATGGATTCTAAGAGACCGCGCAGGGACCTTTTTTCATAGCCCAATAACAGCCAGTGTTTCTCAAGCATACTGCACGCTCGCATTTAATGCACGACCAAAAACCTGCAATTTGCGTTTTGTCGTTATTCTGGTATATTTCAACTAAATTATACACAAGGTGCAAATGAACTTTATTGCACACTACGCACGGAGAGATCAGTGTTTGGAAATGTGTCTCTCTGTTGCACATCACTGCAACGTTTAGATAATAAACGTTTCTTGTCCTATCACATCGAGGTATTTTCTCCACAGCCATGGTCCCATTGATTTCCAAAGTGTATGAATACATTGTTCAGAAAGATAGAAGCTATTGTAAATCTGTGTATTCAAGTGGGGTTTGTTTCCACAGAGAAAAATAGTTGGTACAGAAACAAAACAGGGAAACAACTCAATAGAACAGGAAGTAGTGTTAGAAAAATCATTCCAAGAGCATACAGAGGACTTAATAGTATTTCCATTGTGCTTTTTCATCTAGATCCAAAACTATTTTAATGTCCATAGGGTACTAATTGTAATTATTCAGATTGGCGTGCATTAAAACAGAATTTTCTTGTGCCTCAACTCTTTCCTAAACTAAGTGTTTCAGACTCCAATAGATACTGACACACACAAAGGGTAGAAAATCAGATTTACTAGCAGGGAGAGGAATGGGTGAGTGGATGTCAGGTTTTCTATTTTTTTAACTGCTTGTTTTAGCTCTGAGTTTAAGGCCAAGGGAAATAGTACTCTCTTTACTACCTCTGAAATATAATGTTAGGTGACACTCCAAGCAGGACTGGCTGAAATGAGAAACTGCTGTTTACAGACCATAGGAGTCTTCCAAATACTGTAATGGCGGTCGTCACCGTGGTCTCTACCAACAATCTCTATGACCTTTTTTTGAGCACTCTGGCAATTTCACAGAGTAAGGAAATACCAGACTGGGGGAATACTAGAGTGTTTATGTAAGATAACTATGTAATTGCCCATAACGTAGGGCATGAGGCTGCAAATGCAGGATTACGCTTCTCCTCGTTTACCTCTGCTACACACTGCAGAAAAACAAGGTATTCAAAGAGTGTGGCTTAAGGGGATTGGGCTCATGGAAAGCAGCTATGTGAGGCTGCACATACAGTTAACAGAGAAATGCATTATAATCAGAACGGTCCACAACTCTGACCCTTTGATCATATTCTTGGTCGGAACTGACTTTTTTGACGTTTCATTCTTTCCATTCTCTGCTGTGGCTTTCTAGTCATCAGCTCTGGCTCGCTTTTTAACTGCAGCGGAGCAGTAGAGGCAATTATTAATATGTAATGTACGGGTCTAATTGGTATGCATTCCATGACAATGTGCTTCCTCTGGGTTATTTAAAAATGTATCACTGCTTAAGCGATCGCACAGGAGAGAAAGACAATCCTGACCTCTCTGAAATAGAAACAATTTTCACCATTTGCACTGTGTCATTCTCCTTCTGTCTTGAGGCTTTGGAGTGCTAAAAAAGCATTGAAACAATTCTATAAAGTGGAAATGTACCACAACATGCGCCATGACTTGTGTTCCTTCTGTCAAGATAGAATCCTTTTCTCTCTGGGGCACAATTTGGGGATCTTTAGCGCAGATAAAAAGCCTGGTGAAATTTGTATCCACATATTGGCAGCAGATGGAAACTGTGCATATTTATTTTTAAATCACTTGGAACATTAAACACAATTTTGATACTATACACAGAGTGCTTCTCACATTCATTTATAATGCTTGACACAACTCTGATTCATCTAGATTGAGTTTCTATTTTTTCTTCTCAGCTCTTGGAGATCAGACAACCGGTGTATCAGCTGTCTTACCTCAGCATAAGCACATAAGATTAGCTGTGATACCTGAACATGGTGGTGCTTGCCCTTTCATTGATATTCTACCATTGCCGGGTAAAGAGCTGATGGACACTAAGGAATACGCCATATGATAAAAGAGCTTCTTATGCTACAATTAAGGGCATGTGTTTTTCACCACCTGTGTCAGGAACCTGCAGTTCCGTCCTCCAACACCAAGAGGTCGATGGAGAACTTTCTGAAGCTACTTAAGCAATCAAGGCATTACGATTTCAAGTAATCATTCAATTACCACAAATGAGGTGCGTATTGCAGTGTAGTAGACTTGGCGCTGCACACACACACACACACACACACACACACACACATAATCATACTGATTGATTTGTAAGTAGGCTACTGCTTTCAGTTGTGAAAATATGTCTGTTGACACTTCATGCCTGTCCTGGAGCAAAGAAACTGATATGTTGAAATGAGTGGGCGGATATTTTTAAACCGCACAAGCAAAAGGCAAAATAAAAATATAAAGAACAAAATTGTTATTGATGGGATGCCTTGCTTTTTAAAATTCAGTTAAGGGAGAACAATATTTTATATTTTGGTGTTGAATTGAATCATTGTCAGATAATTAGTTGTTTCCTCTTTCATGACTTGTAGAGGTGTCAAAACTTTTCCATAAGAGGAAACTCCCCTCTCTAAGTCGTCAATTTGTAGACTTGGTGGTGGTGGAGCTGGCTCCCAAATCTATTATGTTCTATTTATGTCCATTTAAAACCCATCAGTCACTCAGTCTTAAATGAGCGGCAAGACATAGCAATGTTATTTTCCCACGTTATCGAGGTGGGGATGTGCTAAAATCATTTCAAATACTGATTAAGGTCAGGTCTGGGAGTTTCAGGTTTTACACTAGATAAAAATATGCCTTATAGCATACAATGTCTCCTTCAGTCTCCTCTTTTAATCTTTCAGCTACTGTACTGCAGGTTATATAGAGCTGGTAAACAAAACACATTTCCTGTTTTTTCTCAGTGCCATGAGACATACCTTTTCTTGTTCTGAGTCATAGAAATACCTGAGGGGGGGAAATACCTAAATTGAAGACAGAGGTGGAGAATAAATGTGCTATGCCTGGGTTGCACGGACTGTACACTTGAACAGAGTGACACTCAGTCACTGGATTGGAAATGTCTTTGTTTAGCATTATCTGACAGAGTGAATCTCACAGAGTGAGAAGCACTCACAGAGTGCTCTTTATTCAGCAGGAATGACACTTGAGTGTTTGCAGGCATAGAGGTACAGGTGACAGCCCAGACCCTAGAGGCCATACTAAAATAACCACATCAGAGCACAGGAGCGGTCTGCTTCTACACCTCTGAGTACCACAGAGCTAAATGCAGTGCTAAAGAATGTATGACACACCACTCGTTGAAACTACACTGAGTTTTTTAGACACCAGGCATACTTGCCTGCCTCTCACTCAGCTGAACAGCATTCAATGCATGAATTAAACTGTTCTGCGGATTAATCACCAGACGCAAAAGAATGCGGAGATCTGCATGTTACATAAATGTAACAATGCATGTTTATTTTGAGATTTCAATCATATAGTGTGTTAAATGTTTCTCAAAAATAATCAATTACAGCCCTTCACATGTCAGGCTCGTCTGTGTTATTTAAAGATTAGATTATGCATTTAGCTTTTTTACTCTGATTTAGCACTGAAATTAGTGCTTGTGTTGTGCAGCCTTCCTCAGGTACAACCTGGACCTGACAAAGACTTTTTGGTCAAAACGTATATTAAAACACTCTTTGGGAGCAGAGAAACATTGTGCAGATATTTTCTTTCTTTTTCATAAAATGAAATTCAGCCACATGTTACGCCGGGTCGTGATATCTGATGTCCTCCCCATCAGTGATGATGCATTGAGCAATAACGGTTCCTTCGTCACACTTTTAGAAACAAGCACAGTTTTTGCACACATCGTGAGTAGATCAGCCAAGTGCTCAGGCTTAACAATAATCCTATAATCTTTCTTCCCGCATTTCTTGTTCAGATTTCCTCAGCTCGCAGCGCCTAACATTGTGTGCCAAGGTAACTGACGAATTTCACAGTGAAATGGTCTCGCTCACGAGTATGATAACGGCTCCGTTTGAGCCTCACACACGTAAGGACTCCATGGAGTGTGCTTGTGTAGCACCACTCCTTCAATACATCTCATGCTTCTGCCATTCCACTTCACTCTAAAGCACGTGTGTAGTGCCTTGCCACAGTCCCTAAGCTAATCTTCCTCTAGCACTTTCACACATAAACACAGAGACACCGTGTCAAAACATGTCACAGAGGACCTGAGTCGGCTTGCGGAGGAAACCTGGAACAGGGAAGGGATTGTGTCGTAGAGCAGGGAGAACAGCCAACCAGGCGTCTAGGCTGACCTTTAGCCCAGTGCCCCTGGTGTAGCAATCTTCCATGACCAAGCATTAAACATGTATATTACTGCTAAAAAGAGACGCCCTGAAGCCCAATAGAAAAGTCTGTGTGTCCCTGTACAGTATGTACGCGTGTGTCGCCATTGGTGTATTGAGACCGTGGCTGTAGTAAATGTCCGCTGTCTGTTGGCTTCCATGCCTGTCTGCTGCGTTTCACACAGGGGTAACTGCATTTGCCCTGGTGTGTCTGTACATCTGCCTGTCTGTCCACAGTTTAGGGATCGCCCTTTAAAAAGTGGCCCAATTGTATTTGTATGCCCATTGCTTTGCAGAAACATTCTATATCAATTAATTCAGTCCAGCACGTGTGTCCTCCAAAGTGCGTGCAGCTGGCAGCTGTTTCTTTTCACTCTGAATTCCACCAGATGAGTGGGTTGTCATTGGACTGCAGGACTACCCAGGTTTACTGCAGGTGTCCAATTGGCCAGAGTCACTAATGCACAAAGAGACAGGGCATAACCTGCTGACTAAAACTCTCCCTCTTTGGGATACCATATGGCCAGTTGTGAGTCATACTGTGCGACCCCCAGCCATAGTCAGGATGCAATTCCGGACCATGGGGCACATTACTATATCAAGAACTAGTGTTTTAGCAGGATACGCAACCCAGAAGGCCCCCAGGTAAATCTTTTTAGTCTTACACAGTGTCAGTTCTTTCAGTTGTCTTTCAGTGCAGAAAAACCAAGACCTCAAGCTGAATTTAATAGTTTACAACCCTAAATCCTGCTGTACATAGAGGCACATTTTATTGCAGAAGAAGTATTGTTTTTCTGGTGTAGTCATGGGGCCTAAGCTCCTTTTGTCAGTTGGAGCATGACTCATGGGTGCTCAACTGAAACATGGCAGGTCCTGAGCAGAGAGTTCACCAACAGCGCTGTCTGGAGTAAACCTTGGCTCTCGTCGCATGTCTACGGCAGGCCTCCAGCGTGCAATCCATTGTTGTCTAGACATCAGGGGCTCTCGTTCCTCCAAGAAACACGTTTACAGGGTCAGGAAACCAACCTTTTAAATCCTGCCATACATTCCATCTCCTTACCTCACTATGAAACACGCAGAGACTTCCACCACTTCACGATCCTCTTTCCCCATTCACCTAATGACAACGCGGCTGTGTCGTGGGTATTTCTGTCATTACAACACATCTGCGCAAATGATGCAACTTATTACAGGCGTGGAGGATAGAACAGTGTCTAGGGAAATTATTAGAACTGTTATCATCACATAAGTCAACTTGCTCCTATGCTGAAAATATATTTACATGTGTGGCAAAAGAAAGGGCTGGCAGTGTAGTGTAATGGTTAGGGAGCTGGGCTTGTAACTCAGAGGTTGCAGGTTATATTCCCAGGTGGGGCACTGCTGTTGTACCCTTGAGCAAGGTACTTAACCTGAATTGCTTCAGTAAAATATCCAGCTGTATAAATGGATTGTATGTAAAGAAATGTAAACTGTGTACGTCGCTCTGGATAAGAGCGTCTGCTAAATGCCTAAAATGTACTAAATGTAATGTGCAGATAAATATGTAACATTAAATGTTTCACTACAAAATAAGGTGAGATTCCTCAAATGCTCTTACACAGCATTAAATCTTCATTGCCAAGCTGCATATTTCCAGTTGTGTTTCTTGGCTTCTCAGTTGGTAGATTGATTATTATTTGGTTGCAGACCAGAAGTAGACTGTGTTTTCATGTCTGATTGAGGTTTAATGATGAAGGCGCTCTCTGCTGGATGGTGGTCCTCTAGATCGAATGTCTCCCACTGTCGGTTTTCCCATGTAAACATGCTTTTGTTTCACAGGATATCATTTTTCTTTTTCGAGGCTATTCAAAGGCACTTCTAGCAGATCTGTCTTTTGAAATCTCTTATGCCTGCAGTTAAAACCCTTTTGAAAACGTAGCAAAAGTTAATATGTAATATTAAAACACTTTACTTATTAAAACAAATGTAACGATTATGTCAAAAAAAAAACTTTTATAGTCTTCCTAGTCTTCAAGCCATCACAGCTAATAAATGGTGCTAGCTTGAGGAATGATTCTATCCAAATTGCATTTTTATCTGCATAATTTGCAGACTTGGATAGCTGTCCTTGCACTGGGTGCCAATGATCACAATTAAGACGGGAGGAATGTTTGGATGCCTCTCCAGAATTTTACAGGACGATCACATGGGACTTAATCCCAGCTGTCACCCAATGGTCCAGCTGCAGGCCAGACCCCACTGTCTGTGTGTGTGGCAGGCACCGAGAACTGACTGACAAATCGCAGCAGCCGAAGGGCCTGGGTGATAAAGAGACCGAGCTACACACACAGGACTGTATCGGAGGATTGTCACTCACAGCTCATCAATGTGTATAGCTAGTACTGTCTAATGAGGAAAATATCATGATGGCACACCAACAATCATTTCTGAAGTGCAGCCTTGCCTTTGCCTGTGTGACACCCATCAGGAAACCGCGCACAGTTTATCACTAAGCTGTCATAAACAGAGCCCCCTGAATGAACTATTAATCATGCTTTCCCTATTGACTGGATTAGATCACAGCGAGACAATTTACAACTGCTGGTAAAGAAAGGAGAGCAGAGAGAAACCAGGCATTTTATCATCATGATCTCATCATTATGAATATCAATTTAATCTGGCGGTCAACCACCCCTTGTTAATTCTACATGATGTCATGCTAAACAATGCAAAATGTGCAGCGTGGGCTTGCAGTTTAGACGTTAACCCTCCCATTACAGCCCCCTGCTGACCAACAGACCAACTTACAACCGTCTTGAATAATTCATGACCATCTGTGAAAAACAGGGCATAGCACATGACTGAGCGCAACAGATATCTGATGAGTAATCTCCATTACCAAGTCCCGAATTTCACAGCATCCCAGACCACATGAACTCAGACCACATCAACTGAACTTGACGATTCCCTTCTAAAGTGGCCCACATGTTTTTCTTTTGAGGTAGTCTATCTTCAATTCATAGCAAAGGAGACATACCACACCTGTTTTGATCCAGTATATGTCTTTGAGATTGGCATTATAAGAAAAAAAATAGGAAAAATTGGTAAAAGTATAGGGTTTAAACAAATGTTACATGAACAGAAGCTACATGAACCCCTATGTTGCAAATGACTCTGAGATCAGGTGCTGTCCATCTATGAAGGGTATATAGATTTCCCCATACAGTAAGAGCATAGAGTTAAACATGCAGTCTGCACAGGGAGGCATGTCCTGTGAGCAGAGCACTGTAACCAGACCCCGCCTCTGTGCTGGACTGAGGTAGCGCTGTGATCTCATTGTTCTCTGAGTAATGCTGTAGGTCACTCCTGGAACTGTGTTTGATTGCATACAACACATCAGCCTGCCTTTAATCAACATCTGTGTCTCTCTGTGTCTCAGGCAAGGAGCCCTCTGCAGTGTTGAATGGAGTTGGGTCTGAAACAAGATGCTTTGGCATGGGTGCCATTGTTTTAACAATGCTGTAATATCCAGGATAAAACAAAGGGGGTGTGAGCAGAGCCAAACACTAAACCGACAGCCCCCAGAGATGTTTTAGGATCCGCATCATCCACAGTGAGATAATGCACTTTGTAAGAGGGTAGGAACAGAGAGTTTAGTTTTTTTTGGTGAGCAGACCGAACGGGCCCTGTTCTGCCCGTTCGCATTTCTAATGCCGCCTTAATGTACAGACAGAGGTCATGCCACGTGCTGCCATCAGTCTGCTACGGTATGACGGCAAGATGCCTGATGTCAGTCAGCCCCCTGGGGACTGCATAAGGATCATCAAGAACTCTTTCAAGCATTATTTTTCCAATTCAATGGGATTGCATTGAAACAATAGCTGCAAATCTCCTTTACCCATCTACAACACACCCCCAACTCCCAGGAGATTACTGTAGGGGATATGCACAAATAACATCTGTCTTCCATCACCAGTTTTTACTTTAATAATAAAACAAGAATGCAAATCCAACAACACCATATCCTATTGAGTATTGACAGATCTGAGTGAACGCTGATGCTAGGTCTTTGTGATATGCTGCTTTGATTACCGGCGAGCGAGCAGCAGCAGAAATGTCCTTGAGAGTTGAGGGAGAGGATAGTAAGTGTCAAAACTCCTCCACGCTACTGTCATGCCAGACCTTATCAAGTGATCACAGGTGTAGTATGTGATCAATGTTCCACTGAGACCAGGGAAGGTCAGGCCAGACTGGTGTCAAGATGCATAAGAACATAAGAATACATAATGACGATGTCCATATAGGCCTGTCATGTCCTAATCTAGAGAGTATCTAGTACTGCATCTAGCCTGGACTTGAGTAGCCCATGTGTTTCTGCCTCTACTCCCTGACCTGGCAAGCTGTTCCAGGCATTGACAACTCTATGTGTAAAGAAAAACTTCCTAATATCCGTGCGGAATTTGCCTTTAGCTAATTTCCATCTGTGGCCTCTAATTACTACTAATGTAGAATATGTGTTGCAGAAGGTTTTTATTTACAACGCATCTTAAAAGTCTCCATAGTGCACATTAGAAGAGGCAAAATTTGGGCACCTTGGAATATGCAGGTAGCTGACAAAATAAAGGAAACACCCACATAAAGGGTCTTAATAGGGCCATTCTTCCATGAGAAATTCCATCATTTGGTGTTTTGTTGATAGTGGTGGAAAACGCTATCTCAGGTACCTCTCCAGAATCTCTCATAAGTCTTCAATTGGCTTGAGATCTGGTGAATGGAATGGGCATGGCATATAGTTTATAATTTTCATGCTCATCAAACCATTCAGCGACCACTTTGCCCTGTGGATGGAGGCATTGTCATCCTAGAAGAGATCTAGGATCAAAATGCTTCACCATAAGATGAAGGTGATCACTCAGACTGGCTTTGTATTTATTGACATTTACCTTTCCCTCTAAGGGGTTGATTGAACCTAAACCATGCCAGGAAAATGCAACCCACACCATAACAGAGTCACCAAAACCCTTCACCATGGGAATCAAGCACCCGGGCCTGTAGCTTTCTTTTGGTGTGAATTTTACATTTTACATTTTAGGCATTTAGCAGACGCTCTTATCCAGAGCAACTTACAGTTTACATTTCTTTACATACAATCTATTTATACAGCTGGATTGAAGCAATTCAGGTTAAGTACCTTGCTCAAGGGTACAACAGCAGTGCCTCACCTGGGAATTGAACCTGCAACCTCTGAGTTACAAGCCCAGCTCCCTAACCATTACACTACACTGCGGTGTGCGTCGTCTATGCACTTGTCCGCTTGAGAACAGGGTCTAGGATGATTCATCTGACCATATGACTTTTTTCATTGCTCAGTGGACCACGGAAGCACAAATTTACTCGCAAACATGCAATTTTAGGTGTGATAAGGGGTATCGTTGTACCAATCCGATTGCAGTAAATCAATCTCAAAATCTGTAACTTACATTTCCAGATGCTATAGAGACAGAGGGAGCATTTGGGATCAAGACTAGTCTTTTACCTGCAAAGACATGCGAGACATCTTTACAGACCATAATATCCAAAGAAACACTACATCTGTGTCAAATGAGACAGAGATAATATGGTAACCACTCTGTAGGAAATGAAAGTCTTTGCTCATAATCCATATTCAATAACAGAGGTCTCTGTACGGCATGTTTGAATACAGAATTTTTGGAGGAGGTAGAGGTACAGTACTGTACATACAGTTGCCCTGTGGAAAAATATGAGGGATTAAAAACTTTTGCTCAAGAATGCCACGGCCATTTGCCTCTGCAGTTTCCCTTTGGCAAATCCATCCTGCAAAGAGAAATGTTCAGCATGCCAGTTAAATGTCAGTCCTTTGTCATTCCCCAGTAAATTCTCTCTGACAAGGCTTTAATAACAGCTGTTCCAGTCAGACTCCTGGATTCCTGTCTCCCTCTGCAGTGCAGGTGCCACTTACCAGCAGCAATGATCTGACTGGAGATGAGACTTTTCTGGCTCAGGCCTTCGTCTGGGATGGCCGGATGCTTGAGCCTGCCCTACCACTGACCGGCATGGTCGCCAAAGTCCAGGAAATCACATCAAAAAAGCAGCCTCACAAACTAGCCAAGAGGGACCATTCAAACAAATCATTATTCAAGTCTACAGCAATATTCTGTCCTGTTTTCACATTTACTAGCATATGAGTCCTGGAGTAATTGTTCATCCTGTGTAAAATAATATCAATCCATTTATGATTGAATAAAAAAGGAACCTGTATCCCATACTCGAGTCAAGCATGTTATTAACAAAAGGAGGATAAGCAATGTTTTCATGTTTCTCCTCTTCTGCAGAAAGTAGAGAAACAATCAATGTCTGAGAAAAAAAATACTAAATTCACTGCCTATTAAACGATAGCAAAGAAATCAGTAGTAATTCATAACAGTGACTGTAATAAAACAGCTTTTCAGTTCAGTAGTCTTATTGGGGAACATCACCTTATGATGATCATCGCACCATAATGGGAAATCTCGCTATCTCACCAGGTCACTGGGCACAGCTGGGAAATTAAGGTGGAAATGAATTGGGAGAAAATGATTGACAGCAGTTTAATGCATCCTCACATGATATGGGCTTTGTGTGTATTATTCAACTTCCATATATTTATTTGGAATGTTTACCAGTAACGAGAGATTTCATGCGGACCATAAATTATACACCTGCCAGGTCGAATTCCTCAGAAAATCCATGAACAACGTGGCAATAAGCACCACGTTACCTGCTAGATTAGTTTTATCATGAACGGGAGGTCTAATAACTCCTTAAAATCTCATTTCCATCTATATTGTGCTGGCTGAACAGTGCATAAGATCCCCAGAGCTTATCTCGCTACTTCAGCAGAAAGTCACAAAGCGCCTGATGTCACACAGGGAGGAGAGATGGCCTTTCTTAAATGATGTCACCGCGTGTGTCTGGACAGCACGTAAGCACCGTGATTACCTTGATTCCACTGAGGAATGCAGTCTAATGAGGCTGCTGGGGAGGACCAACACTTACTGTTAAATGCCACCACCTTATAGAAGCCTTTAATAAAGGGAGCTCTGCACACGCATATGTACACAATGCTTTCTAGACTGGGAGGTTATTCTGCACAGTATCAAGGCCATGGGGATTTTTGTGGAATACGTATTTGTATTTTTTCTTTCATCTTTTTTTTTTTGAATGCAATAAACCAAAAATTAAGGCTTGATATATCTGATTCTTCTGTAGTGTCAAAGTCCACAATATATTTAGTGAAATCCTGAAATGTTCTAATGACAAGCATTGTATGTTAGTCACCTAGTTACCTACTTTTTTAGAATGCAATAAACCACAAAGGCAATGAAAAAGCAATCGTTTTATGGGTGACCACAGACGGCTGGTGGACCATGTTCAGACGGCTGGAGGCAACAATTATGTAATTATGTCAGTTTGTATGAAAAGTAAACATGCGCGGCACATGCAGCTTTGTCCACTGCCCTTGTTGAGGTCTAAATGAAAAGCGCTATAAAATATGGGCAGCAGGAGGGGGCTCGGCTATAAAAGTGCTTTCAGATGGACCACGTGCATGACGTCAGCTGTTAAGACGTTTTCTTGTAGAGGTGTAAACATAAAGTATCCATTAAAAGGATGCAGTGACATCACAGGAAGTTGGTTCTGTCCGACAGCTGGACACAGGCGTTCCCAGTTGGTTGGCTACAAACTGGACCCTGGTCAGCTGCTGACCACTCCTGGTTCTACAGCATGAGTTGGGGCCTTCTAGGTCCTATCTGAGGTTGGTAGCAGTCCAGATGGTCAGAGAATTTATTTTTCCAACCATGTTGGTGGAATCACATACACCAGTGCATTTCTGCCACCTTTCAGCAAATCATTGGCTCTGTGCCTATCAATCCCCATTGAAATGGGCAGATTACCTTCCAAATAAATACAAATATGTACATAATATAAATTGCCATAATATATAATTGGCATCTAAAAATAAATTTCACTCACATGTTCATGCAATGCAAAAGGCAGTTTTGTTTATTTTATTAATCACAAAGTTTGGTTTAATGGACACAAATCACAATTAAGATCTGGAATTCAAAGGCTCACATTATATATGGCACCTTTGTACACACTGTTATTGACAATAACAATTATGGAGGCCCCGTACATTACAATTGAGGAGTACAGTGCAATTCTTTGTAAATTAGATGTTGAATGATCTCACAAATACACATACCACAATTATCCTAAACCACAGCTGCAATTACCGGAAGTGTTTGTTAATCCAGCCACCATGCTTCAAATGGAGTGCTTAGCATCAAAGATCTCACTAATTAGCACTGACACTGTGTGACCTTTTTCATGATTTCAAATCAATCAAAATGGCAGTTGGGCTATGAACCAATACTTTTCATGTTGTTCTGAGTTCATTTATCATTACCTTTCCCTGTGGGTTCCTATCGAACTCCTTTCTTCAATTGGCCATTCCCTTGAGGAACGAGAAAAGGATCCCACGGCCAGGTACATGGTTCCCACAAGTAAAAGAGAGATATACACAATACACATAGTTACATATCTGTTTAATGTACATTTTCAAAATGAATAACAGAAAATAGCCCAGAGGTCAATAGCACATTCACAACCTTCAAGTTCATGAGATCACTTTTTTTTTACCTATCCTGTAGCTTTTTGTCTTCAAATGCTTGTTTTCCCTTTCGTCTCCACTGCACTGATTGTGGTTTGCCAGTTCACTCACTTGGACTTTCTCCATGTATTTCCTTACACTCAAAGCAGATGCGTCTGGAGCAGATGCCAAAAAAAGCTTGACTGGGAAAAGCACAAACGTGACCCAAAAGGAATGCACACCTGTAATTTATTTCTCCCCCTGTAAAGCATCTGAAATTATATTTCTCTCTCTCTCTCACTCACACACACATGCAGAGAGAATGTGAGAGTGTGTGTGTGTGTGTGTGTGTATGTGTGAGTATGTATGTGTGTGTGTGTGTGCCTGGAGGGTGGAGAGGTGTTCGGACTGCTCCAGTAGTTAGGGGCCACTGCACATTCTAAGAATCATTTAGTTGAAGTACAGCTTAGGGGAAATACAATTTATGAGAGTTGAGAAGCAATATGCAAAAAAACAAAACAAAACTGCATTGAACACAAGTAACAGAAATAAGGTTTCTTGGTGAATTGTATATTTGTACAGTAAACTCCTGCTTCTCACTTCACTGTAGCTGATGGTAAATTATATTAGTCTTTACAGATTGTAGCTAATGCCATTTACCACTAATTTCAAACAGCCAAATTCTGACCTACAGAAAAACTTCTGATTTGCATATTAAATGACACCCACTCCCTTTTTAATGTGTACAAAATTGTGTGAAGCTATGAAAAATTAAGATACTGTACAAATCTATAGGCAATGAAAATAGCTTGAGAGCCTTATGTGAGACTACATGATCTATGCCACTTAAAGAGCCTTACTACCAACTACTGTACCAACAACAACAAAAAACAAGCCTTGTGTATTCCTATTTCATCTGCTTCACATGACAGATCAAAAGCAAAACCTGATTATTATATTGCAGAGTGCTTTTGGACACTGAACTAATGGCAGTTATTACATTTATATGCTGTATTATTCAAAATTCTGCCTCTGTCTTCCAACGTTCAAACCATTCACAAGCAGTGAAAACGACATAGGTCAGTGGCCAAACTTGAGAGTTGAACAGTGAGACTTAAAGAATGTCACTGCAAATTACAAAGTTCTTCTTCTAACAACTGGTTCGACAGCAGACATGCAGCATGCCTTGCTCTCTTATTAAGTTTGATTAACTGTATCACATGAAAAAGAAAGCTGTGAAACAGAACTACATTTACTTCAAAAGGTGCTATTTTAAAAGGTGCACTGGAGAAGTGTTAAAACTTCAGAGAAACAAATAAAAATCTGTAAACATTAACATCCAGGGTGTTCAATATAATCATCAGCCTGGGCAACATTAGCTCATAGGTCTTAATTTAGCTTCCCATTGTTCAAGCCAATTTCAGGTTTAAAGTTCAATTCCAAGCAATAAAAATGGTCAGTGTTTAGTGTTTTAATTGAGTTTAGTGTTTAATTCAGTATTAAGGATTCAACCTCACCCTTTCAACTGGAATCTTGAACAAATTACCTTAAAAACAACGCAATGGGTGGCATAAAACACATAATTAATCGTTTTTAGTGTTACTCACAAATATGGTACCTTCACCTGTGTGTCAGTTGTCACAGACATTATTCAAACCAATAGTCTCCATTCAGAAGATCCACTGGTGTTTTGCAAAAGAATGCTTATAAATAATTGACATAAATAAACCGAAAAAGAGTAGCTAATCAATTTTTACAGTACCTTTTTATGTTTAAAATTTTACCACGTGTGGTGATCATTTTCTGCTGGTGGTGGCTCTTTCTCAGGACTGCAGCTTCTATGGAGCATGAATCAATCACCACACTACTGATTTACAATTGAAAAGAAAGCAGGGTGGGAGGGATGTACACTGTATATATACCTGAAACCGTCATCAAACCCCTGAAAAACTCTGCACCGACACAGTGCCAGGCCAATTCACCATGGCACATAAAAAAAAAAAAAGCCCCCACTTAAAACAGGAAATAAAAGCAACCACGTCTGAAAAGCCACCCATCCCTCTGTAGTAAACCTGAAGCGTCGGTCAGAACGTGGACAGGGCTTCCGCTGCCGACACCGACGCGTTCATCATTAGGGGCACGAGCGAGGGCCCCGCCTCCTCGGCGGCCCCTCCCTCTACCAGGCCCTGCCGGTGGAGGTTGAGGATGGAGTCGGCAATGATGCGGGCTGTCTTCTTTTGGTAGCCCCCGGACGTCACCATGAGAATGGGGATCCCGCGCTGTCGGGCTGCCCTGAAGACGATCTCGTCCCTCTTCACAATGCCCTGGCGACGGGACACATTCATATTGCCGTTATTAATCGCAACCGAGGCCTCCTCACATCACCCAGGCTAGCTGATCTCATGTTTATGTCTGGCCCCTTTTTCCCCCTGAGCGCTGATTGGTGGCAGTAATTGTTCCCAATGTCTCCCGGCACCTGGGAACAGAGGGCCTTTCATGCGATGGAACAAACAGGGAGTGGCCAGAAAGGAAACCATTATGAAACCGCACGTCCCACAGGGGAAAGGGGCGGGGACCACATCTGTCACAAGAGGAAGTTATGAAGCAATTTCTCCCGCTAACGACCCGCGAATCATGTCTATGCACGTACATGTATGTCACGCACTCATTGCCCTCCGTTCATATCCAGTCAGAGCAACTGGAAATTCGACCTTGACGTGTGACAGAAGCCACAGGCAGCAGGTCATGCGTTTGTTTGTACGGATGACCACAGTTTCTCATCGACCGTGGACCAGCTTCTGGACCAGCTTGAGGAAAGAGCCTAAGGCACTATGAACAACAGTGTCTGTGGAGGTTTTCTGCACTTCCAGTCTCCCTAGCCAAGGTGTGCGCACTACAGGGTGTGAGTTAACATGACGCCGCGCCACAGAAGGGCAGGAGACTGGCTACAGTGTGCCGAGAGCTGGGGTGAGTGAACGACTCCGGCGCATCTGTAGAATGTCAGGTTTTCGTTTCTATTTCCACAGATTTCATTACTTTCTTTTCAATTGAGACTTTAAATAGAAGGAACTGACTCATTGGTCATTACAGATCCAATGGCACTTATCGCAAAGAGAACAGAGATTGCCAGGTGTCCTGGCCAAATTCGTAATCTGGCTCTTTCGATTGAATCAAACCCTCAATGTCATTTAAGAATCGCTCTCTCTCCACCTCAGCTGATGCACAGTGAACGTTGGCTGAACAAAATGGCTGCCACGCATCACCTACGTGGGTGCTAAATATGGCTGAGGTGAGTTTCCCTCATTAAGTGCTTTGAGATCCTGAGAGGAAATTTGCTATCCAAATTAAATCCATCATCATCATCATCATCACCATAACCATCTTCACTTAACTGTGAGTGTTCCCAAGTCCTACACTGGTTTTGGCAACAACTACTTTGTTTTCTGTAGCACAAAATAGGAACACACTACAAAAATAAGTCCAATTACCCAACCTTTAAAATGTCTATTAATTATTTTAGGAAGTTAAAACAGGAGACCCTGAACTGATCACTGTGCCTGTTCGATATCGAATCCTTCTCCTGCTCTCAGTCTGTGATGTTCTATACATCTTTGCATTGTACCGTGTTTTATTGTATATATTATATTTTGTGCTGTGCTGTTGCTACCCACCCATTTTACATTCTTGCTCTGATCAAAACCTCTTGTCCAGGTCGTTATTGAAATTAGAATAGTTTCTCAATTGACCTTACCTGGTAAAAAAAGATTAAATCAATAAAAAATAAACAAGTACTGGTGGGGCACAGGGGGATGACATGGGCTTACCTGAGGGGAAATGGCCAGGCCTCCCAGGGGGTCTCCATCCAGGATGTCGGTCCCTGCGTTGTAAATGATGATGTCAGGCCGATTTTCATTGAGCGCCCCCTCAGAGTGGAGCTCCACCTTCTGCAGGTACTCCTGGTCCTCCGTCCCCCAGTCCAGCTCAACTTTCCTCTTTATGGCCCCTGAAACACAGCACTCCTCAACGTGAGCATGCACTCCGCACGAAGGTCAAGGCTCTTATTAACCTATGATCTTATGAAGGAAGGCTTGGGTTGCACTACTGGCACATTTATATACTTTCTACTTTCAAAACTTTAGTGCGTTATTTAAAAGCTGAAATTTGAATCCTGTCCAAAAAAAAAAAGGAATTGGGTGTTTAGTACTCCGGCATTTGCGTCATTCCATTTTTTTTTAAACATTAGGTCAGACTATTTTCCACCTCTTTTAATGTCGTATCTCCCGTTTGTCTTTTGAAGCCTAAGAACCAAGGACTTTACTTTTCATATTACTTTGTGTATGCTGTCCTCCTCACTGAATCTCGATTGGCTGTTAGCCCATGCTACTAGACAGTATAGGCTTAACAAGAAAACATTTCAAAGGTGCACAGTAATGTTTTTGTCTGGATTTCTTTTGACATATTGCAGGTATAGCATTACTGATGCCTTGTGGATTTGATCATAGTTGGATACAGTGTGCAGGAGAATAGGAATTTCAATTCCATTCCATTAAATGGATGCCCAATGTCATCAATTCTGTCATGAATCTACCTAAACCCTGCTTTCACACACATCGTTTTTTTTCATTCATTTCTGCACACAGTCACTGAGCTAGAAGTTACAAACACATTCTTTAAATTAGTTTGTCTAGTGCAAAAAGTTTAAAGAGAACAACGCGCCTCTATTTTTGGGGCTATATGTGAATCCTGTTGTGTGCTCTAATGAAGTCTTTCATGCTTTTTAACTGCAGATGAAGAAAAAATGAGGTTCCTGTAAAGGAAGTGCTTTGACTTTGTAGATACCTAATGCCAAGGAAACAAACGCATTCAGCTAAGGCAAACGTATTTGAAAAAAAATAGGAATATGGCCCGATAGCACTATACGAAAAGCAAAAAAAATGTTTAATTAAAATTGTAGAATTGGCATGCTTACTGTATATCACAGAGTATGTAATGTACTGAAATAAAAGGGTGAAGCAAACCTGAACCATGTTTAATTTATATAAATAATTCCCTATGTGCTTTTTCTGTATATGAAGTATATAACATTTATATATGTAATATTTACATATTTCCACATAAAAATACACTCATATATTGATTGAATACATGTACTTCCTTTTTAAAAAATGCAATGTGTGCATTCTGTGGAAAGACAGCACATGGAGTACCCACAGCATCTTAACTGACAGGTAAATGGCCAATTCCCTGTGCAGATAAGAGACAGCTGGTAGCCGTCATATAGGACCAACAATAAAATTAGAGCATAATTAAACAGCAGTCACTGACACGTCGGCGTTGTGAGACAAATGTGCTATTTACTGTTCATTACAGTTTTCTCCATAGTTCCATGAGTAAATCTCTGAAGACTTTCAGATTATTAATATCACAGAAGAAATGCAGCGCTGGCAGGCTAATGAACTAAACTGATTAAATCCCTGGAATAAAGTCAGTGTACTTGAACACTGAGTCTCCCAACCAAAATTGTGAATGTGTCTGGAGCCATTCCGAATTCTCAGAAATGTCACAATACATAATGCTGCCCCCTGCAGGACAATTAAAGCATTAAAAGTGTACTAAAGCGATATAGAACAAGAACCTGTGCTTTATACATGAACATTGGCAAGGGTAGGGGGTGTTAGGCACAATCTGAGTTCCGGCAAAGCACAAGCATGGCGATATTCATGATATAACATGGGTTCAACTTCCATATAGCTTTTATAAAACAAACTTTAATGGACTATAAGTTTTATTCTTACACTAACAAAGTTATTCGGTCACTAAGCAACAAGAGTTCCATTCCTGAACTTAGCTCGGATTCTATCTTATTAATCTCACCGTTCACTGTTGTCTTGAAGTAAACAGAAATTTTCTTCTCTGCGCACTAAAACAGCTGACAGCCACTTTGAGGATCTGGACATTGAACTGAGGTGGCTCAATGAGATCTTAAACGTCTAGATTTTTATTACGATTGACAGCTTACAATGTTAAATATCTAGGATATGAATGTTAGTGGAAGGCACACCGATATCAAAATGATGTACAAACATTATATTTAGCCATGCTTTGTCATGAACATCAGCACTGCCCAGGAGGCCGGTGGACCAATCAGCATTTATTTATTTTATTTAACCAATCTTTAACCATGCAAGTTAATTGAGAACAAATTCTCATTTACAATAACGGCCTGGCCAAGAGGCCAGACACAGCAAAAACATAATAAAATCGGACAATGTGGTTCTCTGTGGCTCAATTGGTAGAGCACGGCATTGGCAACGCTTAGGTTGTGGGTTCAATCCCCACTGGGGCCACATATACTGAAAATGTATGCATTCACGACTGTAAGTCGCTTTGGATAAAAGCGTCTGCTAAATGGCATATATTATTATTATTATTACAAATAGGAAACAGCATCCAGGACCGGAACTATCCATTTTATGAAGCCACATTGGAATACGTTTTCTCTCACCACCATAATATGTTTTTTTTTCTCTCCAGTTGCAGGTTTAGAACAGTCAGTACCGTTTGGCCAATTCAACACTTTTCATGTTCACTCTTTACTATTTCTGATACATTTCTTGGCTGGGTAACAAATGATATTTGGAATACAAAGACACTTACGTTTGGCATACCCATCTCCTGGATAGATGTAGCGGTTATACACATCCATTATATAGACTCTTCTGTCATCCAGAAAGTCTCGCTCATGTCCATTTCCCTGAAACACAACAAAGCCAGCAATGAAAGCCAAACTATGACTGAAAACATTATGGGATTTACTGGGTCTATATGGTATTAAAATGATCAATCAAACCACTGCGCTGTCACGTTATGGTCACAACACTGCATAGGGCAGAGAAATGCAATCAATTTGAGGGAGGGGCATTAGAGTCAGCAAGTGGACCTATGGCCTCCTCTGGGCGTGTGCACTGAGAATTCTGCTCTGCCTGTGGCAGGTGGGATCACTGCAGCCACACATACCTTGCATGTTGAAATTCTCTCACAATAGCCTTGCTGTCTATATTCAGAGAGATGGTAGCATTCTTTGATTCATTATTATGTGATCGAAGCTGTGAACAGGGAAGCCTGTTCAGTGCTTCTGTTTATTCCTCATATTATTCTCTCATTCCCATGGTGTGTAGGTACTGTCCAGTATACTGCACAATGTTAATTGGAGATCTCTGCTTCTCAGATCAGCGGTACAGCACTCAGGTCTGCATGTACTGCACTGCACTAGCTAAACACAGCAACACAACAACTAGCTAAAGTGAAATAATTATTCAGTGTTAATATACAGTGTGTATATATATATATATATATATATACAGGTCTGGAAAAAAATTAAGAGACCACTCCAAATCTTTCTTAAATCAGCATCTCTACATGTATGGCAGCCATTCCATTCTAGTGTCTGTTGAATTCCAACACAAGCACACATCATTCTACTTAATGAAGTACTGATTAGGTGATCACCTGAACCAAATCTTATTTAACGAGGAAAAGTATAAAAACCACTGCTGTGGTCATCACTATTCTCTTGCAATAGGACCAGCTGGATGGCAAAAAAACTGTGCTAGTAGTACCTCAAAAGTAATTGGACTAAAAAAATAACTATTGGCCATGCCAAAAGAGTTGAAAATAAAAGTTTTGAGTGAGGAAAAGAAGAGTTAAATTCTGGCTTTACTGGTAGAGGGATACAGTGAACGTAAGGTTGCTTCTATCCTTCAAATTTCAAAGACGGCGGTTCATAAGAACAAGGTCAAGCAGCAGACATTGGGGACAACAAAGCTACAGACCGGCAGAGGGCAAAAACGACTCTCTACTGACCGGGATGACCGCCAACTCATTCGAATGTCACTCACAAGTGACCTACAAAAAGAATGGCAAACGGCAGCTGGGGTGACGTGCACGGTGAGGATGGTTCGAAACCTGCTCCTAGGGGCAGGGCTGAAGTTGTGCAAAGCTAGACAAAAGCCCTTCATCAATGAGAAGCAAAGAAGAGCCAGGCTGAGGTTTGCAAAAGACCAGAAGGATTGGACCGTAGAGGACTGGAGTAAGGTCATCTTCTCTGATGAGTCCAATTTTCAGCTTTGTCCAACACCTGGTCATCTAATGGTTAGACAGAGACCTGGAGGGGCCTACAAGCCACAGTGTCTCGCACCCACTGTGAAATTTAGTGGAGGATCGGTGATGATCTGGGGTTGCTTCACCAAGGCTGGAATTGTGAAGGACGCATGAATCAAGCCACGTACAAGGCTATCCTGGAAGAAAACTTGCTTCCTTCTGCTCAGACAATGTTCCCTAACTCTGAGGATTGGTTTTTCCAGCAGGACAATGCTCTATGCCACACAGCCAGGTCAATCGAGGACCACCAGATCAAGACCCTGTCATGGCCAGCCCAATCTCCAGACCTGAACCCCATTGAAAACCTCTGGAATGTGATCAAGAGGAAGAGGGATGGTCACAAGCTATCACACAAAGCTGAGCTGCTTGAATTTTTGCGCCAGGAGTGGCATAAGGTCACCCAACAGCAATATGAAAGACTGGTGGAGAGCATGCCAAGACGCATGAAAGCTGTGATTGAAATTCAGGGTTATTCCACCAAATATTGATTTCTGAACTCTTCCTAAGTTAAAACATTAGTATTGTCTTGTTTAAAAATGAATATGAACTTTTCTTTGCATTATTAAAGGTCTGAAAACACTGCATCCTTTTTGTTATTTTGACCAGTTGTCATTTTCTGCAAATAAATGCTCTAAATGACAATATTTTTATTTGGAATTTGTCAGTAGTTTATAGAATTTTATGAGATGTACTGTACCTGTTGATGTATAAATATTTGCTTGATTCTTTGTACTTGTGATATTAGTACCAGAAATAATTCAATATAATTGTTCAATGTGTTTTGTTGGTGCAGTATATATCAGAATGACTTAAAAATACACCAGCTTTTATGGGTGAACTTCCAAATGTCCAGCATACTGGATGCGTGATATTTTACAACCCCCCCCCACCCCCCCCAACAAACAGATTAATGTGATTGATGTGTTTTGGTGTTTGATAAGACCTTGTTTTATCTCAATAATTCAGGTCTCGGGACTAAAGAGATTTATAGCTAAAGGCTATTTTCCAACATCTGCCCCCAATAAATTACAGAAAAAGAAAAGTATGTGGAAAAAACAAACAAAATACATGCACAAACACATTAGGAAAAAGTACATACAATTATTACAGCAAAATAGCACATAATATAACAAAAGCCAAGCAGCTTGCATGTAAAGTACATAATGAGAGCAACCATAGAGCATTTTATAGTTTATAAAAAGTAAAAAAGTTCTGAACAATTTAAAAAACATTATTCTGTCTGAAAGCTCTGGTGCATGCAATAAATCACATCCTATAATTCAAACCTTGAATGTAGCTTATCAAATATTTGCATATTTATGTTTAACCATTATAATTATATCACTGATGTTATTTTTGTTATCATTATTGCATAATTATTGATACCATTAATAATATATTCAAATGTTTATATCATTAATGGCTCTAGATATCATTTCAGCATTATTAGGCTGCTCCGTGATCAGTGTTTGCTGTACTAATGTGATTAATATTTGCTACAATATTTATTTTCATTCATATACATATACATGTATTTCAGTTGAAGTATAAAAGTTTATAAACTATTGCTGTATTCAGATGCAGTTGGATTCCCACAGTTTTGCCCACATTTATACTAAGACATAAAACTTAAAGACATTCAAAAAAGTTTGTCATAACTGAAGTTAATTTCACTGTTGCTTGTTCTGCAGTTTTAGCATGTGTATACACAACTGTATTATCTGCAAACATTTAGATCTCAACTCCATGTCCAAACTTGGAGATCACTTAGTGGGGTCCAAAAGTCCACTACCAAGATCTGTTTGTTTTCACCGTTCATTGGAAATGAACACAACATTTTTACTCATGTGGTATTTTGTTATTCAAGAATGTCATAAAATGCTGAGAGAAATAAAAAAAACGTTTGTTTGAGAAAGGATGGTGTGAAATTGAAATATCTATAAATTTATTTTTTGTTTGCCCATCATTGCCTTTCATTTCCTCAAAATGTTGTGACACCTTATTTTTCATTTAAGTTTTAATGCATGGACACTCCCAATACACAGTGTGAGTTGTTTTGGTCTTGTAACAATTAATACCGGATATTTACGTAATTAATATGGTCCTCTGGGTTCTCGTTGCTACTGCAGGTGCTTTAATTTTGAAAAAGGACACTTCCTTTGCAAAAGTTTTTGCAGCTGTTTGTAATTCAGTCAGCAGAGCTTAGTGAAGTAGTCAGAGGTCAAATTCTCCTCCTGAGTAAGCATTTTGTGTTAGTTTGGTGAATGATGAAAACAAACAGATCTTGGTAGTGGACTCAGACTTTTGGACCCCACTGTAAGTGATCTCTAAGTTGAGATCGAAATGTTTGCAGATAATACAGTAAATACATATACATATACTGTATATGTGTATATATATACAATGAGAGATTGTTATTGGTTCTGACACACCGTACCCTACCAGCTAAATACAACCTCATCTACTTTATCGCATTGGAGGAAAGGTGAGATCATTTCAAAAGAAGGACATGCTTTTCGCAGATGGTGAAGTTCACCCATAAAAGCTGGTGTATTTTTAAGTCATTCTGATATACACTGCACCAACAAAACACATTGAAGAATTCTATTGAATTATTTCTAGTACTAATATCACGAGTACAAAAAAATGGCACCGACAACACCCTGCCCCCAACCATTATCAGGTTTATATTTAATCTTTTGCAAAAAATAACAACTCACTGCCTCAGTGAAGTGGTTTGCTCTAAAGTCAACTTGCACGGCATGCAATGAAACATGGATAGTTTTAACTGGTAAGTTAATTGCTCAGCAACTATCATTTCAACCATTGCAACTAGAGTTACTGACTCCAGACTTGAATATAGGGGTAACAATTGCTGACATCCATGCATTAGGAAACGTATACTTATGGATAAATTAATGCGATGTGCTACAGATCATGTAAGAATGTCTTTGGAATTCTTAAAAATTTTTGTATCAAAGCTAAACACATCCTTAGCTTTAGAATTTTTCAGAGCTTAATATATTATACACCTCATCCTCTGTAGTTATAAATTAAGAACTTGGAGGGAATCATGACATGGTAATATTCAATTCTCTTTTTTTAATATACATTTTGTTTATTTGTTTATTACCGTTCTTCTCCCCAATTTGGAAGCCATTTATACCATCTATTTATTTCGATGAACCTCCCCCACAAACTCGCTGCCCGTCTCTACTGGGCAAGCTACTCTCCGAGGTCAGCGATGATCCACCTCCTTCAAGACAGAACTCACCGACCCCCTTTCTGGAGACACCCTTACATGCTTCACAGCGAGGTCGTGCCAACCAGCCTCCACCTCAGGAGTGGACAGCCAAATGCCACCCCCAATTGGGGATAACGGCCAAGGCCGGTCTGGCAGAGACGGGTTTCAAACTGCGTTCGAACTGCGTGCCCTGATAGGCAGCTCACACTCGTACAGGACCAGCCAAATACGGGTGCGTTATACCGCTACGCTATCTGCCAGCCCCTCATTGTGAAATTTTGACTTAACTCATGTACAGTCCATAAATAAATTATTCAAGGTTGTATCTCCCCAGAAAACATAGCGGGTCCCTTGCCATTTAGATTATCCAAGCTTTTCCAAATGAGTTTATAATTGCCCTTCAGCTCATTTATAATGTTAATAAAGAAGTTGGCCTTTGATTTTCTTAGTTCTGAATTAACCTTATGAATACGATTTGGTCAGTAACCTGATTTTAGTGATTTCTTCAGTGATTTTTTCATGAACTGACATCAGGTGTCATTTATCCAAGTGAGAATATGTTGAATTTTATATTTAGTATTACATTGTGTGGAAGGCGTCGGTCTGGACAGGGGAAACGGGGTGATTAACGGCCACGCCTACTGGCAGGGCAGCCAGCGCACACACCTGTGTGACATTTTGTAATCATACCTGTGTGCTTAAAACGGCTCTGCTTTCTCAGCAGGTGGCTGGAACCTGGGACGGAAGCGTTTATTGGCGAATGCTACAGAAACTCATTTGCACTGCTGGTCAGGGAATCACTGAATAATGACGACAGAATTGTCATTGTTCATTCGTCCCTCCAGACTAAGCCTGCTCTTGACCAGCCATCCTAGGAACCCCTTGGGTGAAAACAGCTCCAGGGCCAAGAGCAACGAGTACACCGCAATGTACAGAGGCCCATTCTAACTCCTATCAAAGGCATTACACTGAAGTTTCATTACATGGAGACATAAGGCAAAGATGGGGTCAATACAGTACACTAGACAGAAACACACTGAGGAAGATTGAGCTTGTGGATTAAGCGGACACATACACACACTTTAGGATCACACATCCCCTGCACTGTGCTCTGGGTGCTTAACAATTTAAAGGAACTGTCAGAAATTAGATTAAGTTCTATTTTTAAGGCACACCAACAACATCCAAATGAGCTTTCTCATTCTTCCTACTGGGGGGATAAAGCATGCTCCAGAACGCCCCAGAGGAGGTATTTCTTTAAGTAGCCACGGAATCATACATTTATAATTAAGATTAAAGACCGACTGGAAACTTCCTTCAGGCTGATAGACATGTCCACAGCCACCAGGAGCTGGCTACAATTGACAGACAGAAGATTATAGCAGGGTTTCAGGAGAGCACTTCCCATACCAAGGAAATGTAATCCTCACATTTGATCAGGAAAGTATTTTTTTTCTTGCATCGAATAAAACAAGTCAAACAAGCTCAGAATCCTTTCCCTTGAGGATGAAAATGCATTCCGTTTCAGAGATACGAACAATTATTTCGAATCAGACTTCAGGCTGCCCTGTAACTGTAGTGAAATACGCAGCATGTGAGCACAATGCTCACATAGCCTAGCTTCTCAGAAGGCACAAAGTGTAAGAACAGCAGAACGCTGGTGACATTGTTTAAGTGCGGCTGCACTGATAAGATAGCTAATTGTATTGTTATTACCTCCCATTTGTCATCGTTCAAGTCCCCAGTAACAATTTGTTGTCTCATTATTTAGGCAATGCAGTTCATTATAAAATAATCATAGATTCATATATTCACTGGAAAGGTTCCAGGGAAGGAGCTCTCAGAGATGACACGCCATAATTCTGGTATCTTAATTGGTGTATAAGTTTAACTTTTCCACCCCGTAATAGTTTTTCCCTGCTTAAGCCATGCTGAGGTAGCATTTTCCATCCATTTTTATGCTTTCCTGCAGATCTGATCTTTTGTTCTCTGTGCAGCGTTTATGAATTATTTACTGAGCATGGGTATTGATCTAGTCCTCTTGTCCTGCCCTGTCAATAGGCAAGGACCATTATTATAATCAAGTTTCATTTCAAAATGAATATAACAGTTTGGGACTCCAGCCAGGGGCCTATTGGATCTCAGTTCACGGTCAATGCTAACTCAATTAAAAGGCTGCACTAATTGGAAGGGGATGAGACTCATTATGGAAAATAATGCAAAGGACAGGAAATAAATAAATAGGTTCTTCAGGAATGACTAAACAGATCTATTTGCTGTGGAGAAAAAAAAGAAAAAAAACATGCATGGGAATTCATCATCAGTAACCAACACTAAGAGTGATCATCATTTTGTCTTTAATTGTTCATTTCAAATCATAATTCTGCCTTTTATCTTGCCTTGTATTTAATGGATTCACAAGTTCCCCATCCATATAAATATAAACATATAAATTAAAAATGAATACATTTAAACTGGATACATTCATATTAAAACGTAAATGCATGTTAATTTAATATCCTTTTGTTTAACATCTATTTGCAAAGTTAAATATGGTGCCACACTTTCAGATGCCAATGAACAATTATTTTAAAAGGCTTATAGCTTAAAGTTGTACTAAAAAATACATTTTACAAAGCCAAAGGTACATGCCAACTTAGACCATGTGTAAAAAGATACTGGGGGCCAGATTTACTAAGGAAACAGCACAAAAACATTTGCTATAATGTGGCTCTTTTGCAGTCACAGATTGGACAATTGCCAGAAGTACAATTTTGTGTTGGCCAAAAAATATTTGTTATATTATTTATATATTATTATAATATTTATATTAATTATTTGTATGCTAATGAAGACAGCTGTTGCTGTTTTTCTTTTAAGCTGATAATGTTAAATGCCTATTGGTTACCTTTTTTTTACCAATGGGAAAAAGTAGATTCTGTTGTTGCTATCCAATTCTTTGGTTTCACTTTGGTGTGTGTGTGTGTGTATGTGTCTCATAGACAACAAGGTTTTGGGACACCACTCACTAAAAGCCCTCTAGTTCATGAGCCCTCGGGTCTAGAATTCTAGAATTCAAAAACAAGGGCTGACGGTTAAAGGGTTAAAGATGGTTCCAGTGCACTGATGTCACCCGAATCCAAATGGAAAAACAGCCGAATCCATGGCAGGGTGACTAACGGTCATCGGGTGCCACCAGGACAGGGAGGTGAGAAGTCGATTTGCAGATTGATGTGAGACCACTTGGCTGAATTCCCCAGCTAAAGCAATGAACGCCCTCATAACAGATAAACAAGCCGACGCCCGGCTGAATAAGATATTTATAGATATTTGCTGTGGAAAAGTTTCCCTCAGTGGGCTACTCATAACAGGCCCCATGCTGTGGCTCTGGGCTTCCTTCACATTGCATGCTGACTGCCTGTTTAGGATCTTTGTCGTTCATCCTCAAAGATGTCGAGTGACTCTAGCTGGGAGGGAAAGTTCTGTAGTGAAGCAGATCTCCTTTCATCCTGTGCTGTTTCAGCAGGCTCACTCTTCCCCTCTGATGCATAGCCAACTTTCACCCAGATAAGATTAGACTTTTTACTAACCTTAAAAACAAGAAACAACACACTGAGGCACACTAGCAGAATACCTCAGACGCTGCACCTTGAAAACCGCAGCTAAGCTACAACAGTACACGCTTGGTGGATATCACTCCTCTGCCGGATTTCAGATATGTTTTGATATCAGAATATCCTTGGGTATAAACAGATGTACAATCATCCAAGACTCAGTCCCTCATTGGTCGTGTGTGAAATAGCCTTCACCACTGGATGGTGATTGTGAGCAGAAAGCATTAAGATAACTTGAAAGAAAAGAAACAGCATAACACAGATGTATATACAACGTATAAATGGCTGAAAATGTTATGGTTATTTATGTAAAGGTAGGCAATAAGGTGGGAGAATGAGTACTTTGCTTGACTAGATTTTTTAAATTCTCACTGATGGTTTCTTTTCAGTTAAATGTATGATTTTTAAATTCAGTTATTATGAATAAGGGAAATTCCAATGTTTCAATTTTCAGTTTTACAAAACAAAAAAACAAAAAATATATGAATTCTACATATCGTCACCTTCATAAAATAATGGCCAAAGTCATTTTTTGAGGAAAATGTTTTTTTTTGCCTAAGTCATCTCTTCATGATGCTGGCCACCTCTGGTAAAAATGCCTACATCCTTAATTGAAAAGATCATGCTGTTCCTACCCCGGTAGTATAATGGCCTACGTCAAGAGTGTGACTTAGGCCGTTTAATTTTTTGCCTAAGTCACAAGACAATGTGACTTAAGCAATTTTACAAGCTTTCAAGATGGCGGCTGCTTGCCTCAGTCACTTACTCCAGTAGTAATTTGGCCTAAGTCAGGTAAAATTGCCGAAAAAAATTGTTTGAAATGTTGTACCTCATGCTGCTATAATTCTGCTTTATCAGTTCAAAAAGAATAATAAAACCTGAAGAATTGAGTCAAGTCTCCAGGGGTGCTTATTTTTTCAATTATTATCAGTCAAGAGGAAAAATGCAAGCCCTAACTATAAAATTATTTGGAAACATGGAAACATAATGGAAACATAATCAGACTTATCACAGCTCTGACTATAACCAAACAGCTAAATACTGCATTCGCTGTGAAGAATTTCTCATTCTATTTCCATGAGGACAGATGGCCAGTTTCCCATCAGTTGGTCTCTGCTGCAACCCTATCGAAAGTTAAGTCTGTGAGGCAACAGGAGGCGAAACTCAAACTCAACTAAAACTATGAATTTAATGGGAATCCACAGTTCAATGGAAACACAGGAAATTAGGAATCATTAACACACTCAAGTAATTTGTTTCAAAAGTGATAGGAAACTGGAGAAACTGGTTATTATTTGAATAAAAAATTAATTCAAGTATTTATCATAAAAATTGTATTGCTCTGTAAAACAGACTAGTTACACTCTTCAAACCGTAATGCTGAAGTTTTATTTAGTCATTTAACTACTTGTTTTGCAGTCATTTTCAAAACATCTGAACAAGATTTTCTACTGAAAGTTGTAGATTTTTTTTTGGTACAATCAAAATGGTTAAGTAGCACAGAGGAATATTGTTTTGATAAAATACTTAACGCCACGCACAACAATTGCTCCAGCAATTATTGGAAAATAAAATTTTGTATTGTTAAACAAATGGTTCCTGCATATTATAAAGAATAAGACTGATCTATCTGAAGTATGAATACATATAGAGCTTGGAGTAGAAAAAGAAAGAAAGAAAGAACTTCAGGCAGGAAACTCCTGGGAGAAAAAAACGGATAAAAAACAATCGCACTTTACCATTATTCTGAAACTTTCTCTATTTGAACTTTTGTGTAATCAAATTTCTGCTGCTATGGATGTTTTTGACAACTGGCTTTTACACACAAACTTTCAAAGCAGAGTGGCTTTGGGTACAAAAGTACACTATGCCCTTTTTTAAAACAGAGAGTTACTGCATTGTTTGCAGTTTTAAAGGGGGCATTATCTTGTCGATGGTGTCAATTCTCCTGCTGCACTTTGTATTGCCTGTTAGGAAGGAAAACGACTGCGGGCTCACCTGATGAGCGTCCAGGTCGATGATGGTTGCCTTGGAAACCCCCTCCACCCTATCAAACAGAAACTGAGGAATGCAGACACACCAGAGGAGAGATGGAAGTACTAAGCTTTAAATGGTTCTGTGAAGTAAAACGCTATACTTACAAGACACCTATAGGATGTTCCATGCCAAATGAATACCCAGGGAAAGTGTTTTAGCTAGACGTCGAGAAGAAATTTTTAGCAAAAGACTGAGTAAAAAAACGTTGCCGTAGGGAAAGGGTTATTGATTAAAGGCTTTCTCTGGGCTTTTTTCTTTAAATATTTGTACAAAAATTGACAGAAAACAAAAGCAAAAATACAAAGGAAAATTCAATTACCTCTATCCTAAGATAACATTTGATAAACATGGCAAATAATAGACAATAACTTTAAGGCGAAGCACTGATTACACTCGTCATTCTTACCTTGATGGCGAGCGTGATGTCGGCGTACGCACAGAAGCCCCCTCCTTTGTCACTGGAGCAGTGGTGGAAGCCACCTCCTGAGGCACAATGACAGATGCAGCGTGTCAGCAGCGCTACGAGGGCGACGCCGGGGACCGCTAGCCGCTCAATTATCCCAAAGAAATATAATTGGCTCTTTGGAAAGCGGTGCCATCGAGTGTATTGGTGTTTGTAAAGAATGGTGCTTGTCCTCACGTGCAATGTTACTGTAACGGGGGTCTGCCTCGCAGCCACTGGCGTGGATGAGAAGATCGATCCAAATCAAAGGTCCGGGTGATTGAGTGGCCCCCGTCTTAATTGCCCATATGTCGATGTGTTCAGGTTCGGCTCTGATTGTATCTCCCTCCGCCGCCATGACTCTGCTCACTTAGGCCATGTCCACACTAATGCCGATGCATTTAAAACTCCACTAAAAATCCACTTTGGCCTTCCGTCTACACTAAGACGGCGTTTTTGTCCACCGAAAACAGACCTTTTCGAAGACGCTCTCCCAAGTGGATGAACGTGAAAACGCCGGTCTCGCGTTGTAGTATAGACGGGGAAGACGGAGGGTGTTGAAAACGCTGACGTATGATTGTTATGTGATCCAGGCTGTGGCCAAAACATTCAACATGGTGGGTGAGGTTGTGCAAGCGCTGTACTCTACTACAGTGGTTCCCAATCCTCTCCTCGGGGAACCCCAGCCAGTCCATGTATTTGTTCAGTTCCACCACCAGCACACCTGATTCAACTAATTTCTACTTAACGAGCGTTGATTAGTTGAATCAGGTGTGCTGGTGGTGGAATTTAACAAATACATGGACTGGCTGGGGTTCCCCGAGGAGAGGATTGAGAACCACTGCTCTACTATCTATTATACTACTATCTACTATCTACTATTTGATTGCTTTATTGGAGTTAAACATAGGTTTGTATAATGTACAAGCAGCGTTCCTACGTAAGAGACAAAGCGCTTTATATTCACAGCTGCTGTGCAACGGATCTCCACGAGGACAATGGCGTTACAATCCGTAATTTACTCCGTTGCTGCCTCAGGATTCCTGCGCATGTCCATTAACCCATTCAGACCTAAAATGCCTGCTAAAAACGCCTATTAAAACCTAAGCAATTATTCTACACAACCTCTTAAAACCTGAGGGTTTTCTGGAAAAAATTTCAAAAAAAAAAGCCGACACCAACGTGCACTTCATTTCCCCCACGTCTATTTCAGCGAATCACAGCGCATTTCATTAATCGCTAAATCGATGCGACCTAAACGTCACTCCAGGTCTTAATGGGTTAAAGAAATGTAAGCGTTTTTGGCGTTTCAGTGTGGACGGCCAACTTTTCGAAAACTCTAGTGTGGACGGAAAACATTTTGACACAAAAAACGGTGTTTTTAAATGCATCCGCATTAGTGTGGACATGGCCTTAGTGGTCACGCAAGGTTATACACAGCAAAATGTTACTCTGTCCCTGTGGACTCCATCCTTGTGGTAAAACAGAATTCTATGCAGACAACAGAGGTGCTGAGTGAATGGCCTTCTTTTGTCTATTAAAATAATGGTTATCAATGCAAAACAACAAAGCGCTTTTCCTGATTCATCAGCACGGTGTCTCTGGAAAGGCTGAGCCAGCAGGAGCCGCTCAGAAAACACTGATGCTGCTCTTTCCTCTTCCACTTGGTAAACATCGGGCAGAGATAAGGCTTGGAATACTGAAGGGATCTGAGCAAGGGTACTTAAAAAAGGTCTTTAAAAAATCATACAACATATGAACAGATGGCAGCGATGCAGAAGGGAAAAGCAATGCTATCTATAGGGGCAGTTCACCATATTTTCATATCATTTACTCTTAAATGCATTAAAAAATATATTTAAACATTTTTAATGCATAATTGAATATCTTTTCGCCATGGGGAAATAACACAAATAGTTCTTTCTACAAGTCTTTTGTTGTGTTGTGTGACAACACATGGATATCCCCTGTCCATGACACTTACAACATGTTCGTGTCAACCTACACTGCGACAGGAATAGTGGAAAACATTTTCATAAAGAATGTAGTCTATATCTAGTTATAAAATGGATAGCTACGGTCTTGGATGCTGATTGGCTGAAACCATGTTCATATTCACAGTATACCATGGCCATTGTGTTATTTCCCCATGGCGAAAATATATGAAATGATGCATTAAAAATGTTTAAATATATATTTTTATGCATTTAAGAGTAAATGATATGAAAATATGGTGAACTGCCCCTATAGATAGCATTGCTTGTCTTTATTATTTAATTGTATTTAGTATTTATCTTATGTGAGCAACTGCAGCGTAACCAATTTCCCCTCGGGGATCAATAAAGTATTTCTGATTCTGATTCTGATTTTAAAAAGTGCACAAGGTGTTTTAAGTGCAAGGAAATATCACTCTGCATCAGTACAATAGCAACACAAATAAAGGCTATGTTATTCAATTATCAGTAATGTAATTGCAGACTCTGGCAATATGGATAGACTTAACATTACTTTTGAATTCAAAAGACTTGACACAACTACCCAGCCAGCAAGCATACAGTGGCCGGTGGGGTACAGGTGTCGGTCCCCTGGTGTTTTGAAAATCAGCACTATAGCGGTCTGCTAAAGGAGAGATGAGGATCAGCTGAAGGCAAAATAGCTGGTAAATGATCTTGCTAGCTAGCAGACTGCTGGAGTCCCAATTAGCAAAATCCTGGTATGCCGAAGGCGGTCTAATAGGTGCTTGCTTGACGGGTACGTCCCCTGTCAATACCAAAATGTACTTTAAACTGTACAGTTTGTGGTAACTTAACATATAGACTAATGTGTACAAATGTGAAGCTAGCTGACATTCACTATATATCCTGCTAGCTGTTAGCTCTTTAGGGATTTCTCTAGTAATGATTGTATAGATAGGCACATTAGATATATGGATGTATTACCATAGCTAGCTCTATTTAAATTGAGCTCACTAGAGAGCTACTGGAGGTGAAATTTAGAGGAAAGGAAACGATAGAAATAAACTTAATTTACCTATTAACATGTTTTTAATTAAACAGTGTCATTGTCATTGTTTTAAATATGTAGTAACTGTTTTATAAAAGCAATAAGGCATATTTCCATAAGCAATATGTACATCGTATCTAACACCGTATAGCTGTGACTATATTGACAATATACTGTATGAACATAAGAACATAAGAATACATAATGATGAGAACGGGCCGTTCAGCCCATCTAGGCTCGACATGCCCGAATCTAAAAAGTATCTAGTACTGCATCTAGCCTGGACTTGAATAGCCCAAGTGTTTCTGCCTCTACTACTTGACCTGGCAAGCTGTTCCAGGCATTGACAACTCTCTGTGTTGTCAATGCCTGATATACCACAGCCTCTCGTGCCTCATTCTTTTCAGAAGACATGGCCCCTAAAAGGTGCTCCAGGGTTCATCTAGAGAGTGGGACTGTATTCACTGACAACAACTACTCCACTATCTGAGTTCATACATATGACAATCATTTCACATTTTGTACGCAACGACCAATCACCTCTCTGCTACTCCTATCTGTGTCCAACATCTGTAATCACGTCTCCCTTACTCCTGTCTGTGCTCATTGACCAGAAGCATCTCAATGTCTGTGTTCACTGACCACAATCTCCAACATAATATGTCAGTCTGTGTTCAATGACCAAAATCACCTCACTGATGCTTCTGTCCATCTTCCCCGACTACAATCACTCCACTGCTATTGCCTGAGCTCACACTGGTGAACAGAGACAATTTACCACCAGTAAAATTATACAGCATACTGTTTCACAGCTGCAGTTACAAATAGCCAACATTTTGTACAAGTGATTATCTAAACATGAACTTTTTAGAGGCTGAGCAGCATACATTCTTTTTTGAAACTCCTGTGCACCAGATGGGTGCAGAAATGTATTTTCATCCTCACTAACCTTGGATAAAAAATAACTTGCTCACACAACAAACCAAGAAGCAGATGTATTCAAACAACATATTCAAATTAAAATGCTCCAAACTCTACGATACTGGAAATAATGTCTCAAATAATTTCAGCAATAGAAATAGTCACATTAATATACCTGTACAGTACAAATTGAATTTTTTTCTTATCTTTGGGTCTCATGTCCCATATCAAATTTAATCTGACATTAAACCCTTCAGCAGTGAAATGCTTGACCATGGTTTAATTATAAAAGACCACCTGAAAGACCTTACACTATGCAAATAAATATTTCAGATCCTTTGAGGAACATATGAAAGTGTTCAATAACTTGGAAATACACACCCAATTTGCAACTGGAAATGATGCATACCTACATTTTTTTTTAAATTATTATTTTTAAGATTTTGTTTCAGATTTTTCCCCATTTTCTCCCAATTTAGCAGCGAATTATACCCTCTTTTCATGTCAACTATCCCCCCCTCGTATTGTGAGCGTGCTGCCATAGTCCTGAGACTGGCAGTGACAAAGGCGAAGTACTGCCTCCACCAAGCCGGAACTCGCCAAGCGGGATGACAGTTTTAAAAAGACAAGTTCTATTTCATTTTGACTGTAGCCACAGGCGTGCATGAGGAAGAGAGTAATCTACTGGAGGAGGATCTGGATCCTGTTAGATTGCCCTGCAATTTTGTACCAAGAGAAGATAAGTTAGGAGTCACATCAATGCCCATTTTGAGTTGGGTAATAAAAAAAAGCATCTCAGCTTTAATTATAAATGCAATTATTTAGTGTATATCAAAAGTGCATTACTTGCTTAAATTACCAGATTTGTTTCAGGTTTATTGCGTTTATAAGTGTTCTTTAAAACTTCATTCTAGCAGGGCACATTTTTAAGTGAGAAATCATATCTCAAAGGCTTGCAAATATTTATTTAAGTTAAATTCTTATTTATAGTCTACAACACTTGACGATAACACTCCTTGGAGAAGAAATTTTACAGTGCAATTAAAATTCAGACTATGAATGTAAGTATTCATCCAATCCCGACTAAACAAAAGCTCCAGATCTGAGATCAAATGGAAAATCAACCTGAAAAACGGGTGCAATTGTGTCTGTGTGTAGGGTCATTTGAAAAGAAGGCACACAAGGGTAAACACAGCCGATTTGATTGTTGAGTTGTAAGTGGTGACTGAAAGAGAATCATCTGTACGTACGAAACAAAACAAAAAAAGAGAAAACAACAAAAACACAAACCACTGAAAAGCCAGACCCAGAATCGGGTCCACGTATGTCTGGGGTAGAGATGAGCATGTAATGTAAATAAAGACCATGTCAATGAAATAAACTATACCCAAGAACCTTCATCAAGTTATGATGCAAGTTATGATGCAATCAAACATTGGAAGTGTCTGTGCCAGACAGCAGAATCAGTCTGTAAACTGAAAAAAACCAAAAAAAAACATGTTTATGGTCTAGTTCTTAGAGGGGAAAAATATATTTGACACTGCATTAGCTATAAGCTGTGATGCATTACATTTAATGACACACTGCAGTTAATTAATGGGCAGAAATCCATTCCATATCCATTTCTCTGCACGTTACGGTTGGCCCCCCAAGGGCCCTGGAGATTGATTGTTTTATGTGCTTCAAATAGTCACAGAAAACATGCAGTATATTTAAACTCACCCACGTTTATGGCCCATCCTCGATCCATGGCCAGCTTGCCAGCCTGCAAACAATAAAAAGGCATGGGTTCACTTACAATGGTACAGGAATACTCCCTGGGCAACACAAACTCGCTCTACTCATTTGTGTGGCAAGAGCAGAGATGAATAATCATGAGGGGATAATTGCGCTTGTTTAACACTGGGGTCAACAGCCATGACATGGCACTGAAGTATAATTCAACTCTTGTTTATTACACGGTCCATGTTTACATGCGCATTAGAAAGTAATCATTAGTGCTCTCATTCTCAGCATGGATAGACAAATAAAAACACAGATATAGACATGGTTACATCAGACCAGGGGTCTCCAAAGCTGTTCATCTTAAGGTCCCCTGAAAATGACCACCCTGTGGCTGAGGACCACCTTTATCTATTAACCAACACCCACTAGAGGCTGTGATGTAGTGGCAGTATACAGTATAGTACTTAACACAGTGGCACGTGAAAGCATGTCTGATGTGATGTCATTACGCGATGTTAATATTTAATAATTGCAATGAACACAGTATGAACAAGGATGTGGGTGGAAGGCGTCGGTCTGGGTAGGGGAATGGGGGGGTTAACAGCCACGCCTACTGGCAGGGCAGCTGTGCTGTATTCTCAAATCGTACCTGTGTGCTTAAAACTGCTCTGCGTTCTTTAGTAGGTGTCTGGAACACAGGAGGAAAAGACTGGCGAGAGCGGGAATGCTGACCCAGGAGAAAACAGCTGAAAAGCTACAAAACGTCTGCGTTTGTGTTAAATGTTTTGCCGAAAGGCGGTTTTGATTTAGTTTATTATTTGTGGTCGGAACCCGCGAGGGGGACGGCTAAGACCTTTTTGTTGTCTATTTTATTTGCCCGTGCTCGCTCGATAATGTATAGGAATGCTCCTTAACGAGTATGACAACATTCATACAGCTAAGTATCTATTATCTCTCTCTCACACTCTCTCTCTTTCTTCCTCGTACCTGGGAGAGAGAATAATAAAGATCTGGTTCCTAGACCGTCAACTCCATTCCATGTGTCCTGCTACACTCCGGGGTGTGTCATGTGACAATGTGTGATTTATCATATTTATTGTATTCTGAAATCTAATTATGAAAATATTAGGAAAGATGGAATTATAAACAAAATATTGTTAAAAGAGAAAATATTTTTTTAATTGACCTCCTGGTTTTAGAACCTCCACATTCAACCCCACTGTTGCACAAACGTTTTACAATAGATTGTTTCTCAATCTATTTTTACAATGCAGCAAAACAACAATATGCTAAACATATTCTTTCAAACTGGGAATGTTGGCTGCATATCTAGTTTATCTGACAGTAATGGCTCGGGATGTTGCAAGAACAATGGCTTGACAGCAGAATGCCTGTTGTGTGTGCAGTGGTCTGAAAACTGGATTTAAATTTACAACGCAGTCCAATAGCTCTGGCAACACATTGAGTAATGACTCAGGGTGTTGCCAGAGCCACTTGACTGCATTGTGCATTTAATTCCAGTTTTCATATCACCACACACAACAAGCATTCTGCTGACACACGCTGATTGACACACTCTTTGCTGCTGAGCCGTCTGAAAGCAGCTATGGCTTATCACAAAGCCAAATTGAAGTAGACGACCCCTTTTCAGAAGGAAGTGACACGCAGGGAGCAGACAGACTTTTTTTTCTTTCAGGCACACAAACCAAGAGACAAGAAATCATAAAGACCTTCACTACGCCAGCAGGAGTGGATATCGCTGAACAAATAAAACAACTTGATAACTGTATTGATTCAGTACGGTTTAGATATATACGAGGACCGGGAAGCGTGGCGTGGGAGAAATGTTATCAACACCAATGTTTGTGCACTGTATTTTAAGTGTAAAAAAATTCAATAAATATTGATCCCAAAAAGACCTTCGGTGCATTCCTAAATGCTGCAGTTAGAAATGTGTGGTGCAGTCATTTAATTTTGAGTTTCGTCATGGGGAACGGGAGATGACAAGCATTACTATTATTGAGATCACAGACACAACCCACAGAGCAAAGGGACTCCTACCACAGGGGGTTTCCATGCCTATCTCCATGCCTAGTGGCTCGTATGCCAATTCTTTACCGTCTACTGGGAAAATGGCCCAAAATTCCACCCTAACCCTGTAAGTTTATTGCAGGTCATTACTACACAAGATTTTTGCAGATATGTCTGACCAGAGGGGGGTGGTGTGTGAGTCTGTGCTTGAGTGGAGTAACAGTGCTTTTCAAAACACAGCTTGTGTTATGTATGTATCACTCCAACATGTTACAAAATGGTAAGGCAAAAATAATGGCTTGAACAGAAACATTTTTGCCTTCCTAAGAGACAAATTGTCTAGATAGATTAGCATGAAAATTCAATCAGTAGTTTAACATGCACAGAATGGCAAAATAGCAGATTATTGAATGCGCATTTTTTTATCCAAATGTGTTTATGGGATGGAATAAATGGCAGAAAAAAATATATGCCAGCAGCAAACTATCATAAGCTGGTGATATATAAGCAACTACCAGACTTTACACTATGGGTTTAAATTAGATTAACATCAGAGAGCAAGGTAACATTAATAATATGTAACCACAGCTTGGTTAAATACTCGATTCTGATTGGTTGAGAGAGAATTGGTATCAAAAAGTAACTTGGTTATTTTTCAATAACATTTTACATTTTAGCCATTTAGCAGACGCTCTTATCCAGAGCGACTTACACAATTTCTTTACATACAATCCATTTATACAGCTGGATATTCTTTTTTACTGAAGCAATTCAGGTTAAGTACCTTGCTCAAGGGTACAACGGCAGTGCTCCACCTGGAATTGAACCAGCGACGTCTGAGTTACAAGTCCAATTCCATAACCATTACACTACACTACACTGTCGCCTACAATAACATCACATTGTATGAAAATAAACAAGCAAAGCTAGAGGAGTCGACGATCCACACCCCATATAAGAGAGGCTACTAGCGCGGTGAAGTCACCCATCGGTGTTGGTGTTTACCACTCCGGGCTCTGCAGTTGAATGAAAATAAACCACTTCAGGGCGAATAACCATCGTGGTTTACTTTCCTATAACTGCATCGCCCGTTGTGGTTTATGTAGCTAGTTCTTTATCTGTTGTCATTTGTGGTAGCATAAAATAAATATCTATATTTTTCATAAATTGAAATGTATGCCCTAAGAGAATCTAAAAATAATATTCATTATACCCCAGCTTTGTTGTATTCTCCATTCTGATTGGTCAAGAGGGGCTTCAACAGGTCCACATTAAATGTTGAGAGCGGACCTCCTAGCTGGGTAATCTGCTGTTCACCTGCACTTTTCAACGCAATGTTTGAGTTAGCTAGCTAGTTAGCATACCCTAGCTATAAAGCTAGCTAGTATAGCTAGCTAGTTAGCATACCCTAGCTAGCTGTGGAGATGTTAACATATTTCTAAACATAATTTAGCAATTGAACATCAGTTTCATTAAGTACCCAGGGTATAAACGGGATGATGTACAATGAGCAAGTCACTTCAGGATGATGAAGACCTCTCCGCTTCGCATCAGGGTCACATCACCCTGTCATGCAGTTATTTTGAAATAACTGACTTTCTCACTGTACATTATCCCTTACTTATACTACATATTATAAGTATGCCAGCATCTTTCAAAGTCTGATAATCGGCCTTTGTTTTGCAAGTTCATTTTGCTAATAACTTGACTTGACTTTGGTGAGTTCATCCAAAACGAAGGGACTTCCAAAGCAACATTGTTTGTGAATAAAAAAATGAAACGTTTTTTTGGAAGTTAAGGGCAAAGTTGGGGACAAATGTTGATTGAATCCATCAGACAGTGTCCTATGTTTACTGTAAATAACTTACTGCAAAGTTTCTCAGGGGTGAATTATTTTGTAAGAACAGTTTAAAATAAAAAGTAACAATGCGTGGCATTATCTTTGTTTTGCAAGATTTCTGCGGTTGAGTTACAAAACATATTGCACTCTATAGTAACATTCCTGCAGTCTAATCAAATTGGCTATGAATCTAACAAATCAAAATACAACATAAACCACCGTGATGGAATGCACTCACATCCAAAATTCCATTATGATTCCTGACTAAAAATAAAATGCTATAAAAATCACAAGCACACATTTAGAGCTTTCAGAATACAGGCAGGGAGACTGGTAAAAGTGCAGCCTTTTTCAGCAAATAATCTAGGAAACAGCAGGGGTTGATCAATCAACAATATACAATAATAATTGAATAATAATTCATATTGGCCCATTAAAATTCAGAGCAAAGAAGTTGATTACATTAAATCATCATTTTGGCATTGACCAGATTAAATGAAAGTTTTCAAATCATTTAATTGGCTACTTTTTTCTTTTATAAGTCTATTCATCAGGCAGCCCCTCCCCCACACATGCTGAATTGAATACACTGGGAAAACCCTGCATCTGTGACATTGACAGGACTGATTTCCAATGATGACTGTTTCCTGCTAACAAAGAAATACAGTATTTTTACACAACCTTACAGTGGTATTGCTCAGCCTGCTACATACCAAGACCCAGGAATGAGGTTAGATACACTTTATGCATTGATAGCTTACCCCGGGAGGTAAGACACACGGCATTACTAAGCTTAATCCCCCAATAGTGAGCAACGTCAGCGCATGGCTATGCATAAAGATGGGGTTATTATAGGCTGGCTGTGGTGCGTGCCTCGTCTGAAGCATGCTCCTCTCACACAGGATTTCTCTCTCGTGTAATTCACACACGGCACGTCAGAGAGCTCACTCAGACGCTTCTGTCAGAATTAATATGCAGCTACTGGGTTCACAGGAAATGTATCGTACTAGCCTTCAGCACACAGAGGCTCACAGCAGTTATGGGAGCTTAAGGGCAAATATGATTGCTCTAGAAGCCATATAATTCACCGGAATTAACCTTCCAAGATTTAACTTTAAAGATGAAAAATAACACATTTGAGAAAGCAAAGCATTTACCTACAAAAAGTAATTTAAATGAAATAATATACATTTCTGTGATGGCAAGCATGATGTTCTGTAACATGGCAGAAGTTGTTCAATTCACAGATGACGTGTAGGAAAAGTTAAGCAATTAAAGGCTACAGACAATGCAGTTTAAGGACAGAGCGTAAAGGCCAATATCACACACCAATGGAAGGATCATAATCAGTACCCTCCAAAATGTTTCACACCACCTTAATAAAGAACAGCAAAGAAGGCTGTATAAAATAAAGAACACTGATAATGAGCTATGTTTTATTGTAGTCAGCAGGGGTCGTATCTACGTACACGTATTCAATATGTATTTGGTGAGGATGGTAGCCAGTAGAATCCAATTAGTGCAGAAAAAAAGACAGGACAACAAACTTAATAATTAGAACATTTATAAATAGAATCACTACTGTGACGTCCATCAATCAACAAATTCTAATTACGGCATCAAATAACCAAAACACACACTAACAAACTAACTTTAATGGTTTAGACAAACATATGGCATCTAACCAAGGGAAAGAAAGAGGAAAATAAAAATAAAGTAAGAAAGGAAAACGAAGGGGCCTCTCGGGTGGTCTAGCGGTTACAATGTTCGACGTTGACCACTGCGATCGGGGTTCGATTCCACTGGCCGCGCCAGTTTCGGCTCTGGCCGGGAGTGCCACTAGGGGACGGCAATTGGCTGTCCGCCCCAAGAAGGGGGGAGGGAAGCTGCTTAACAAACCTAAACAAATCTAAACAGTCGGAAGGAAAACAGAAAAACATACATTTAGCCACTACAACACAAATTAAGTATTAATTAAGCATATGCCACGCAAGGAAAAATTAGATTTACTTAACGGGTCCAATGGACGGGCTGTCTATAGATCCCGGGTCAGCTGGCTGGCGGAGTTATTCCTGGCGTAATCCAGTGGTGGTTGAAAATGCAGAAGTTGTCCCGAACTCTTTTTGGGCCAAGTGCACTCAGATGAAATCCACTTGGAACACGCAAAGGAACTTCTTGTAAGCTGAGTCCAGGGGACTTATGGCGTGATGCGGACGGCAGCAGGAGACATCACCAGGACACGCGCAGACGGCCAATCCCAACAAATCTGTGGAGAGCTGAGCCGGCAACCAGCAGTCCGAATCCAAATTGATAATTATTACAAAGTCCTAGTACCTACCGAATTGCGTGCTGTTATTGGCTAGGTAACCCCCCTTTCGGAGACAACTTTTGTATATTTTGGGCTACCTTTTAAGCAAAAACTTTCAAGTGAGTCTCACTCTGTCACTGGTCGGCTTCCCAGTACGCCATGGCAACCACTGCTGATTTGGTCGTGCAGGTGAGGGGTGTGTCCCGTGGTTGACCTCCCCTGCTTCCCATGGTCAACGCCCCCCTTCCCGCTGTGGTCGGCAACGGTGCCATACAGAGGCGGGGCCACCATGACGCACCCTGGCAGTCAGTACTGTTCCCCGCGGATCAGCCATATGTTCTTTACGTCACCTGGCTCATCTCCTGGCAGCACTGTAGGGGGGCCATTGTGGTGGCTGGCCTCCTGCTGGGCTTCAGCTTATCTCTAGACAATCAGTCTCCTCTTTGTCTCTGACTAGAATCCCCAAGTGTGTTACAGCATTCTCCGAAAAAATAGAAAATTCTATTATTTTACACTAAGACAATTGTTCAGAGAAAAACATAATAAGGTGATATTTTTTCCCAAAAAGATGTCACACCCCTAATAATTGTATTAAAAATTAAATCCAACAAAAATAAATGGGCATTAACATGCTACTTTTTAAGTTCATCTCAACCTCTGGAAACTGTATTGTGGCCTCCCGTGGCTTCCTGTTTCACCAGGGTATAAAAATGAGGTAAAGCACATCCATTTGTCAACCATAACCATGGGGAAAGGCAAATAACTTGCAGACAAAACAAGACAAAGGGTTGTTGACCTTCACAAGTCAGGAGATGGTTGCAAACAAATCAATAAAAAAAATGTAAGATACGACCTAAACACTATTAGGTCAATAATTAAGAAGAATAAAACCACTGGAACAGTGGTAAAGCCACCTGGTAGAGGACACAAGTGCATCTTGCCCCCCTGCACAGTGAGGCTTATGCTAAAAAGAACATCATACCTACAGTGAAATATGGTAGTGGATCGTTGATGTTATGATGGGTTTTTTTTGCCAATACTGGTCCAGGGGCTCTTGTTAAAGTCAATGGAATCATCCGCAAATTGATCTTTCAGCAAGACAATGATCCCAAACATACCTCAAAATCAACCAAGAAATAGGCCTCCCGTTGGCTCAGTCATCAGGTCACTCACTTTGAGTGCAGGCTTTGTTCTGCCGGGGATAGTGGTGGGTAGGTCGCTGAGGGATTCCGTCATCACCCTGCAATTGCGCGTTCCTCAAATGACGTCAGTGGGGTAACGCCTATCCCCCAACGACCGCCCACCTCACTGTGGTGCACCGTTGAGCTTGTAGTATGAAAAAGTACTGGTAGTCCGTGCGGGTATATCGGAGGATTGCATTCATTTCACTTCAGCGCTCTTGCACGTGTGCAGTGGTTGTCGTGGTGAGACGAGCCAAATTTACAATTGGCGATCCCCAAAAGAGGGATAGAATTGGTAAAAATCTGAAACAAATTCTTTAAAAAATAAATGTAAAAAATGTTTTATTATGGTAGATTTCTGGGCTGAAAAATTAGATTTACTTAACGGGTCCAATGTAACGGGCTGTCTATAGATCCTGGGTCAGCTGGCTGGTGGAGTTATTCCTGGAGTAATCCAGTGATGGTTGACAATGCAGAAGTTGTCCCGAATCCTTTTTGGGCCAAGTGCACTCGGATGAAATCCACTTGGAACATGCAAAGGAACTTCAACTTCAACTTGTAAGCTGAGTCCAGGGGACCGTATCGCGTGCCGTTATTGGCTAGGTAACCCCCCTTTTGGAGACAAAGTTTTATATTTTGGGTTACCTTTTAATCAAAATCAAATTTATCCAACGTGAGTCTCGCTCTGTCACTGGTCGGCGGTACACCATGGCGACCACTACTGATTTGGTCGTGCAGGTGAGGGGTGTGTCCCGTGGTTGACCTCTCCAGGGAAGATGGGGGAAAAAACAAAGAATAGAATAATTTTATATTATTGACTGACCAAGAAGTGACTGTTTTGCAATGGCGACGTCCGTCTCCAAACTTGAACCCAATCAAAAATGTGTGGTTTGAATTGAAGAGGGCAGTACACAAGTGTAGACTGGAGGACCTGAAGGATCTTGGAAATTTACGTATGCAGAAATATGTTCACCAATCTCATCTCAAAACATAAAAGAAGACAACTCAGTAGTGTTATCCTTGCGAGGGGAGGATGCACTGAAAACAGGTGCAAATAATTGTGACATCTTTTGGGAGGCAAAAGTATTACTTGCTAAACAAAATATTTTCCTTTGAGCAGTTTTATTCATTTAAAAAATATATAATTGTCCTTTTTTAGCATACAACATAGCTCATAACCTGTATTGTTTCTTTTATATAGCCTTTGCTCATTTTTAGCAAGGGTGTGAATAATTTTGGAGGGTACTGTACATGTGCACAGTCTAGTTGATTGGGCTGTTGATGTGCTGGTAGAGGGAAAGATTATGATAGAGGTGACATTTTTTACAGAAGAGAAGACCAACTAGATGTCACCGTTGTTGCATTTATAGCACTGTATCTATTTTACCATACAGTATTTACTTCTTATCTGTCACCTGTACTGACCTTTGGATGGGTGTGTTATATAATTTGATATGAGAGTTGAAATGCAGCCAGGTATGGCACAGGACCATTTAGCAAAGCAGTGTACGCTGGAAAGAAATGCCATGAGTACGTTTCATGGTTTCTCTTAAAATCACTTACATTTCTACTGTGGAGAGTGATTGACCAATTATTTGGTTTATGAAACCTCACTCTTCCATCGCTACTCAAAACCATTCATTTTTAGTTTGGAATTGCATCTGCTGCCAAAGATAAGGAAATATGTAACGATTTTCAAAGGCAGCTCTCCACGATTTTGTCGTGTGGTAAATATTAAATAAAATGGTTGTCGAAGCATGCAGGCAGGGCTGACTTTAAGGGAAAATCCATTTCCTGCGACTTTATGGCCTCATGTGCCTTCGATCCAGTGGCCCTAAAAGCCCCTCAGTGTGGGGTAACTGACTTCCTAATGACCTCTTTACATAATCTGCAGTTAGACGGCCTTCGCTACTGCTGACCACACAGAAAGGAACTGAGAAAGAGCCCCATTAAAGGATTAATGCTGCTCCAGGAAGTGGTCAACGCTGAAAACACTGCATCCTTGCTTCCCAATGACAGCGTGTCGGTGAAAGCCTGACAGCAAGCGAGCAGCGCGTGAAGGTAAATGATTGATTGGAACTTAATCCATGGTGTAATTACACTTTCACAAGCCGAGATGGCAGCTGTGTGTCTGTCCAGGCAGGCACACTCGTCATAAGAACAACGCGTAGGAGTGGTCACGTGACGCTACGCCAGGGTCCAGCCGCAAACGTGGCGCAGCTACGCGGGAAGAGGCACGTGACACGGTGGTTCAATCGCACACGAAGTGTAACGGCACTCTCGAGAGGGGTGACATGCCACAGCACACGAGCACTGCAACAGAGCAGTGTTGGAAGCACAGCAGTGCAAGAGTGTTGAGAGCAGAGGCTGATGAACAATGCAATCACGGGACAAGACGCCGCTGTGCAATTTTGACACAATTTACCAAAGCATAGAGCAACACTAAACCACTGTTCCTTACACTTAAGTGGGTACGCAAATTAAATATGCAAAACAATCTCAGGGGGCAGAGATTTCTACCCTTCATTTCTCCATTTGTACTCAGGGCTCTGGTACCGTTGCCTTTATTGTCAAACTACCAAACTGGGTGGAGGCAAGAAATATTCTGTTTGTGATAGGCGAAACTCGCAACACACTACAATCCAGGTGGTTTTTGCTACCATCCAGGCGGCCCCAAACTAGAGCCCTCTATCTGACAATTGAACGTTATATTGCCCCTCTCAAATTAATTAGAAGTGAATGGATATTTTATTTCAGACTCTCTGCAGCAAGTCCAGATTTTTTATGAGCTCAACATGAGCCTATAAAACATTCTAGTAGCTGTCCTGGACCAGTTAAGCAATATATCTTTTATGGGGGTTATTATTATTTCATAACATTTCATTATTTAAGTTGAAAGGGACAGTGATCCCTTCAACACTGTTCCTCTCTGCCTCCAGTACCCGCAATGCATAGTGACGATGTTCAATCCAGATTGAGACGGAGATGGTGAAATGCAGCTTGGATAACAGATTGCTGTGGAGTTTCAAATGAGTTTGTTTTAAAGTGTATTAAACATTAAGGGCTCTTCACTGTGGACTCACTGTGGGCTACAGTAAAAGTGAAGAATTACACAAACGTTTATTAAATTGTGATTGAATTATACTTTCACACTTATGAAACCAAAGTTTGCAGGCCTGTTAACAATTTGGATGACATTTTTCAGCAACTGATGATCCATCAGTGTTGACAGGTTTGGCACAATAGGGCTGTTACGTAATTGGCTCCAAGGTAAAACCATTAAGATTTAATCTGTTTTGTCATGTATCTCAGGCAACTGTTCCTGCACAAAACCTTACACCTCCTCTACCCCAGATGTTCTCAGCCTTTCAAGCAGATTGCTTTTCCCCAGGATATTTTACTTTCTGCAACAGCCCAGAAATTGTCTCACAACACCTACCATAATTATATATATATATATATATACATTTAAAATAATTTACCTCAATAATTTACTCCGGCACCCCAGAGCCACTCCTGTACGCAGCAAACTCATGTCGGCTTCCCTCCCCCCTCCCTGGGGTGGACAGCCAATTGCCGCCCCCTAGTGGCACTGCCGGCCAGAGTCGACTCTGGCGCGGTTGGTGGAACTGAACCCTGGTTGCAGTGGCCAGCGTCGAGAACGTTGTAACCACTAGACCACCATAATAACTTTTTTACATAAAACATCAAATAGTACTCAATTGTGCAATTGCAAACACTGAATAAGTCACATTAAAATATGGGGATAGATTAAACATTCAACCAGAAAGTTATGCTTGTTGTGTTACACGGAGAAACGGGACCTTGAGAAAGAGAGAGTAAGAGCAATTGAGATCTTAAACTTGTTATGGATGGTGTCTGGGGAGACATAAGCATAGGCAATGAGCATTCTTACAGCAAGAGCTTTTAATGTGGAAAATAAAGTAACACACATGGTGCGAAACAGCCCAGCTAATCTTAAGCCCATCAATCAGCAGCTCCCATCTGATGAGGGGATTTTCTCTAAGGAGAGTGTTGTGCTGTCACGATTTCTTTGCTTTATTCGTATATCTCACAGTGCAGCACAGTAAGCCATCTCTGCCACTCCATCCAGGGGCCAGCTGGGCACGGTAATACAGCACTCTGACAGTGTGTCACCAGCTGACACAGCGGAACACGCAGGGCACAGTCAAGGACATCGGGGGGGAAGGAAAATAAGGCTGTCAGGTGCTGATGTTCCAGTAGAAGTAGGGTTAGCAGCGCTCGTGAGACTTACCATGATGGTCCCGCCAGTCTGGGTGCGTAGAGGCCTCAGAACTTTCCTCTGAACCAGGAAGTTGGGTAAGAACAGAAGGGGTGGGATTTCTGTGATGGTGGCCACCACCAGAGACCACTGGAAGGATAACGAAACACACACCACCTTAGTTACACGTGGCTCTGAATGCACCAGGCTCACTAACATTACTGTTCTCTTCCTACTGTAAAAGCCACAACATGTAGTTAATACAAACACCAAAATACAAGTACGTATATAACAAGTCAAACACAAAAAAGAAAACAATTATGGCACAAATGTCTCAAGGTGTCAAAGGGTACACAAACCACTATGAGAGAAGGACTACAATATTTCAATCCACATCTAGTATTTGGAAGTAAGATTTGAGACAGGCTATTGAATGGCATTTTTTTGTTACTGCTGGCAAAATGTTAAAGAAAAGGGAAAGAATTGATCTGATCATCTCTGATGTACAAAAAGTCAATATTTTCACAGCAGAATACTGGGATACCTCTCTTGAGCCCTCCAAGATATGGTTCTGCATGCAGTAAAAGAGAGAAAATAAATATATTGATGTATTTTAAAGTGCGAAAATGAACTAATTCTAATGTCAGGTTTTGGCCTTCCTACTGTACAAAGAACAAAACGGGCATTTTGCAAGAAGGTTCATCTGGAAATCCGTAAGGAAACGAAAGTCATAACTTTTACTGAAGACTCATGCAAAACGACCATTGCCAAATCCATGCATGCATATGTAAACTACTTTGATTTCTTATACATTTGAATTTGCCTGACGTTATACTTTTCATGAAGTTATATCATGAGCCAATGCCTCATGCATACAAAAGAGGCTTGGCAGGAAGCTAACTGCCGAAAATATTCTGACCTGATTGATTAGAATGTGCATCAGGTCTCCCTAGGGAAAATCTAGGGCATTTTAATTTTGTACACCTCCAGTGTGTAACTCCTGTGGTGCCGTGCATAACAATATAGAAGGATAAACCAAAAGAAAAATAATGTCATCTGCACTGTAGCGTGAATCCCCCGCGGTTTAACAAATCAGTCCTCTACTGCAATCATTTCGGATACTTCTCAAACTGCTTCCAGTGGATAACTGATAGAAGTTGATAGACAAATATAATGAAAGGCAAATTATTTTTCAGGCACATAAAGCCATATACATTTCTAGTGAAATGAGCATGGCTGCATTTTCCCACAGCCACAAATGTACGATATACAGACTAACAAGCCAAATTCTGCATTCACTCTATTTAATTTGATATCTCCACCAATGTTGATATTCTGTAATGACTTTTTGCTTTTAGGACAGTATTTAGAGATGGAAGCACAGAAGGAGCACTAGGGAGTCACTTATTGGCATGTCCAGCCAATCAGCATGCAGAAGAGCTCAAAAAGGTCATTGAAGAGAGCCAACTGCTATACTGCACCTTCAGTTTGTTCAGGTAACGCTTTGTGTGAACGACCAGCAGGTCTTCTTCAGTTGCCTCCCTGGCCTCGACGATGTTTCCATCCATGATAAACTGCTCCTCTAAAGTAGATAGACATATCATCCAGAACGTTGCTTTAGAGTGCAAAAATAACCAAGAACAATGCATCAAACATGTGAACTCCACCTTCACCTGCTTACCTAACCAACGGGATTAATAATTGTACTGTTGGATCACATATTTGCATCATGGACATGGACAGAACTGTATCCTGCATGCATCTGAAGATGACCTTGCGGGCTGTTTGCGTGTAAGACAGATGGATTCATTGGTAAAGCGAGAAAGATATTCCCAGTAAACATTTACATTTCACCTAACATCCGTAAATAATGGAATTCCGGGCAATTGACACAATTCTGAGCAACTCTGTACATCCTATACTCTTTTATATTTCTAGCTACTATTTTTTTCTTTATAATTCATTCTTCAATTAGCCCTTTATATACTTTACATCGTTTCCACAGTAGGAGCCCTCGCTGCGGACTCTGATGTCGTTTACAGACAAATTGGTATATAAAGAAAAGCCCTTTGCTGATTATAAGTTTATCTGAAGTACCACCAGAGTTGTGCTCTGGCCCTGACCTTCAGTTCAAAGCCAGAAACCGCCTATCTGCAGTGGGTCCTTGGGGGAGACAGGCTCTTCTAATTATCTCTGCTCTACTGCACCACATATCCCCTCCATGTGTGAAAAACTTTTGCCCCTCAACTCACTTCTTTCAGAGGTGACTGCATGTGCTTTGAGGATTTTTTTTTTTTCTTTTCTTCCGACATCGCATTGCATTATACGATAACCAAGGAGACCTTCTCTGTACGTTTCCATAGACCTATTAGTCAACGTACCTTTTAAAAAGTGAATGACCTTTCCCCATTTCCCAGCATCAAACGGGTGGAGCTTCTCAAGGCCCATAAAGGTGATGTTATACTCAGGGGAGTAGACGATGGGAAGGCATGTTGGTGGAACCTCAATATAAAGCTGAGTCCTATGGGAGCTGTAAAGCAAGAAAGAAAAGAAAGAAAAAAAAGAAGCTAAAACCTTTTACGGTCCCCAAGTTAATTAGCAATTTTTGCACAATATGTTGCTGGTTCTAACGGTGGAATGTAATATAAAGCCTATATCTAAGCAGATACATAAGAGAATGAGCAGAATTAAGCCCAATCCAAATTCACCTGAGGGAGACCTAACAAAGCAGTTGTAGAAGATTGCTAATATAGAGAAATTAGTCTGACCGCTTAAAATTACATTTGTACCTCGCTATAGGAATCTTATTTTTGCTCATTATATCATAAAATATAGAATATATTAATTTGAAAATTGCAGCTCAGCAAAGTAATGTATTTGCACTGACATTCTTTTCTTTGTATTCAAGCCTTGTTTTGGTTTTGGACAAATGCAATATATTAAAATCCATTACACTTCTTGTGCATGCATGCAAAATGTACTTGGGTCAATGAGGTGGGTTTTTCAAAACATATATATTTTTTAATTAAATGTATTTAAAAGTCATTTTTTATTCCACAGGAATGTACTCTGTGTTCATGTTGGTTTTATGTGGTTCTCTGTGGCTCAGTTGGTAGAGCACAGTGTTGGCAACGCTTAGGTTGTGGGTTCAATCCCCACTGGGGCCACATATACTGAAAATGTATGCATTCACTACTGTAAGTCGCTTTGGATAAAAGCGTCTGCTAAATGGCGTATATTTTATAGCTTCTAAGATGGCATTATAGTATTTTTAAACAAGATAATTTTACCACACAAAAAATGTCAGGTAGTGTAGACCTAACTGTACATACATATCATATTATATATTTTCCCTTCATACACCACAAATTAAAACTTTATAATAGTCATTGATGTGTCTAAAATATAATACCATTTGACTTCAACTCAAGGATGCACTTATATTTTTATATATTATATATTTTTAACAATAACACATTTTCATATTTTTCCAGGGGTTTAACCAACGATTCCAGGTCTCAAAAATATCAAATTATTGAATATTTGTGGTAGATGTACTGACGCTTTATCTGCAATATAGTGGCTCTTTGGGGCCTTCAATGCAAGGTCATATCCTGTCACATGGTTTGCTTGCATTCACAGGATATAAAATTGATTTTTTTTTACACCGCCTGCTATTTGGAGAAGACCATTTTTTGGAAAAAAGTAATTGAAATCATAGAAGACTATTTGTTATGTTACACCACCTTGACATTTCGGACTAAAAAATCTCCAAAACTGCATTTCAAGAAAATAAGGACATGGAGTGTTATTATTTAATGCACTAAATGTTTTTTTGAGAAAAATAATGGATTCGGACAAAAAAAATGCATGTCATGTCATTGACCCACTTATGATTTATCAAAATAAATGTTTACTGCATCACAAAGAAACCAGAGAAAAAGGGTATATATATGTATATATATATCGTGGTCCCTTGGGGTTAGGCGACACTCACAGACCTTTGCAGAGGGCGTAGGCAGTTAAATAACCCAGAGGAGGCAGTAATACAAATAATTAATACAGTAATTTATTGAAGGCAAGCTTGACAAAACACAAAAAGGTGGGGTATTCGGGGGAATTCAAAACACAAAGTCCACAATCCTTATCCTTGTCGAAGTCCGTAATCCAAATCCAAAATCCAAGCCAGTTCCTCAAACAGTCCAAAGTCGGTGCACAAACGGGGTCCTCAAAACAATCCAATCCAAAATACAATTAGCAATCCCAAAACAACACTTCGAACACTCTCCACAACACTCCACAAACCTACTCCCTCTGTGTGAACAAACACAGTCCTTTAAATAGGCCTCTAGATTGCAATCAGCTGCCCGTAGTCCCAATAGCTTCATCTCCTGCAGTTGGTACTCAGGTGTGAGACTGCAGGCTGCTGGGAAATGTAGTCTCTTCCCGCTCCAGTCGCTTCAATGCGTTAAAGGACCAGGCAGCCATTTCCTTAGGCAGCCCCTTGGGATGCCACACACCTTCCTCCTCAGCTCTGACCTAGGGAGGGTGACATATCCAGCTGCGACCAGGAGAGACACCATCTCCAGGTCCCTTCAGGAAGTTTCCCCCGGGATCAAACGTCTGGATTCCATAGTCTCCCTTCCCTTCCTGTAATCTGACAGATGTTAGGGAATGTTGCAAGTTGCTCACCTTGTCTGCCAGCAAGTGGCCATATGTGGGTACTGGCTCTGGGCTCCAAGTACGGAATGGTCACCGCTCTTGCTCTGGTCCTCATCAGCCCTCCATGGCTCCTCCAGCGAACCCTGTGCAGCATCTCACTCCGTGATCCTCTGCTAGGCCCCTTTCACCCCTCTTCCAGGTGGTCAGGCTTGGCAACCAGGAAAAATATGCTCTTCAAAACTCGGTTAGCCTTTTCCTTAAATTTATTTTTCACATTTGTATTTCCTCTCCATAAACAGTTGTTACAGTCCAGCGAGAACTTCTGATTTCCACTTTTCTCTGCATTTTCAATTTCAACTGAAGAGATGGACTCACCATGTCAGGAGATGGTTGGGTGTTCAACAAGGCCTCATCAGCCATAAGTAGGAGACCTTCCTCAATACTATGGTCCCACCACAGCTCATCCTCAGCATGCTGCTCCTCCAGGCCCCCTCAAAGGTCCGGCAGGCTGAGTGGGACTGAGGACCATCAACCCCACTCCGACTCCAATGTCTGGTCAGTTGTTGACTCCAGTTGCTGGCTCAACTGGCTGCAAGATTTCCACCTGGAATCTTTCACAACAGGAACACACATTTTGCACATTGAAGTTCCTCACTCACCCTTTCTAGTTGACTTTGTAGATCTAGCAGAGTTGCCATTTGGATTTTTAATACGTCACAATGAGGTTTCTGTGGCCTGATGCTGGGCTTCTTTCTGGTCCAGCTTCTTAGTTAATCTATGCAGTCTCTCTCTCAGGAGAGGGAGCTCTTCATTTTTCTTTTGTTCTATCAGGAGTGCTGCAGAGGTGGATTGGTGGATTCCCTGCAAAGCCAGAATCTTCTGTTCTTGTTGTATGGAACGGTTCTTCAGATTCAGAAAATCCTCTTGGACTCCCTCTAGCTCTCCAAGCTGCCTTGCTCGTTCTCTTAGTTGGGTCCTCACCTCTTCCAGCGGTGCCTCCAGCTCCCGCCTTCCCTCACTCTCCTGTTCCGCACGGCTCTGGAGTTGCTCTGCCTCAGATGCATGCGTCTCCGCGGCTCTCCTGAGCTCCGCCTCCTTCTGAGCGTGAAGTTCTCTGTGGTTCTCTGTGTGGTTCTCTGTGGCTCAGTTGGTAGAGCACAGCGTTGGCAACGCTTAGGTTGTGGGTTCAATCCCCACTGGGGCCACATATACTGAAAATGTATGCATTCACGACTGTAAGTCGCTTTGGATTTCTCGAGCCATATTGCAGCGATCACTCGGACCTGCCGTTTCTCCCTCCACAACATCCGGAGGATCCGACCGTTCCTCACCCAAGAGGCCACTCAACTCCTGGTCCAGGCCCTGGTGATCTCACGTCTGGACTACTGCAATTCCTTGCTGGCAGTCACTGGTGCTTGCTTTTCAAGCGGCCAGAGGTACTGCTCCCCCATACCTCCAGTCACTTATCACTCCCTACACCCCGCCCAGACCCCTCCGCTCCGCCTCCGCTGGCAAACTGACTGCCCCATCCCTCCAGGCGCCTGGCAGCCGCTCCTTGCGGTCTCGCCTCTTCTCTGTCCTGGTCCCTCGTTGGTGGAACGACCTCCCGCAATCGGTCAGGACTGCGGAATCACTTCCAATCTTCCGCAAGAAACTCAAAACCCACCTCTTCAGACTCCACTACCACTGAACTCTGTCCATCTAGCTAAATTGTCTTCACCACTGTTTACTTGTTCAACACTATACTTCCCCCCAAAAATTATTCACTAACCTTTTCCTTCCCGGTGTTACAGGTATGGCACGCAGATGCCTGCAATGATGTCTATTGCTGTATTCCTGCACTGATCTCGTGCGCTAACTATGATTGTTCCTACCATGTATTAATGCACATCTTGTAAGTCGCTCTGGATAAGAGCGTCTGCTAAATGCTTAAAATGTAAAAATGTAAAATGGATAAAAGCGTCTGCTAAATGGCGTATATATAGCGAGCCTGGTCTGTACATCCCACAACGCCCTGGCATACTCCTCTTTGGCCTTGTCCTGGGATTTATGGATGTCCTTTACGTTTTTCTGTTACGTTCCTCACTTCCTCCTCCAGCTCGTCTGTGGCCCTCCACACGTCTCACCTCATTTTCAAGAGAGGTTTTTTCTCTCTCCAGCTCCACAGCCATGTTCCCAATCTTTCTCAGGGAGTCAGTGTGCTCCTCCAGCAAATTCCACATGGCCACCAGGTGGCGATCCTCCAAGCTCCCCAACTCAGCCTTCATCCTGTCCAGCTCAGTCTGGGCATTCTTCAGCTCTTGAAGCTCCTGGAGGGTGATTCGCCATCGGTCCTCAACCATGGCCACCCATCTCTGGTTCTTCACCAGGGCTTTCTTCTGGTCAACACAACACTTCTCCAGTTTCTGAATCTCTTCCTCTTTGCCCTTTATTGTGGCTATTGCCTCTCTCAACTCTGCTTCTAAACCCAGCTATTTTGGATTCACTCTGCTGCATTTGTGGCTTACTTGGGTTCTTTTTGCCCTTTTCTCTAGGGGGCAGAACAGGGTAGGCGTGGCCATGTTTCTTTTGGACTTTTCCCTCTTGTATTTCCTTTGGGTCCTTCCAGCCATATTCTTCTCTCTCGGAACACTCACTGGGTTGGTGACCATACTCCATGCAGCATATACACCACTGGGCGCCACTTCGTGCCAGTTGGGCCTGCTCCTTGTTAAACGTGAAACGTTACACGTCATTCAAAAGCGAAAAAGTATGTGTCGCATTTTGAATGACGTGCAAATCAGAATGACAGGGAAATTCCAATCTGTGCGTTTAGATGACAGATATCAAGATTCCTATCTGATGTATTTCCACATATGAATGTGGCCCAAAACGGATCTGAAAATATCAGATTCCATGTGCTTTTTTCCTGTTTACACATTCATAATACATATCTGATATGTGCCACGGTGTAAACGTAGCCTGAAAGGCAATATGGGAAGTGTACATGACAGATTGTAGCATTATTGCAGAAATGTGTAGATTTGATTAAAATATAGAAATTATATTCAATTTCCAATTATATTCAAGTCAAGATTCACAAAGTTAATACAGTATTGCATTTTTTGTGCATACTTATTATTTTGCCATCAGCTATTGTTAAGTGCCAGCCAATATAATCAATCAGCCAAAATGTGTATTATGTAAATGTGCATAAGAGGGAGATCCAGGGAAACTCCCATTCACATTGACATGCATATAATAAAATTGCAGTGCCTTGTGAATTGTAATCAATAGATACATGTTTTCCAATTGCAGGGTGTCCACTAAATTAATTTACCATTAGGTGTTAATTTAACATTTAGTAAAACTGAGTAATGTTATATTTATGGCCTATTTATTCATTACATATTTTCTAATAATTTAGATTTCATAAATGTACAGTAGGTGCCAGGTTTCCTGCACATATAATATTGAGGTCCAATGGATGACAATTTTGTAGCAGGGCATTAGTGACTTTGTGGAACTTCTTCCAGTTGCTGTGTTGTTTCATAAAAGTCTCTCAAAATAACACCTGATTTGCATAAGTGAACCTACTTATGGATAACATGTATTGTGTACATACCTTTTTTCTTGTATAGCTTCTTTTTGGGACATATTTACATGTTTATTTCAATCTGTAAATAAGAGAAACATAATCAAATATATATAAAATGTTAGGCGTGTCCCTATCATTTAAAAAAAAGGGAATAAATACGTTCCAAAAGTGTTACATGGTCACACAAGCATCCACAAATTATTTTGCCTTTTTGTAGTTTTTTATGCTGCAAATTGTAAAATATACAAAACGCCTACTTCCCCGTTTTATTATGTGTAATTTCCACTCATTGGTCTTTCATTATACCCACTGATTCCAAATCAATGTTTATTCGTGACTACAGTGTCAACAGTTCACCAGAACAACAGAAAAGCGCACACCACCAACTGTGCCGTAGAATAGCCTACATTATCCGACTGGCTTTGCAAAACATAAACATGCGCACGAGTAATTCAATAAACGCAATGCTATTGCTACATAATAGCCGATCTTGTCAGTTCCTTTCTGCTTATTAGAAATAATGTATAACCTGCCTAATGTAAGCAACATCCAGGCAGTTTCGCTTTGGTTGTTTTCAGGAATCGGGATACGAAAACGGGTCTGTAATATGCTGACGGCCTTTCTCCATCTTCACCATTTCTTAGCTAGCTATCTATAATATGAAAACAGCACGACTCACCTGCTAGCTTTAGTCATTTTTGTTTTACTTTTAGTATGGCGTTACGTAACTTTGCATGGGCGTGTATTCTGCTTCATCAAGAAAACGTAATCTGTAACTTGTCCATAAACATAACTGAATATACTCGCATTACGTACGACAAGTAGCTTGCCAAACTATGTCCTTGTTCCTTGTTTCGAGCTATAACGCAGTGCCTTTACGTCACTATTGATTGCAGCACAGAGAACACAGGCATCGGTAGACGAGAGACGATAGGATTCGAGCATATGCCGAACCGAATGACTCCTCCGACTTGGTCTTGTTCTTTACTCTATAGCCATTTGCAGACGTTCTCGTAATTGTTAATGTTTTGAAAACGACTGTACCATTGTCTATATTATTATTACTATTGCAAATGCTGCGGTACAGTACACACAAGATACCACGACAATGAACAGGTATACTGTCAATAGTGGTTTACGTTTGAGGGTGTCATTCTGCTTTCATGTACTATTCCTAATATCAGTCGAACTACATTTGATAAAACTCAGCGAGTCTGCGCAGCATGATAGTCAAATATGACAAGTAGTTTCACCATCTCATCCTGAAAATCAAGTTCTCCGAAAGGTGTTGCGTTCAGAATTTATTTGTGTAGCATTACTTCTTGAAATAGACCAGTCTATTATTCCAAAAAATATTAAATTGTGACGCGGTGGATTAAAGAACCGAATTTTGTAGACATACTCTTTGGAGTGTATAGATTCATTTCAGAAGTGTGCCTGAAATTCGATCACCAAAAAGCTACTTTATTTGCATAGCCTAATATTAAAATGTTGGTAAAATACAGTAGGCCTACATATGCTAAAAAAAATTCAATATTTCAGATTAAATATGTTTTAAACTATTTTAACCACGTGAATCTGTACAGAATTGATGTCTCATTATGCCATTATTCTGCTTATTTATCTAATTTTAATAAACAATTATTTTGGTATAAGAGCAGAAATCAATGCAAAACGTATGCTGAAATCTGTACATTAAGTACATTAATAAATTGACAAATGTGTTTAAAGGTTACAAAGACGATGGTAATTAGGATTTGCCTAAATGTCCCAAAAATGCTAATATGTCATTAGGTTTTTTTTTATAGCATGTGTATTTTTACATTTGTTGCACTTTAAATAAGTTTCAAAACTTAAGCGAAAAGGCACTTCCTGTTTTAGTTCCTACTTTCAGTATCCTCCCTGCTGCATGTGATGTACAATCAATCCATCATACTACTTTAGTTAAACAGTGGCCACACATCCATTTGAACTCCTTTGAAATCATCCTGTTTGGAATTTCTGGAGAGATACACATGTTTTCTGTATGACAAGACAACTTCTATGGAGTCTGTCAATGACTGTAAAAAACCTTTTCCAACAAGGCAGCATTGTTTCAGCTGGTCACTGAATGGTTTGATGAGCATGAAAACGATGCAAACCGCACGCCATGGCCGTCTCACTCACCAAATCCCAACCCAACTGAACACTTATGGGAGATTCTGGAGCAGCGCCTCAGGCAGCATTTTCCACCACCATCAACAAAACACCAAATTATGCAATTTCTCATGGAAGAATAGTGTTGCATCTGTCCAGTATAGTTCCAGACACTTGTAGAATCTATGTGAAGGTTCATCTGGCAGCTCGTGGTCAGCCCAGCGCCTTTTTAAACACTATGTTGGTGTTTCCTTTATTTTGGCAGTTACCTGTAGCTACGACAGTGCCATTTTAACAATGAATACCCTATACTAATATCGCAGTTCAATAAAACCAACCTGAAAGATCAGTGATTACACTGACATTTGGCTGGGCCATGGTGGTTTTGTTTCTGTCTTTATATTCAGCTGGCATTACATCATACAGCTTCGGAAGGGTGTATACCGCAGGTACAATTTGTTTTTCCATGATGGAAATTGGCAAGGATTTGCAATCATACAATTAACAGATAATTATACTGTGGTCTGTCAAAAGAAAAAACTTTCAACTTTTGACGTACAAAAAAAACATGGACAAAGCTGCAGAAAAGTGACAGATGGCCTATCCATCAACGTATGAGCCCCATTGAAAATGCATTAGCTCAATCAGTTTTTGACAAATTCAAATGTGTGGCCGCCCCCTTATGCTTGATCCGGCAGAGGATCCACAGAGCAGAGGGCCGCATTGATGAAATGCTGCAGTCGCAGCCATAAACGACAGTGAGCGTTGGTCGAAATCAGGGTCCTCGAAAGGTGCCATGCACCTCCCAAATTTTGAAACAATGCGGATGGTGCGATGGTGGCCATGTTCGATACACAGGCCTTAGCTGTCTCAAACTGTGCTTTGTACTACTTTGCTCCCAAGCTTGCTCTCATTTTCATGCTTGAAGTACGCACTCTGGAGTATGGTAGAACGGTAGCACAGACAATTGTGTTGAGAAATGGGATGCACTTTGTGGCAAGCTTTGAACCATAGCCTTTAACCTTTGATGGATCTCAAATCTCAGAAAAACTCAGATGAGAACATGTTGCAGATAGTAAACAAACTAGAGATGAATACGTTGTTACCTAGCATTTTACTGTATTTCAAGAAGCTAGCTATAGTTGACTAAATTATCCAGCCATATCAGATATATGACAGGAAGGACAGAATTTTGTTCTGGAAGGAAATGGAGTCAGTTTAATTGTTCAGATGCAGTTTAATTTGTTAGATAATGTATAGGAATGCTCCTTAATGAGTATGACAACATTCAGACAGTTAAATATATTTAGTCTCACTCTCTCTTTCTCTCTCTAATATATATATACAGTCAAGTCCAACATTACTGAGACTCTTGATAAAGATTAGCAAAAAAGGCTGTATAAAATAAACAATACAGGATATAAGGTGGTGGATCTTTGATGTTATGGTTTTTTTTTTGTTGCATATACTGGTCCTGGGGCTCTTGTTAAAGCCAATGGAATCATGAAATCCAGCAAGTACCAAGACATTTTGACCAAAAAACTCCCTGCTGAAGCTGAAACTTGATTGATCTTTCTGCAATACCTAAAAATCAACCAATAATTGTTGATTGTTAAGTGTTGATTGTTGACAGCAAAAATGACTCAGTCCACTTTTGGTCAAGGGACTTCAGTGAGTTTTGAAAAAACACTTCAATTGGTTAACTGACCACAAAATGACTGTTTTGCAATAGCCATCTCAGTTTCCACACTTGAATCCAATCACAAATGTTTGGTTTGAATTGAAGAGGGCAGTACACAAGCACAGACTTCCATACAGAATATTTTTTTACTATATATATATATTTTTTTTTGTTGGATTTGATTTAAAATAATTATTAGGGGTGTGAGGTGTGAATAATTGTGACACATACCTTTTTGGGAGAAAAAATACAACTTTTTCTTCTAACAATTGTATTTGTATAAAATAATTTAAGTTTACCATATTTTGAGCGTACAATATACAGTCAGGTCCAGAATTATTGGCACCCTTGATGAAAATGAGCACAAAAGGCTGTATAAAATAAACAACACAAATTGTGAGCTATATTTTATGCTCAAACATATGGGAAACCTACATACTTTTATTGTAATACAATTATTATCATTTTTATTTTATTTTTGTTCTAATACTATTTTGTTTTTTATTATTTGTTTCAGATTTTTCCTGTTTTTCTCCCAATTTAGTTGCCAATTATACCCTCTATTTATTTCGGTTTGCCCTCCCCACACAAACTTGACGCCCGTCTCTACGAGGCAAGCTAATTCTCAGAGGGCAGCGAAGAACGTCGTTTGCGTAATTTATCCGGGAATGTTGCTCCTTTTGTTCCCACTAGAGCTGTGGTGGAAGATTTCCGTAAATCTTACTAGGTTCTGAACACGGAAAAGCGACTCCTGTTCCCACATGATGCCAACACGGAAAATTACCGGAACATTTACGAGTTAAGGTCCATGTGGGAAAGGGGCTGAAGAAGAATCCAAGACTACAGTTCAATAACTGCAGACTTTAGTTGCATCTTTCTCACGGTTTTACCTTGTTCGGCCTCTGGAGGGTGCGTGATCATGTGATGGTCTGTTTTCTCTTGTTTTGCTTGAGGAATCATTGTCATTTCCGCCGTCCTTATATGGTCTTTTGTCGGTGAGTTTTCCGATCACTTTCAGCTGAGGGTTATCAGTGTTAATTCCGCCTCTTATTGTTTCCCTCATACAAATGCTTCTGTGTAAACTATTGTTACGCTCTAGCCGGTACTCTGAACTAAGGTTTAGTTTCACCACTCTGTGGTTCTCTCAGTTAAAGAGAGAAGGTACTTCTTGTTATCTCTACTTAAAGGTTTAGCGTCACCACTCTTTTAGGAAGAATTATCTTATCCTACCTAAAGGTTTTAAGCTAACCACTTTGGTGGTTTTCCTTTCGAGATTTATTCTTTGTTTGTTGGGCTTCCCCCTCTGTTCCCCAGAGCAAAAGTCTCTAAAGCCATTTTATTTTATTACCTCTTCATGAAGAGTTCTCGCCCTTTTCTGTTGATTTATTTTCTGTGGACTTTTTGTGCCCGGAGTTTTCTTTTCTTTGTCCTTCCATTTTTTCCCCGCTCCCTAATCTATTCGCAGACTTAGTGGCTGATCGCTCGTGTTCAGCTTTTAGATATTCATGAAATCTATGTGTGGCTCTTCCACCTTCGATCCACACTACAATCTTGGCATCACAAAGTCTCAAAATCAACCATAACATGCCACGTCCATATCAACAGGCTCTTTGGAAGGGTTGCATGAAGAAAGTCCTTACTGAGAGCAACCAACAAGTGTCTGGAGTAGGCCAAACATCATTGGAACTATGATTGGAACCGGGTGCTATGGTCGGGTGAGACTAACATTGAACTTTTTGGTAATGTACACCATCGGCATATTTGTAGTCAAGAGGAATGCATACAAGGAAAAACACCTCATACCTACCATCAAAAATGGTGCAGGGTCATTGATACTTTGGGACTGTTTTGCTGCCAGTGGTCCAGGGGCTCTTGTTAACATCAATAGCATAATGAATTCTACCAAGTAGTAGGACATTTTAGCCAAAATCATGATTGCCTCTGCCAGGAAGCTGAGATTTGGCCATAGGTGAACCTTCCAACAAGAAAATGATCCCAAACATAAAATCTAAATCAACGCAGACATGGTTCCGTGAAAACAAAATGGATGTTTCACAATGTAATTTCAGTCTCTGGACTTAAACCCTCAAACCATCAAAAACATGTGGTCTGAATTAAAGAGGGTAGTCCATAAGCGCAAACATAAGGATATCAAGTATCTTGAAAGGTTCTGAATGGAGGAATGGTCCAAATGTGTTCTCCAATCATATTAAACATTATAGAAATTGTCTTTGTTCCGTTATCCTTGCCAAGGGAGGCTGCACCAAGTACTGAAAAAAGGGGTGCCAATAATTGTGATTGTTCATCATTTGAACATTTTTATTTTGGTCGATTCCATTGAATCATTAATAAAGAAAATTACAATATATCTAATTAATGGTATTATTTGTTTTACACAGTTTTTTGTGCTCATTTTCATCAAGGGTGCCAATAAATCTGGACCTGACTGTTACGTGTATTGTTTATTTTATACAGCCTTCTTTGCTCAATGTTATAAAGGGTGTGAATAATTTTGGAGAGTACTGTAAATAGACTGTTGTGTTGTAGTAAATATATTATAAAGTGCAATGCAACTGCATTTCTATACATTCCAGATAACATGGCTTATGGTCAATACCTATTTGTATGAAAAATGATAGATTAAACCATTTAAGTATTCCCATGGACTATTTAGTCAGTACATTCCTTGAGCATCTTTCATTTTCTTGCAATTAAATTTTTTCCCATTTTTCTTTATTTCCCAATGATGCTCAATTGGAATTATAGACTAGTTCCATCAGCAACATCATCCTTCAATTCGGGAAGACGCATGCTAGCACACTCCTCTCTCAAAAGATGCAGATCCATTACTTATTTTCATCCCACATACTTCCAGCTGATCAGCACAGTGTTTGCAGTTGAAGACTGCACAATTTACAGAAACGTTCCATACTTACAGGAATCCAGAGGATATAATAATCACACTGTGGATGAAACAGAACTCACATTCTCTCTCTCTCTAAATTATGTCATATTGTTGTGGACATCATTGAGATCTACATTGTCTAAATGAACTATGGTGCTCTACTTTGAGGGCCCGATCCACACCCTAGAGTGCTGTCCACTCAACTCATGGGCTTAGCTGTCAAGCTTACTCGGAGTATTCATTGGTAAGCATATGCCAAGACAAGATATTCTTCCTGCCACTGTTAAGCCCTGATAATGATTTGTTTTACAGTAGGTATCCTCTTGCTGTTTGGCAGAGATACTTCTGGTACTTCTGGTTGCATTTGGATGATTGCCATGCAGCATGTTTAGCCCCTTCGGTTGTGTTAGTCTTTTGTAAAGATTTAGAGCTATTTTAGCCACTGTAACCACAATGAAACTGAGGGCTCTAGTTTGGGGGGGACAGTAGCAAAAACGCACCTGAACAGTAGTATAATTGCGAGTTTAGGCCATCGCAAACGCAATATTCCTCGCCTCTGCCCAGTTTTTTTCTGGCCTGCCCAGTAGTTTTCTGGTCTGCAATAAAGGCATTTGGGGTGGGGTGTCATTAAAAACATTAAGCGATGTGCGAGTTTCGTGTGTGATAACTGGGTCCCCCCAGTTTTGTCCCCCCTCCCCCACTGTAAGTTATTTAGGATAATCTAATTTTGTGATTTGTGTTTTTGTTTCAAACAAATAATAATTGAAATAATTGAAAAAATATACACAAGAATCTTGTGGAGACAACAATCCTCTGGAGACAACAGTAGCATTTGCCATATTGGGTGTGGCTGGTTGTAGCAAGGGACCTAGATTTATTTACCAGTGATGCACACAAATACAGCCTATGCTAACAAATGTGTCATGGGAGTGAATGTTTTCAAAAAAAATTGGTAGATGAAAAATATGTATTTGCCCAACAAAACGGAACTGTTGTATGACCTAGCATGAGGACAGGTATTTGATAGAAGTATCACCACTATCAAAAATGTACCAAGGTGATCACACCTGCACAGGTTTAAAGTTTTTTTTGCAGTATTAAACCTATTTGGGAGCGTTCGATATCGTGTGCAGGTAATTATTTCTCTTCACCCACCCACTGGGTGAAAAAACATGATCAAAAACTGTGCTGTATTTGAGTGAAAACAGACCATACAGTCAACAGTGATGTCCAAAAAAAGATGAAAAAAACTGTACCAAAACAATAGGTTGATGACAATTCTGGCTTGATTGCCAATTACAGTGGATAAAATCCTTGACTAATGATACTGAATTAAATAAACCAATGAAGAATCTAAATAAAGCAATGTGTCAAGGAGCATCTTTGTCATTATTTTTCACACAAAATCTCTTTGGAAAAGGGTCAAATTAACAGAATGCATCTCCTTGTCATTTCTGAAGCCTCAGATTTGCAAGAATTGCACAAATACATTGTTCAAATTTGTAACCAAATCCATGTAGCCCAAAGAGAAGAAAATTGAACGTCAGAAACTATAATGTGTGACAGAAAAGCGCTGACCATGGGTAGCAGGTTTACTTTTTAATGTTGTTTTGATATTGGAAATAGTGTTTGCCAAACAATGTCTCTTCTTCTGTGATATGAGGGCACTTAATCATCAAATGTGTGGATATTCTTAAATGACCTACAGCAGTATTTCTGTGTAGGCATTGTCAGCAATCAGCCCATATATACATTTCTCACTCATTCATACATTCATTAACTCACATTAAATGAATGGTCTTGGCTTATCTATAAATACAGAAAAGGCCCCTGCCAAGGGACTGTTTACCACTATTTATTTCATCTGTGAAAAAGTTTCAAATGTTATCAACAAGATATCATTAACTGAAGTAAATTTCAAAAAGTAATATATGTAAAATTGGCTGTGACACAGTCTTCAAATTCCCGGAATTCATATAAATGATAATGATAACAAAAGGTACATTTAAATAAATGAAAATATGAAAACATGGAGATATTATCTTGGTTTCAAGAGCCATCATACAAGTTTTCAAACTCCTGCAGTTTTAGGAAGGGTTCATTTACAATACTAAATGATGATGTATTATTATCTTATTTTCATTCCAAATTATCAACAATTGTACTGTAGTTTCCCAAGGGGCATTGGCACAGCGGCACTGTTATAATTGTTAGATGAAACTTAAGCTTTTAAAAAAATATATCCTAATTCTCATTCATCAAGATTAAACACATGTATTAAAATCAATGCTCTGGGGCTGCAGCTGACCGCAGCCTCTTCAAAGAGGCCAAAGGTCAAACGAATAAGCTATAGAGCAATATAACTTGTAATTCTGTCAAAATTGCCTTTCTGTCTAATCCCACCTCCGGGCAGCAGTCTCCAGATGCATGGGTGCTATAAATAGAGGCTTCTGCATCACTTGCATAATGATGATGTCGTCTCGACCACCTCGGAGATGATGTCAAGCGGGAACTGTGTACTTATTGGCTGCTGCATGCAGATCACAGAGAAACCTTGGCTCTCATGATATCATCAGTCTGTCATTAGGATAATGCACACAGCAGGGGCTGTTGTGAAATTACAATATTTTCGGGAGAAATGAAAGGAATCGAAAACAGGGCCTTTATTCAGTAGTTCAGTCATACTCAAATGATACCTTGGTCTTGTTGTAAGCCGTAAACCCTTCAGCTACATGAATACATTGATTCTATATTTTGTTGTTTCCTATGCAAAAACCTTAGATAACATTCAAACAAAGGCTTTATTGATTTGTCTTTCACAGTTGAGGCAGGCTATGACTTTTGCCTTTTTAAAATCATGATTTTGTTATTAATATTTTGATATTTAGTATTTTTGTTAAAAATAATGCACCGACCATTTTCCAAGTCAGCGGCTTTGTTTATTTCTGTTGTGTGTCCTGTTGGCATGGTTACATGTATAGCACTTGTCTGGCAGAGGGGTAAAGACATATTGTTATTCACAGGGGGATTCTGTACCCATGGCCATTGCCCTTTAGCGTGGACCCACAAGCATTCTGCTCAATTACAACAGAATATTTTTAGACTTCATCAGATCCAGGGCAATCATTCGTGTCTCATAGGTTCTACTATATGTATGTGTGTGTGTATACAGTGCCCCTTTAAAGTCTACACCCCGTCTCATTTTTTTTTTTTTGCTTTACAGCCTGAAAATAAAACATTAAATCAGACTTTTTCCACCTTTATTTACACATTTCACCCTACAATTTCAAAGTAAAAAAGAATTCTCAAAATTTCTGAACATTCATAAAGATGAGTATAATAAAATTAGTGAAGATTGTATAATAAAGTATAATAACTTGGATTAAATCTACACCCCATTTATCATACCAATTGTAAACTAGCTCAGGTGGATGACGGAGCAAGAAGGAGACTGATCAGAGAGGCCACCAAGAGGACAATGGCAACTATGAAAGAGCTACAGGACTTTATGGCAACAAGTGGTCAATGTGTGCATGTGTCAACAATACAGAAAGCTCTCCACAATTCTGGTCTGTATGGTAGGGTGGACTCAAAAAAGTCTCATTTGAGGTATGAAAAAAACACTCTGAAGATTCTGTAGCCATGTGGCAAAAAGTGTTGTGAACAGATGAAACCAGGATAGAAATGTATAGCCTAAATGCAAAACGTTACGTTTGGTGAAAACCCAATGCAGCACATCACCCAAAGAACACCATCCCTACTGTAAAGCATGGTGGTGGCAGCATTATGTTATAGGGTTGTTTCTTGTCAGCAGGGACTGGGTAACTTATCAGGATAGAAGGGAAAATGGATGGAGCAAAATGCAGAAAAATTATTGAGGAAAACTGCTGCCATCTGCAAGAAAGTTGAAATTGGGAAGGAGGTTCACCTTTCAGTGGAGTGGCTAAAAAACAAAAAGGTGAATGTCCTTGAGTGGCCTAGTCAGAACCCTGACCTAAATCCTGTTGAAAACCTGTGGAATGACTTCAAGAGTGCAGTCCAGATGGTCCCCACGCACTCTGACTGAGCTTGAACAGTTCTGTAAGGAAGAATGGGCAAATGATGCCCAATCTAGATGTGCAAAGCTGGTAGAGACATATCCAAACAGACTCATGGTTGTAATTTATGCAAAGGGTGCTTCTACCAAGTATTAACTCAGCAGGGTGTAGTTATTCTAGTTTTTTATTTTTAATTAATGTTCAGAATTGTTTTAGTTTTTTCGTTTTTCACGTGGAAGTTGTAGGGTAAAATGTGTAAAAGGTGATTTAATAGGTTTTAATTTCAGGCTGTAATTTTAATTTCAGGCAAAAGGTGAAAAGGTGAAATACTGTATTTGTGACGGGTGTAGACTTTAAAGGGGCATGGTGTGTATACATATACATATACAGTATACTGTGCAAAAGCCTTAGACCACAAATTCATGCCATTTATCCAAGTAGTAAGTATTTGTTTGGTTGAAAAAACATTATATAACATATATTATATTATTATAATATTATATAAACAAAGTAGACAAAGAAACATGAATAGAATGAAAAGCAACAAAAACATGTGCAATTCACTTTTGTAGACTGTCGTGTATTTGTCGTGTGGTAAATTCTTCCAAACTTCTTGCAGGATTTGCCATAACTCTTCTTTTGACTTTGGCTGCTTGGTCCTTTTCCCTGTCCAAGTGATCCCACATAACTTCAAATATGTTGAGGTCGGGGCTCTGAGGTGGCTAATCTGATACTGGGAGTGTTCCATCTGCACACTTCCGCTCCAAGTAGGTCTTAATCGTGTTTGCAGTGTGTTTGGGGTCATTGTCGTGCTGAAAGATAGTTTTTAACAATCAGTCGTTTTCCCGAAGGTACAGCATGATGAATCAAGACCTGTTTATATTTCTCAGCATTCATAATTCCATAGATTTTGACCAGATCCCCTACACCGTTGGCTGAAATGCACCCCCAGACCATGACAGAGCCACCACCGTGTTTCACAGAAGGCTGCAGACAGGCATCAATGTACTTCTCCCCAACTCTTCTTCTGATATACTGGTGTCTTTATGAACCAAAAATGGCTCATTTGGATCCATTGCTCCATAAGAATTTCTGCCACTGGTTGTCACTCCATGCTTTATGATATTTTGCATATTGCAATGCCTTCTGCTTGTTGCCTTTCTGCAAGAATGGTATCTTAGCTGCAACACATCCTACAATACAATTTCTTGTGAGACTTCTTCTCACGGTCAAAGCATGTACTTTGGTTCCAGATGCTGAGCAAGTACTTCACTGGATTTCCTTCTGTCAAGGAAGTGACCTTTAGGTACTGTTCAACAGATGCAGACAGTTTTTTGGGTCTTCCACTGCGTTTTTGTTTTCAACTTACCCAGTTTCTTCAAATTTATTTTTGACAGCTTGAACACCACATCTTGAAAATCCAGTTAGGTTGCTCGATGAGAATTGCCTTGTTCATGCAAAATATGATTATGTCTGTCAAACTGTGTTAGCTTAGCCATTTCCAAACCTCTCCCCGAGGCACCCCAGCTATTCCATGTATTTGTTCAATTCCACCACCAGCACACCTGGTTCAGCTAATCAATACCTCATTAAGTTGAATCAGGTGTGCTGGTGGAATGCATGGAATGGCTGGGGTGCCTCGAGGAGAGGTTTGGGAACCAAACCTGTGTTCTTCTAACCATCTCATAAGATATCAAAAACTTTTTGAAACGCACAATAATTTGTATTTATTTTTTATTGTATTATTGTTTATTTGTATTTATTTGTATTTATTTATATAGTGTTTCCACGCAAATAAACACTTACTGACCAGATAAATAGCTTTAAACATCATTTTCTCGGGTGGCCTAAGACTTTCGTACAGTCCAAATTAGTATTAATCACTGCTTAGAAGTTTTATTTTAGAAGTTGATCGGTAGTTGGCTGCTTACAATCGGTTTAATTGTTTCAGGTGTAACGTCCGTCTCTGTAGTCGAGCGTTCCCTGAGTAGTGGGTGGTACCTGTTAGTTGTTAATTTGTCTCTATTGTAATCACCGAAATCCCAGCAGTGTGCATTTTACCGTGTCTGGAATCATCTTGTTGCGTGCTAGGAATCGTCTGGCAAATCGTCTGGCCAGGCAACTTGCTAACTAGCAAGAAATGTGGTGTGCAATGAAGGCACACAGTACGACTGTCTAGTTAGCTAGCTACAATACTTTTTATACTTAGAACAGCACAGACGGTAGGTTAAGTTACCACTGTGTTATATAAATGTCAAGCTGGAAGCATAGCTTTGAAAGGAGATCTGTAATGAAGACAAGTTGCTTGCTAGCTACCTACCATTTTCAACACAGGGTACACCAACATTTGGAAGGAGAGAAGAAATTCAGTCTGGGTTCTAAGGCCTACACTGTAGCCACATTAGCTATCTGAGTAACTAAACCACATGTACATTTTGTCTTTATGTGTCATTTCTATTTCAGTACAGAGCAGTCAATGCACTTCTCATTCCAGTGTACAATCAACAGGATGTCAAGCTATGAGAGATGTAAATCAACCACCTCTCACTTCCACGATTCTCAGATTCCCATGGCAACCCAAAATAGAAGCACACCAGTGCACAATAAAGGTATTCATCACATTCTGATTTTAGTTTCATGAAAGACGTCTGACTCACTTCGGATCATTGATGTAATTTCTTTGGCTGTGTGTCTCCATCCCTGTACACATGACTAATGACGACTTCAAGAAGGAAACATCATCACGTTGCTGCAGTGTATTATAGTTATGATTTTCAAAGTGTTAGCAGCCTCCCTTTTAGCTGAACATTCTGAGATCAAATTTACAAGCGATGCAGGAAGTGATAACTGGATGAGCTTTAGTCTGACATATTTTAGGAAGAATCGCTGCAGATTGCACATTCACCAACACATATTAAGATATTGAGCACCTTCAATCTTGGAGTGGTGTTTTGAGTTGTAATCTTCTCCCTTAAAGAAGAGCTCTATTTTTTTGTATGCATCCTACATATCATATCTGATCCAATTTTATCAGAAGATAAAGGAGAAGCCACCTGACTGCAGCAGTAGTTTATATACCCTAAAACACTACAAACCTTTTAAAATGATTTTACATATGTTTGTATGTATATTTGTTCTACAGAAAACTTTGCATGTCAGGCCTCATATTAATCAAACACATAAAAGACAGATATGATTTTTAAGCATATGGTGTATTGGTAACTCCCTATTTCCCTATTTGTAAATTACAAGCATGTGCACTTGGTTTGAAATTAACATTAAATAAACAGTTACATTTTGTACATACACAAGGATTATGATGTACAGAATTTGACTTTTGAAAATTGAAAAGAATAGAAAAGGTACAGATTGTGGAAAAGATCTGGGACCGTATGTATCAAGTCACTCAAAGTAAAAAATGTGTCTTAAGTGTAACTTAAGTGTAATAATTGGTGACTTTTACTCCTACACTCAAATTTAAGAATAAAGGTGATTTATCAAATTTCTCTTGATTTAAAAGTACTCTTAATCTGTAAGGCATTTAAGAGACCTCTGGAGCTCTCTTAACTTGACTAGGAGTGGGCAAGGCGGCACAGTTGCAGAGACAGAGACGTGCGTGCACCTTCTAAGATAGGAAGAATGTTTTAGAAATGTTTGATGATGTACAGTTAATCAAACTTTATCGCTTAAATCGTCAGGGAATCATCTTTGTCACTGATCTTGTGTGTGATGTAATATCGCCAGCAACTTTGAGAAGTAGCGCAGTTACTGCAGAGATGCAAGTTATTTTAACACTGTGCTTCCTAGCCATGGGGAAAATGAAATTATGTAATGCTGATGATTTAGCACCATCACAATCCACCATCAGCAGGGTAGGGGCAAAAACTGATAGCCCTTGTAGCACCTGACATAGGTTTATACTGTATGTATAGTATTATGTACACTACCGGTCAAAAGTTTTAGAACACACCCATTTTCCAGTTTTTACAGAAATTTAAGCAGTTCAAGTCCAGTGAATAACCTGAAATGGTACAAAGGTAAGCGGTAAACTGCCAGAGGTTAAAAAAAAAGTTTAGGTTACCAAAAATGGAAAAATAATGTAAATTTCAGACTGGCACCCGTGACTGTCACAAAAACACACTTACGAGTTACTCTTGTGAATATTAAAAAACGTACCTATGAGAAAGTGTGAGCTGCTTGATAACTACGTTTTACCAACCACTTTAAGCGAAGAATGATTTCACTCCAAAGTAAGCTCTTAGGAGGTGTGTTGAGTGTAATTCTTAACATTTAAGCCCTGGGCCCATATGTGCAAAGATTTGAAGAGTAGGAGTGCTGATCTAGGATAAGGTTTCCCCTGTCCATATCCTAACTATATCCATTATGAGCTAAAAGGCTAAACTGATCCTAGATCAGCACACCTACTCTTAGAATCTTTGCACAGGGCCAGCTCAAGGCACAGGCAATACAGGCAGCTGCCTGGGGTGCCATGTCGGCTAGGGGTGCCATAGGTCGCCCTCACAAAAAAAAAAAAAATCGCTGGTGGCTGGTGTGCGTCCTCTCCTTTCCTCCCAATGAACAAATAAACAAAAATAAATACACTTTGCACCTCTGTTCTGTTCCTCACACAATGTTTCATCTGGCCTGCACTTTGACTAGGGGTGCAACGGATCACAAAACTCACGGTTCGGATCGTATCACGGTTTTGAGTCATGGATCGGATCATTTTTTGGATCAGCAAAAAAAAAGAAGGGAGACAAATATAACTTTGATTTCCATTTATTCTGTAAAACACTTAAAGCAGTGAACATTTTTGCGCATTTACCGCTTTTTAAAACGTTAGGTTAGTAAGCTACCGTTAGCTAACTAGCGTCTATGGAGTTATCTTAGTCCTAAAGTATCCAAGTACTAGCTAGTTGGCTAACTGATGTTTTCCAGAGTCTGAGTTGTAGGGTAAATAAGGTAGCGGTTAGTAAGCTCACTTGCTATCGCTAACATTTCTTATACGGAGTTAGCTAATGTTAGCATAGACCTAGTCTTGGCTAGCTAGCTAGTGTGTATCCGCTTTGGTATGTAGCTAGCCAATTCAGAAAACGTTCATGTTATCTATTGCTCAATTGAGCTAGCTATTGAACTTGACAACTGCCATAATCTGTTCTACAAACTGTAGAAACGTTTAGTTGGTTGACACCATGAGCTGGCTCGATAGCTCGTTTGAAACACTTCACTTACTTCCCTCTGCAAACAGCTTGGAAACGCATTAGCGAGCCTGGTTAACTAACGTTAACCATCTAGCTAATCGTTCAGCATAGCTAACTCTGACCTAGTATGTTTTCTTCTAGCTATATTTAGCCAGCTAGTTAACCTCGAGAGCCCGTTATCACCGCTTACACAATAATGTTAGGGGTAGACATCCAATCTTGGTTTCCTAAGCTAGCTAACAATTGCGAGCTAGTTAATAACAACTGTCAAGTGTCACTGATCTGTGTGACGACTAACTTAACATAACCATTCTTCAATTGCTCGGGCGTTTAACAACAATCAACAACCAGCAAGCAAGACTGCTAAATGTTTTGTAGCGAGGCAGCCAAAGTAGAAATCGCTGGCTAACTAACATTGCGCATATACTGTATACTAAGAGATTATTAAACTAAATTAGCTAACAAGTTCACTGCACCCCTAAGAGTTGGCTAGGGTCACTGCATGCAAATGCCTAACGTTACTACTTTTTTGAACAGCTGACTACGAATGTCTAGAGTTTTAAATGTATCTAATGTTGGATAGATTAGGCTACAGGTAACCAGCCAATATAATTTACAGGGAAGCCAAAGTGCTCTCATACATGCGATTTAAATGATGCGGGAGGCTTTTCAAGTTCCTCCGCTCCTCCGCTAGCCATGACTTGTCTGCTTTTTGCAACGCGATAATCTCTGATTGATTCGTTGGGATTCAACATGACGTAAACACAAAATTGCTTTTTTTGTGCATAATTAACCAATCGTTGCGCTTCAGAGCAAAACACAGCACGCACCTGTCTTGTCTATCTCTTCACTCTGCATCGAGATTTAGGGAATTGTTACTTTAAAACGTAATAGCAGCAGAAAAACTGTATTTCTCTACGATGGTTCAATTAATTTAGCAATTAATCCGCGGTTCATATGCGTGCCGAACCATGGGGGGTGATCCGTACGGATCACGGATCAACTGCGTTCCGTTACGCCACTAACTTTGACAGAGATGCTGTTACTGAGGTGGGGGATACGATGCCTGGCTGCTTGCTGAAAGTAGGGGTTACGTGTGTGCATCACAGGCAACCCAAGAGACGTGCTGTCGCCTGTCGGGTCAAGCGCAGGTGACGGGGTCAGAGAGGCACGCACTACTGATGCAGTCAGGCAGAGAGCCAACATCAGCGCGATGCAAGATAGATATCAGATTGATGACAGATTTTATATTTGCACAATGACTTTGAAAAGGCACAAGCCTTCAGGTGTGCAGGGGAGAAAACAGAGGAAGGAGGAGGAGGAAAAGAGAGCCCAATTAAGAGGTAGGCTATGTCATCAAAATGCCGTTTTGTTGTGTTTCTGTGTTATTGTAGGAGGCTAGGGAGCTAACTAGCTAAGTAATAAACAAGCTAATGCTAGCTAGATAATGCGATGCTAAGAGCTACTGCTAGACTCATACAGACAAGGATGAATGCATGCTGATGCTGAGTTACCCAACCCTCACGTTTTGGCTTGAAGCTTATTAGTACCCACCTGTAGTTATTCCCCAAACTAGGCTACTACACCAGAATTGCAGAGTTGCAAAACCCTCATGCTTGCCTTGAGTCTCAAGCTTTATTATTAGGCTACCAAATTTAGTAGTAGGCTACAACATTATATCAGTGATAATAATGTGGCTAGCTTCCATGGTGATATCTGATTGATGTTTGTTGGGGGGCACCCAAATGCCAATCTCGCCTAGGGCACCAAAATGTGTAGAGCCGGCCCTGTCTTTGCACATATGGCCCCTGACCTATAGCTAGATCTAAAAAAGGTTAATCAATCAATCTTTATTTTTGTATAGCGCCATTTACAAACAGGTTGTCACACAGCGCTTCACAATTGGCATTTTCCAGAGGGAATAAAAAAAACAGAAAACCATTGGAGCCAATGTAGGAAACTGGAAAATTATTCCCTGACCCCTTAAAAGGCGGTCGAGATGAACTCCTGGAAAATTGTGGGATACAGAGAAAAACAACACAAATAGTCCTTGAGGCTCATGTGGCTTAACAGACCACTGGAAGGGCATTCTAAGTGTAGGAGTGGGGTGGACCTCATCCCTCCAGATACCAGGGCAGGGCGGGGGATGGAACCAGCAGCTAGGGTCTGGGCCAGCGGCATCCGGCTAACACATGGCAGGGGTGGGGGGTTGACTCTGGGGCAGGTGAGCTCCGGGCAGGTGCCACGAAGCCGGGAGAAAAGGGGAAAGGTGCAATTATGACTATGATAAATATCACACCGGATCAGGGGAAGAGTAGTGATAACACTTTTGCACCAGCAGAAGTAATCTAGGGCAGCATAACTAATTAGGTGAGTGGCACAGGGAGCACGCAGCCATGAGGGCACTCAGAGACCATCCCACCACATCATCAGCAGTCCTGATAGGGGCGGATCATCACTTATGATTGGTGACAGTAAGGATAGCTCATTGCACCAGAAGGCTCTATTGCTACGCCCCTCCACATCTGCACCTAATGACTATAAGAGAGACTAAAGAGATGCGTTTTTAACCTAGACTTGAAAATTGAGACCGTGTCTGACTCCTTCACAGAGATGGGTAGACTGTTCCACAGTAAAGGAGCTCTATAGGAGAAAGCTCTGCCACCTGCTGTATTTTTGATATTCTAGGGACTACCAAGTTGCCTGCATCTTGTGAGCGAAGTGAACGTGGGGGGATTGTACGGATGAAGTAGATCCGTCAAGTAAGAGGGTGCAAGTCCATGCAACACCTTATAAGTTAAGAGGAGTACCTTATAGTCTACACGATAGTTTATAGGAAGCCAGTGAAGTGACGCTAACACAGGACTAATGTGCTCATATTTCTTTGTTCTAGTCAGGATCCTTGCAGCAGCATTCTGTACGAGTTGTAGGCATTGGAACAGCCAGACAGTAATGCATTGCAATAATCTAATCTAGATGTAACAAAGGCATGTACCAATTTTTCTGCATCTATTAATGACAGGAAGCCCCTAATTTTGGCAATATTCCTCAGGTGAAAAAAGGCTACTCTGGAAATGTTTTTGATGTGACTATCAAATGAGAGACCAGGATCTATAGTAACACCAAGGTCTTTTACCACCAAACTTGCAGCAACAGAGCAACCATCCAGATTAAGAGATAAATCAGATAACCCTCTTCTGAGGTTTTTGGGCCCCAAGACCAACATCTCTGTTTTATCAGTATTCAACAATAGAAAATTATCTGACATCCAGTCTTTTATGTCTTTAAAACAGGCCTCCAACTGTTCGAATTGTCCTTCGCCAGGTTTCATTGATAGGTATAATTGTGTGTCATCTGCGTAGCAGTGAAAATGTACGCCATGTTTACGAATGACATCACCAAGTGGCAACATGTAAAGGGAGAACAATAATGGCCCCAAAACAGAACCTTGAGGGATACCATATTCCACCTTGATGAGAGCAGAGGGCTCGTCATTTAACTGCACAAATTGATACCTATCTGATAGGTAGGATTTAAACCAGGAGAGTGCCTGTCCACGCAGTCCAACTAGGTTTTCAAGTCTGCTCAGAAGAGTTTGGTGGTCTATTGTGTCAAACGCAGCACTTAAGTCCAAAAGCACAAGAATAGAGACGCATCCACAGTCAGCTGATATCAGTAAGTCATTGACAACTTTAATAAGAGCAGTCTCAGTGCTATGGTGTTGCCTAAATCCTGACTGAAAAGTTTCATAGATGTCATTTGATGTCAGGAACGAAGTCAGTCTCTGAGCTACAGCTTTCTCTAGAATTTTTGAGAGAAAAGAAAGATTAGAAATTGGCCTGTAGTTACTGAGATTTTCTGGGTCAAGGTTTGGTTTCTTTAAAAGTGGCTTAATTACTGCCACTTTTTGAGAATTTGGCATATAGCCTGATGAAAGAGACAGATTAATAATGTCTAGCATGGATTGCCCCATAACAGGAAGAAGTTCTTTAACAAGTTTTGTTGGGATTGGGTCTAATTGACAAGTAGATGGTTTGGAGGACATAACCAATTTAGAAAATTCAGTTAATGCATGTAAAAAAGAGCATATAGCTACTGGAGGAGAGCAGGGTGCCCCAGACCTACATTTATTGTCATTAGATAAACAAATAAGCAGAATTAGTGGGGAGACAGCATTTGGTATTAACCCAGGTGGTACTAAGAGCCTATTACACCAGTGACTACTACACCAGCCTATTACTTGTGCTTTAATGCTAATGGTAAATCCTGCTGAGATGTTTGTGGTGTATGCTGGCTTGACTGATGGACCGTGTCTGTCACAGGCAGTGTGTAGTACCTTTTGTTCAAGGGTAAAGCACTAGTAACCAATGCAGTCATAACAACAATTTCATACTTAATACTTCATATTTCAGATTTGAATATTTCCCCTTCAGTATATCAATTATGCATGAAAATATGCAGGGATGGGCAGTATTTCAAATATGTGTGTTTTAAATATGTATTTGCATTTATGTATTGCATGTGTGGAGGAAGAAATTTGGGATGCTAGGCCACATCCACAGGGGATGCAGACACTAATTAACTCAGTGGGACACTGCAGTTTGGAGTGGTCCGGTCAGAGACAAAAGGATTTTCGCGCCACAACTTCAAAGGAACATTGTTCTTTTGTAACGTTTCCCCCATGGCAGGAAACCTCCTTCCCATTGGTTTAAGACCCTTGGAGGGCTGTTCTAACAACCTGTTATATCTTCATGTTAGCCCATAGCTTCATTTACCTGTAAGTTAACGCCCTGTTACTTCCCCCTTGTGATTGTTCCCTCCCCTTCCGTTGTGTTGGATATAAATATCCATTTGAATTTGAAGGCGGGAGATTCGCTGTCCTGCGTGAGACGGGTCTCCGTGCAGCTGCTCGTAATTAAAGCTTTAATACTGTTTAAAGAAATTCTCTCTGATCCTACTGAGTTTTAATTTCCACGACACATGTTTCTTTTTTCTATTGTTTATACCTCTGTGCCACTTGCAATACACCAAGTCTCCACAATTTTGATTGTAGTTTATTGATTCAAAATAGAAAATATCTCCCAAAACATTTAACAAAATAGATTTAGTGAATTTTTGGCCATCCCTGTTGTACGTCACTCTGGATATGAGCATCTGCTAAATAAATACAAGTGAATGTATACACTGCTTAACTGTTTACAGCTAGATAGGTCCTTGTGGTATAGCATCAGTGGAGAACAGTACTTTCTTTTCAATAAGGCATTGAGGTTTGGCTTTTAGTTACCATGGGCAATGTCTTTATATTTTGTAAAGGAGCATTTTTTGGAATGATGTATGATGTGGGGTCTTAGATCAGGCAGTGACCCTGCAACAATGACATATGTATAAAATGCTTGTTCCTGGCTGCTTTACAGATGGGAAAAAAATAACTTGTTTTGAGTGTCGCAAGAAAGTTTTCCATTACCACCAGTATTGTGACTATGCTGTGATGCATCTGTTCAGGAACTGACACAGATATAGGGAGAATGGCCAAAGGAGGGGGAGCTCATTATAGTGGTGGGGATGATTGCTTGGGAAACTTCTACTTCATCTCTCATAGCTTGAGTCCATTTCAATCACAGCAAACACTTCATCTTACGTTTATTATGAGTCTATTGGAATATAATGTGATTTTGTTCTAGGTTAAAGGTCAGTATTCTCCTTTGGATTCAAATGTTTACACTGCAGTGCAAGGTTAAGCCCCAGTCTACACAACTGGTTCTGGACCAGCTGCTGGAGATCTGGGAATGCTGAGTGCAGGGAGTGGTAAGTGAGTGATAGAACAGATTCCATAGTCTAACCAGTTGGTTTAATTATATAAAGAAACTAAAGATATATCAATTTTAATAACAGGTTTAATATAATCAGTCATCCATAAGGAGAATCCTATTTGCAGGAGTATCATTTTTGTTGTTGATTTGCAATAGTCCATGAATGAGAAGTTATTGTAGTGTTAAACTTTTCTCTTAATTTAAGCAGACTGGAGAAACATTGAGAAAACATATTTCCATATTTTATGTGGCTCATTACAGATTCAAATGTTAGTTTAGCTTGTGGAGTGGAGCTTGTGTAGCTCCTGGAGTTTAGCTTATGATACATTGTTTAACAAATTTGGAGTGTCTACAAATTAGTTTAGGGTCATTAAGCCTCATTATGCCTCTGAAAAACCAAGTTTTTAGGGGCTTAATGTCAATTAGACCAAGTAAAATTTTGATTCATCTAATCTCTTTTCAGATATGGGTAGTATTATTGCTCAGCTACCCTGAGATGAAATTTGGAGTTTCTACCTATTAATTTAGGGTCATTAAGTCTCATTAAGCTCTTTCATCGTTAAGCCCTTGGAATGTCCCCGTGAAGGGAGTATGTGTGTGTCTCAGGGAGCCCTCTCTAGTACGTGTATGAGAGAAATAGTGTTTGAAAATTGAAAAAACTTAATGTTTATAAGGTTTTAGACAATTACTGAAATGTATTTTATAACCCAAAAATGCAGGAAAAGGAACAGACCCTCGCATGGTTTGATGCCCCCCAATGTGCACAAAGTCATGCCCTTGGTTTAGATTTTTTGTTTTTTTACTCGTTGTTTGCTCACTCATTATTTAAAAGCGAAGTGACTTACGGTAAACACGTTTTTAGATTAAATTAAACAAAACACACTGCCCCCTGGTGAACAATTCTTCTGTGAGCTGAGCCCTGAATGTGTTCACATCCTAGTGATGCCCCTGCAGGGAACTAGACCAGAAAAACACATTCTCTCTCTCTCTCTGTGATCTCGCCTCCGGACTCCAACCCCAAGACAATGCATCCAACAATCCGGAATGTCTTAATAAACACTTTTCCTTTAATACATATGTTTTATAGGAATATCTTTCTACTGAATCCACTTTGTTAAACAATAAGTGTGTGTGTGTGTTTATGTGTGTGTTTATGTATGTGTATGTGTGTATATATATATATATACAGTCAGCATAATACGTTTTCACCCCCTTTGGAATTTTTCACATTTAATTGTGATTTCTTGCCACTGATCAACACAAAATACTTTATAATTCAAAATAAAAAAAATAACAACTCTAAACATTGTCCAATTAAGGTTCAAATGATCTCAAATTAAATGCACCTGTCTGTGACACGCCCCATAGTTGATGAGTGCATTTCCAAACAAGAGCTTCATCATGAAGACCAAAGAACATTCAAAGCAAATCTGAGAAAATGTTCTTCAAAAGCACCAATCAGGGATATAGGATATAATTCCAAAGACTTTGAATATCCCCCGGAGCACTGTTAAGTCCATCATAAAAAATTGAGATAATATGACACAATCGTGAAATATTAAGCGGGAAAGCCGCTTAAAAGAACTCGGAAAGACGCTAACTTGCTCCCCATTAATTGGAATGGGAGCCAAGACGTTAAGTTACTCCCCATTCATCGATAGCACCAGTTCACCGAATATAACTTAGCTGTACAGCTGAACAGACAATGCATATTATTATCTTTGTAGCTAGCTGGCTATAAAATTCATATATTATGTTCGTAGCTAGCCAGCTAGCTAGTTGTACAGCTGAGCAAGCAATGCTTATGCGTAGCTAAATGACATCACCCGGACACTGGACACTCAGGCTTTGTCACTCAGGAATGCGAGCTCGTCATGTTGGCATAGCAACTACAGTCCAAAATTCCAATGACGTCATCCGGACACATTCCTGAGACCCGGACATATTCTGGCATGACAAGGCCACCAAGAGGCTTATGGTAACTCTGACGGAGTTACAGTCTTCCATAGCAGAGATGGAAGAAACTGTCTATGGAACAACAATAGCCCAGGCGCTTCACAAATTTGTGCTTTATGGGAGGGTGGCAAAAATAAAGCCATTGTTAAAGAAAAGTCACATGAAATTTCACCTAGAGTTTGCCAGAAGGCATGTATGAGACTCTCAAACCAAGTGGAGGCAGATTCTATGGTCTGATCAGACCAAGATTGCACCAATGAAGATTTGTGGAAACCAAAGAAAAAGAAAACCAATTGAAGATTTGGGGAAAGAACTCCCAGCTGGGCAGGGAACTGTGCCTTTATAATAGGCCTGATGAAGGAAATGTCAAGTGTGCATGCCTGTAGGTGAGGCCACTACTGGCCTGAAGGTCTACTACTGGCCTCCCAGGCTTTGGGAGGTAAACTAGCTATAACTAGGACTAAGATAAATCTATGTCTACCAGACTGGCAACAGGTTGCATATGGTTATCACTGATCTTTGCTCTCTCTCTCTCTAGTTCTTCTCTCTTTCTCTCTCCATCTCTCTATCTTCTGAAATCTACAAATCTATACTGTTTGAGGAATAAGGAAGAATGTCTGGATTAATATCTCTGAGGTAACTGAATATGAGATCTGTATGAACATGAGACATTCTAACACTCTGCAGCAAGCATATCCTTTTTGCCATTTCAACAAAGACCTGTCACAGATCTTGCAGTTACACTACTGAGGGTCATTAAGCTAAGCAGCCGCTCCAAAAAGATAAATTCCTCCATTGTTCGTGGCCATTTACAAGGGTCATCCAGGCTGTTGGCTTAAAGAAACAGTGGCCACCCATCGTGCCAAGGCTTATATATACAGTGTATATACTGTATATATACTGTATATATATATATTCTATCCTTTGAAATCTGACTTACAATGGATGCACCTCCATGTGTTGTGAGCATTCATTGTTTTAATTATGCAATCATGTACTTCCATAACGTTACTGATTTTACAAAAGTATTGGACTAGCTCACAAGCAAAGCACTGCTTAGTTTCTTTGGGTAATTGTGTGATATAATTTGAAATATGTAGAAAGCTAATTTTAACAAAACTAAAGTCTTACCAATATTGATATTATGCATTCCTGCATTCATACATTTTTCATGGCCAGGATTTGCTTTTTCAACATATTTTGCAAAAGTAATAGAAAGGGCTCTTTGTTACATTAACCATGGCTCAAGGCAAATTGCTTATTTTCAAATGTAAATGGAACTTTTGATTGCTGTGGAGCGTTGCAAGAGTAGAGCATGTTGGGGTTTTGCAAGAGTGCCTTTATTCTGAAAGCCTTTGCTATTTGCTATTACAGCCACTTTGGTTTTGTGATGTCTGCTAAAAACAAAAGCCAAACATTGCAGCTTTATTGCCTTTCGTCATTTTTTTTCTTCCAAGCATAGCATGCATTCAATCCTTTGCATTTGAATCCCAAACACATGTCTGCACCTGTCTGTGGAAAAAACTGTCCCTTTACAAATCTTTCATTAGTGACATCTGGAGAGGACTGAGATGCAGAAGTGAAAGCAATTACTGTACATTCATGTGACATCACGTTTGGTGCCCTTTTGAAGTGGTTGGTTTCCAATTGAACTGCACAAATTGTCAGCGAACCAAAATTGAAAAGTTACAAATATTCCAATGCCACCACTCTTTAGTGGTCTCAGTTTGATTGGTTGTATTCACATCCTGGTGCAAACCCATCAGAGGTTTCATGTATCTTAAAACGAACTGAGCCACACTTCAATTGCATTCAAACAATCAAACAAACTTGGTCTAAGTGCCATTAGTGCAGAGTCTCTGGCCAGCAGTGATTTCACTACACCTACGGAACTTGCTCATAGGGAGGATAGTAATGAGCAAGACACACTACTCGTATTTCTCAATCTACCTAATAGCTGCTGCTCGGAGTGTTATCTATATTGATTCTGACATTATTATCCACTGATTCAAATTCACAGTTCTTAACGTAAAGACTATTTCTTTCTAATTCTGTCTATTTCTTTATCTTGCGCACCACAGTTGCTGCTCTCATTGTGATGAAATCCAGTAAAAAATCATTTTACCCTTGAACGTGAATTCATTCTGAATGATTTGCATCTACTGAGTGTGATTTCTGGGCCAGCATTACAAAACTCAAGGAAGGCGGTTTCCTTGTAGGGCCCACCCAACCCCACATCACAGTGTGTGCATGTTGAGTTTCAAAATCCCACGTCTTCCCATCTTCCCAACAGTTTTGTTGGTATTTGGTTTACATATCCAGAGTCAAACAGTATGTTACAGATGATTCTATGGTTGTCATCCCCTGCCCCTAATATCAATGAGGGTGGGGGTTTCTAGATTGGACTGTAGTGGTGTCCGTGATTGCAAGCTAGATACTTAATATCGATGCTGTTGAAAAGTGACAGATGACTGGAGCAGAAGCTATTTACCAGATTGTGTACGTATGCTTTTCTTGTGTATATGACATGAGATCCATCAAGTCAGTGAGAATCATGATGAGGGATCATTGTCAGAATGCCTAAAAAGGTAATCCACGGAAATTCACTCTGCATTGCTTTTCTCTGGGTTAGGGAACTGGAGTTTAGTAGTTAAAATGTCAAGTGGGGCACTGCTGTTGTACCCTTGAGAAAGGCACTTAACCTGAATTGCTTCAGTAAATACTGTGGTGTCCCCAGGGGTTGGGCGACACTCACGGACCTTGCAGAGGGCGTAGGCAAGTTCAAGAACAAGGAGGAGGCAGTATTCAAAAACAAAATTATAATTTATTAAATTACTACTGACAAACACAAAACAAAGGGTGGGGTCTTCAGGGGAACACAAACACATAAAGTCCACAAATCCTTATCTCGTCGTCGATGTCCAAATCCAATTCCAAAATCCAGGTCCAAGTCCACAATCCAGTCCGTAGTCGTTATTCAAAGGGGGGTCCTCACACAATCCAGTCAAACACAAAACAACACACTCCAACACTCTTTCCAAATACTGGCTGGTCAATCGACTTCACAGTTTCACTCTCCAAAAACACACAGCAACTCCTTTCCACACACGTTCCTACTCCTCTCCCAGTGTAGTGGGCCTTCAGCTGGTCGTTAGTCCCGTTGCTTGACTTTGCTCAGGTGTTTCTGTGGCCTGCTGGGAAATGTAGTGTTTTTGCTCCCATGTGTGGGAGGACCTGGCAGCCATTTCCTTGTGCAGCCCATTGGGCTGCCACAATACCTTAATTACATTACATTACAACTACATTAATACCTTATTTGTCAAATGTAAGCTGTGCTCTTCTATATAGTTTAGGTAAAGTTCAGTGCCCTCATAGGTCACAACTCTACCTATCTTTGATAGAGGTATCATATGTCCTTTGTTGTTGCAGACCTCACACTGACATGGATATGGGGTATTTCTTTGTCAATGTGTAAGAAGCAGTGTACAGAACATTTAGTATGACTTGCACAGGTAAGGAGAAACATCAAGTTCTTTGTGTCTGAAGTTCATGCCATTGCCTGCAGTGTTAAAAAGCGAATCTCTAGTTTTTTCTTGAAGGTTGTTGCAGCAGTAAATTGAAGAAATTTGAGGATAATTCAATATTCTTTGGGTTGTAATCTTGGGTAGTAAATAGGGAACAAAAATTGTAACAGAAAGTTGCAGGTTTAAATCCTGGAATGGAACATTGTTATTGCACTATTGAGCAAGGAACCTAAATGACTTACATTGCTTCAGTTTCTAGCTATTAACTAGTGGTATTAGTAGTAACAGTAACAATATTAATAATTATTTAATAATAATAACAATAATTAATATTAGTAGTAGTAGTAGTAGTAGTTTGCCATAGTAGTATTAGCCATAGTATTGGTATTATTAATACTGTTCTTGACATGATCTGTATCATTGATGTCTTTTTCAGGTGTTCCGTGTTCAGCCGGGCATGTCACAGGTGATGGTTCACAGCCTGTGTCTAGATTTCCCAGCCCCTACCATGGCAGCTGTCCACATCTCTTCTGTATTTGAAACATACGTATGTAAGAGTGGTTGACAAGGTCAGAAACTGGACTTAACGCTATAAGTGTTGCACTGTAGTATTTATGGAGGTTCCTGTTCTCTATCAACTTGCTATAAAGATTGACAGCCCAAAGAATGGCATATACAGTATATGGCACAACACCAAGAATTAAATTAAATTCAATATTAAAATTAAATATTGAACTGCCATTTTATTATGAGTTTGACAAAGTTTATTAATTAAGGGAAGGGAATCACAGAAACATCTGCAATGTGGGTGGCACTTCTGAGGTTAGGGCAATCCCTCCTTCTGCTGTTGTGTTATTAAGTGATTCAGGAAAGCCAGAAGCCATATCACCATGCTGAATGATGAAGCTAAGCAGATGTGGGATTGGTTAGTACATGGAAAGGAGACCTCCTGGGAAAACTAAGGGCCAGATTTACTCAAGGATTGCGACTGCTTTTCGAACATAAAAGTCACTACAATATCTACATACGTCGGATTTATTAAACAGTCACAATGGGTCAAATCAGTATGAGGATGTAATTTGTGGGGGTAACGTCACTCTGGGACTACAGAGAAGCGTGGTTGTTAGGCAAGGCCTTCAAAGTATTGTGTTGTTATTTTTCTCACAAAACAGATACTAATGTGATGGCACATCTCCTAATGTTTCCAAGTGGCCCAATTCACTTCTGTGACACTGAGAATCACAGTACACCATGTTGTTGCCTATGAGACACACACCAAAATCAATAGTAAAAAAGTAACCAATAGGCATTTACCATTATCAACTTTTCAAAACACAAAAATCCACAGGTCTATCATGAAATGTGACTCCTTTATTGCTTTTCAAACATGAGGTTCTACACAAGAAAATTATACAACGCCTACTTTATTGTATGTTTGATCTTCAGTCCTTTGGGATGTGTCATGTCCACATGCTATTTGACACACCCCCATAAACTGCAATGTGTTTCCTTTCAAATTATACCAAATGTAGGCATATGGCCATCAGTGTTATTGAGCTATGAACTGTTATATTTGGGTATATCCAAATAGGCGGTAATGCCAAAAATAGGGGGTGATGGTTAAACACGAGGGTTGTTTCTCATTCAGCATTCCTTATTAAAAACATGTATTTATCACCATGTCTACTACTGGGTAGGAAAGAGTGTTCTTTTCAGTCTTGAAGTAGTTTAGGGTAATATCTATTTTTGAGACTGGTTCATAAATTATTCAAATGTCCATTATGTGCGGTACATCAGTTCATTACAAAGCCTTATTTTGTGATTGTTTTTGTAGCATTTTCTTAATGTTCATGCAGAGAAAATCACAGCATGAGTCTTTTTCACAATTCAAGCCAATTAATCAACTCATAGTCTGGGATTGCTTTCGTTTATTTTGTGTAATGTTGTCAGGGGGGAGAGATGGACTCATGTGTTTCTTTTGTCCCTGGTTGTTCTAGATGGGGGGAAAGGGAATAGTCCAAACTAACAGAAGTTCAAGTTCAAGTTCACTGAGGGCAATGAGATCATTTATGTTTTTCACATCTCAGGTAGTTATGAAATATATATATACTGTATATATACTGTTTTTACAAAAATGCTTTAATGGAAAAGAGTTTGATTAAAGCAGTGGTAACATCTTCTCTATATATGTTAAACACATCCCTCTTGAAACTCTGGTCATAGGTTTATTTAACAGATTGGGTTGTTGAAATGAACATGATCAAGTAGTATTGAAACTGTGCAGTTGAAGACTGTCGGGAGAATTATCTGAAGATGCTCAAAGATAGTATCAAATGCTACAATTAAAACTGTTGCTGTTACTCAGTAAAACACAATATATTACATTTTAGCAGTTTGGATGAACTATGAGGGACCTGGATGTGCAAACAGGCCACTGCAAAATGTATGGACCCTTACTGTCTTCCTGTGTATTTGTGTGTGTGTGTTTGTGCATGTATGTGTGTGTGTGTGTGTGTGCACGTGTGTAAGACTTCAGCAGAGAAGCTCATCATGTATTTATATACATGTATACACCCAGACCAATGTGACGACAGATTATTCAGACCCATGATTGCTTTATCTCTCCAAATTCCTGTCAGTGAAATAATGAAATCACACCTTATTTTGCATTTAGAAAGGGTTCCAACACATCAATTAGAAATATCAGTGACTGCTTAAGTGATTGATTACATGGCAATTGGAGGTAAGGAGGCCGTTCTCTCGTAGAATTCAAAGAAGGAGCATCAGGAAGACACTCTTTCCTCAGTATTAGAAACTGACCATACATTTACTTCTCTCATAGCCCTCTTTTCCCAGGGCAAGGTTTTCACAGTTTTAATGTCAATCAATGACATTACAGTAGAACCTTGGAGATACAAACAGGAATCAGGAATAGAGTTCTCTGAAATGTGTAAATACACCAATTTAACCTTTTAGGGCATAGGCTATGTTCTGAAAATAAGGGCATGTGGTGAGTGAGTTTTTTTTTTAACGATACTAAAAAGACCCTTCGATTTGACAGTAGATCTGACATTCCATTAGCCCTGTTAGCCATGTTTGTTTGATTCTTAAAGCACAATAGCCTACTTATTTATGTTTTCCTGTGAGCAAGATTCATTTACATAAAATAGAAAACATTGTTCTCAATCTACGGTTGATTCTCTGCGTTGATTTCCACAACAATATGATATGTTACAGATTTTCTATGAATCAATCACTGCACTGTACGTCTTGAAAAGGTAAGCCTAGCTCTCCCACTCTAATGATAAGTTCCTGAAAAAGTAGAAGGTTTTAACAGTAGGCCGCAATATCTAGCAAGCTATTGATATGGCATAATTGCATATTCTACTTCCGGGTTCATACCATGTTTGGTTGATCAGTCAGTCTTTAACTCTGAGGTTCGTATCTCTGGGCTTGAGCATGACCACGTTCTACTGTATCGCATACCACATAAAATACTGTAATCAACTGATATCATGCAACTATTCCCTGTCTGCAGCCAGTTACTCAAATCTAATGGGGAAGGCAATCACTGAGCTGGTGGTCTGGGATAAACAGATTTTGGTTTGGATCAAATCAACAGCTGGTTAGTTTTGGGCTCTTTCACACAAGCACGGCTAATGCCCAACAGAAGCTACTCTTGAAGCGACATTGATTTGTATTGATTCCTTTCCCTCCTCATATTCTCACGTTCTGTTGGCTTTGGGGCCTACGGTTTTTGTACAGCTTTTAATTTGTGATCAGTGCCTTTGTGGGTGGTGGAGGAGTGTTTGGAGTGACACACTGCTGCAGCAGACCTCATCTTTGTCTGTACAGCTGCAGTTCCCCTCACTCCATTTCAGAGATTGATTTTCTCTCACTGAAACCAAGGTCAATAGGAGCACTGTCAATACCTGCAGTTTTATCCCAATGGAAAAGAATACCTGCCACAAATCCTAGCTATACAATACCCAGACACCATTTTAGCGTTTTTATTACCTTTATAAGAATTGACAATAAGGTTTTTTTGTGCATACGAAGGCCACATGAACAAATAGTTTTCTTGTGGTTCCTCAAAAGGTCTCAGCTCTCTAAAGGCTAATAACGTTTTTATTTCACTGGCTTTTAGAGGCTCTATTAAATGTCAATTTCTCAATAGTGCAACGACATCTGAGAAGGTATTTTTCTTCTTGTTACTAAGTTGGAACGTTCCATACACATACCTAACAATGAAAACCTAAACCCAACTATGAATTGGTATGGTCTTGTAGGTTGATTACTGCTGAAGGTTTTTCTCCTTCAATATCCCATTGATTGTATTTTCCTTCTCATCCTGATAACTGATGGTGCTGAAGTGAAAGACATAAGAATTAATGTGGGTCAAGACTTCCATGGCCTTGTGTGCTGATTGTGTATTATGATTTATTTGCTTGGCAGATACAATTTGGAAGGGTGATCTAATTCGCTTGCATTTCACATATAATTCATTAATACAGCTTGATATTTACTGAAACGTCACCTCCAGTGGTCTATTTTCCCCTTAAACATTGATCTCTAGTCAATAACAATATGCATTATATATGTTTTTTCAAACCAAAATTATGAAGTGAACTATTTAAATATTGTCTTGATGCAAACCACACTATTTCACTCATCTAGCAATTCGGGATTGATTTATACGCTTCATTACCATATGCTAATAGTAGAAGGGAACTGGCTTGGTCTCATCCTGAGACAATTGGTTTATTAGATACATTGCGTCCTAATCCATCCAAGACCGCCAGGGGAGAGGGGAGAATTGAGTCAGGAAGAGGGGACTATTGCCGTGTGGCAAATGAAGAAGTTCCTCTTTGTGGGGGCAATTTCTTTTCTGGTTTTTCCTTTTTCTATGTTTATGTCTGGGGCTTTTTTTGTTCAATTTTTGGTGTGACGTCTTTATGTGTGATTGTGTAAATTGCAGTGGAACTGGTTTAGAGGAGACACGTGTTTGGAGGATTGCAGGTTCCAGCCAAGGAGAGAGCCAAAGCAGATGAGGAAGAGCTCAGGGAGCTCTGGAGCTACTGAGGTTACCACCAGTCAGTAAGGAACGTGTACCCTCGTCCTGTTAATGTGTGTGTGTGTGTGTGTGTTCTGGTCGGTGGAGTGGCAGTCGCTTCGCTGCGTGCACGTGAGTCTGCACTGAGAAAGCTGGGCCGGACAGAGGGACCAGAGCTGTGGCAACGTCGAAGGGAGCCAATGTGGTGGTGCATATCAATTGGGTGGCGTGTTATTTTTTTTGTATTGTGACATGGCTGGGGGCTCCACTCATCTTTCTCTTGTTATTCATTGATGTAGCTTGTCATGTCCGTGGGTGTCCATGTGGTGTGTGAGTGTCGTTTGTGCCCAAAGGGTTTAGTCTTCCTTGCAACGAGTGTGAGAGGGGTGCCGGAGGCAGGACAGGGGGCAGTCCGCTGGTGGCATCATTAAGGGCCCGTGTGGGACTGTGTGTAGCGCCTCTTTTTGTGCTGTCTGTTCTATTTGACTGTGAACGACACGGTGTAACGTGTGGTGTGGTGGAAGGTTCAGGCGCACATTCACCTGTGGGAGGTGCTCCTGCGCTGTCGGCCGGGGTTCAGAGGATGGGTGAGCTTGAAAGGCGGAAGCAAAGACGTTGTGTTCAGTTTCCAACTATGTACGATTGTTAACTCAATTTTTTTTAAAAAGAAATTGAATAAAGCAATTGTATTTTACTTGCACGTCTATTGGTGGATTTCTGCAGGGCAGGAGGGAGCTCACACCCCCTGACGTAAGCACCGTTGTCAAGAGTACAACAGCAGTCCCCCATCTGGGAATCAAACCTACAACCTGCTGGTTACATTTGCCTCAACTGCTATGCCTCACTGATTTCTACGGCTGGTCTTCATAGTTCATATGGAACTATGACTTAAACAGTCACCATAAAAGTTGAAAGGTAGCCACAAACAATCAAAATAAGCTACGTTCATATACAAATCATTCTGTCCTGGTGCGCTGGAGTGTCATTTCATTACGGCTTAATTACTTCCAAATGTTTTATCCACACAAGGCTTTATGAACCTACTCCTGCTCAGCTGCATCGCTGCTGATCAAACAGGTGCACATATGTTCCATTTCCACCTATTTTTAAGTTTTATTCTTGGTTATGCCTTACGGAAAAATCTCATGAATTTTGCATGTGAAATTTTCTTACATGTACTGTATATATGAGATCATACATGCATACCTGTGAAGTAAATGTGGTCACATGATATACACATGGGAACATATGTGGTGTATGTATGTGGAAGTGTGTGGTATACATGAATCACATGTGAAATGTCCAAAAAACACATGTGATTCAAATGATTCATATTATTTTTCTCTAAGGGTACTGCAAGCATCTCTGCGTGAGTGTCCATGGGAGAACCCAGGACAGAACATTATTGAATGTTGTGAGTAGGCCCACAGGTCACCAGTCTGGACCCTTATGTGGGTGCATGGGGTGCACGGTGACACCTGAGGCACAATTGGCAATTCAAAATTCAAAATATTTAACACAGGGCTTGTGTTAAATATAACATTGTCTCTTAATACCCCAACAATGAGACAAAGTGCCAGACAAATTTGGGCTTTAATAACATGTTTCCTGTTTTTTCTTTTACATCCTTTGCAAGGAATTGTGTATCGTACCCCACACTGTAGTCTCAAAACACCTGCAGCAATTGACATTAACCCACTGCTACTGTATATTGGTTAGCACTTTCCTATACAGTATAGCAGTGGCAATAATTGCCACCCTCTTTTCCATGTATTCATTTTTTAAATGTTGTTCACATAGGATCTTTCTATTAACCTCAAACCTTTCTAAACAAAGATTAGCCTGCAAGCCCACTTATCTGCAGACTTAAATAACATGCCTGTACATGGTGGAGGTTTTTGTATCATTGTGGAAGCTGTAAATAATTAGGCGGGCAGATTTGTTTGTTTTTGGTAAGCAGGTGAAAATGACAGCTGACTGTATGGAGCAATAACTCATTTTTATTGTTTACCGCATTTTAATTAGAGGATTAATGTGTGTGAACCCTGGGGAGGAATCATTGCAGGTTTCAGGAATACATGGAATTGTTTGAATTCTGTGTATGGATTTATGCAAGCTTTCTTACAAGTTGGGTCACATTTTAGGATTAAGATGGTAAAAACAAAGAAATTGTCTTAATAGATCTTAATAGAGATCTTATTTTGTGTATTTTTTGTCTAAACCAAAATCTAGAAGTAGAAGTCGATTCTAGAAATCTTTCTGGAATCTATATAATTTCGCACCATTAGGAGAGAGTGGAAAATCACAATAGTCAAAAGCCTGTGAGACATCAATACTTTGTTCAACAGGCCTGCAATAAATAAAAGACCATGTCCTTAAGGTCCTTTTTATTAGCTGACCGATGGTCTGATGGTTTGTGGTCTGATCAGCTAACAAGCAGTCATCCATCCACCAGTGGGTGGATTTACTTGGCACCTTTGGTGTGTCAAACAATTTATCTTGCTGTGCAAGTGAGACTCATCATTCCTCAGATAGAAACAGCTATAACACCCCTACCTCTGCTTTCTATTCTTCTAAATACCCTTACTGTTAGCAGCCATTTCCTGTTATGTTCAATGTAATCAAAATCGCACTGTCAATACAGCCATATATTTGGTCAAATAAAGTTCATTTTATTAATAGAGTACTCATCTTCCTCTGAATTTTAGTAGAAGAAACATGGTTCATGAAGAGGCTGGGTCATTTATCCAGGATATATATGTCACAGGTAGCTCTGGTGTTCTATCTGTGTCAGCATCAGTCTGGTCTACTGCACTGCTGAATTGGTTGGATCTTTACTGTCAAGTTCTTTACTGAACGCCGAGGATATGTTCCTTCATATCCATAATTCACTCCTCAACTTTGACAACAAAAGGCACCCTGCATTAGCTGCATCAGTGGTTTCATAAATAACACAAATATCACAAATCAAATAACTAATCACAGTGACTTTAATTTCATAGTGTTTCTGGATTTTTCATTAAGCTACATCAAAAAAATTCAACAAGGTATGTTTTTTCTATAGTTATTTTTGGTCCATTGTTGCCAAGCTTGTGCATGCTGTCAAAAATGTTTTCGAGCTGGCAGCTAATGAAGTTTATAAGGTTCATAAAAGTCCTTTACAAGGCTGTTCTTTCCCTATGCTTTCAAACAGGGAGTTGTTTCCACCTGAGTGAGCTAAATTAACAGGAGAAAGTGAACCTGGGGAAACATTAGATGGCACATACTAAATTGATTTTATCACTTCATTCTCAAATAGCTTACAGTCCATCTGAGGGATAATGTGCACACTCAGGCACTGAGAGGAAGGTAAGCAGCTGGATACCTGTTTTCCATGAGAGATCACTGTCAGGACACCCACAGGCACATGACACATACACGGCAGGAACACGGCTCTATTATGGGCTTGCTTTGCTCCAATTTTAAGGGAACAAAGACCATATTTAGGTCTTTACCTAATTTAAAAAAATGGCCAACAGATACTAACTCATAAGGATAATGTTCAGAACCTACATGAAAATGGTACCATAATGGTTCAGGGAATTGAAACTGCCCTCAAAGTTTTTTTTAAAGATTTTAATATCTTGAGGGAGCTGGCGAGTCATACAGATTCACACCCCATCCCAATAGGGACTAAAGGCACAGATCAGGGTACTATGCCCTACTCTTACCTCTCCCTACTAGAGTTGGAAGTTAAGGAACTGAAAGGGTAAAGGTTCTGAGGCAAGATAAGCAGGAAGTAAGAACCAAGCTAGATGAGATCAGGGAGGCCATGAGAAGGGAGCTGGCAGAGGTCAGGAATGAGGCGAGAACTGTTAGCAGTCAGGGTGGGGCTCCAGCAAAAAGATAGCATCATACAGGGTCTGAGGTTGACACTAACACCCCTCTCATTGAATCTCCCCTGCCCACACTGATTCAGGTCAGCCAGATCAGACACAACTCCACACCTTCACCAGGAAAGCCTGCCTAGTCATTCCCACAAGCCTGACTCTAAAAAGAACACTCGTATCAATAATGATAACAATAAAAACATCAATGCTATAATTATAATGGATAAACAAAAATATGCAATGATTTAGATAATATTTGTTGAGAGATGATGCATCCCATGTTTGAATTATTGATGGGATTTATTAATGCATGCAATAGATCTGACAGAAGTGTAATATTTTTATTAACCTTTTGACTTTATGTGTGTGCTGAAAATGACCCATCCTGTTATCTCCCTATCTCATTTTATTGAGATATAAAACTGTATTCCTACTGTACACCAATGCCAGGGCATTTAAAGATCAGAATCTGAAAATATGTTCTGAGTGCCAGGATTGTACATTTATTATATTCATATTTAGTATGTATTTAGTCATTATTGTCCCTCGCATTTTCTTCCTTTCTTACCCCAATTTTAGAATTGACCATACTCTGCGTGATTCACCACTGTCCCACCTGCACTCTGAATTGACCAAAGGCCATTTTCTGGGGGTGAGAAAAACAAACCCACAACAAAAAGGATCAAACACAAATAGCCCAAAGCTATCTTAAGGAAAAGAAAGTCCTGGTACAAAAATGTAAGGTTTTTGGAGAGCCAAATACTGCATGCAATGGCTATGTCTATAATGCATCTCTCTCTTGCCTGAATGTGAAACCATCACTGTCCAAGATCTTGCAGGCTTTCCAGGGTTCAGAAAAATAATACACATATATACAGTATATAAACACATTAATTTATGCGTGTAGTCAATTATCCCTACAAAACGGATAAAAGTGTGCCCAAATAATAAGACATCACCAAAGACATCAAACAAACAATAAATAAATAAATTAAGGAAAATTGCATTTAAGAACAAGGACATTCCAGGATTGAAACAAACTGAAAGGGAGTTATCAATTTGCGTACTGTCACGGACGTAGCACAGATGATGCCGTTGCCACCCTGACACATCTCATTTCAAAACACCTGGAGAAACTCAAAGCATTTGCTAGGGTGCTCTTCATCGATTTCTCCCCCACATTCAATACTATTCAACTCGATATTCCTCTCTCAAAAATCTATTTGTAAAACTACAAATCAATCCACATCTTATTTATTGGTTTCATTCTTTTCTTACAAACAGACAGCAGCTGTCTGAGCAAAAAGAATGCTATTACTGCCCATCCAGTTAGGATTCCTAATGAGGTCATAAAGCAGGTTACATCCTACAAATACTTGGACGTATTTATATAGACAATCCTTGTCATGGAAGGTACATGTAGACCGTGTCTTTAACAACGTACAACAAAGGATTTATTTCCTAGAAGAAGAGAGAAGCCCAATCTGCTCCCAATCTGCTCCTCCCCTACCACCCTTCCCAGCATATCAGTGACTTCCTTTGTCAATGTCTTTATAAAGGAAAATATCAGGATGGTCTTCAACTCCTGCTGGATGAAGTCTTCCCAGCACCAGAGTTGAAAGGACTTTGAGAATACAGACAGACAAGTCATTGTTTGCATCCCTGTATGATGTGCTTGTTGTACAGGAATGGCATTGTGCTGGTAAGGAGGGGCCAGAGTGACACACTGGTTGTGTGGGATGTAGATGAGAGAGGCATAGCCCAGCCAGCTAGCGTCTATTGGACCACCGTAGGCAACAGCTGTTGGCATGCCAATGTAATCAGCGATGACGGGATTCTGAGAACACTCTTATTGTGTGATCTTCTGCTCCAACAACACCAGGTAGTAGGTTTCCAGTTAGCAAGCATACAGCTGTCAGTAGCGTTTTGCTAATCAGCACTACAGTGGTCGGCTTGTGACAGGACCATTCACCAACCATTTTGCCATTTCTTAACAGCTGATTCTCATCTTACCTTGACCGCCCACTAGCGGATCACTGTAGTGCCGATTTACGAAATGCCATCAGACCGACAGCCAACAGTGGGTCACTAGTGGCCTACTACCTGGTATTGCTGGAGCAGCAGATCACACAATAAGAGCATGTTAAGCCCCTCATCATTCCTGGTGTGATTTGCACCCAATACACGCATTTTGATTAAGATGTTTGGCTGATGGAAAAGAATGTATACTCATTGGATTGGTTATCACAGCCTATTTGCCTCCCTGTAGGTTGCTGTGACCTCATTAAACAAGGCCAGCCAATTTGTAAATGCAGGAAGGATCTTTTCTAACAAGACTCTTTAATAATGAATTAAAATATAGACTGTGTCTCTATTAGTTTGGGGAAGCAATAACAAATAAGATGAGCTTCCATGGGCATGTTTTGTCTCCCTGGGTAACATTTTCCAAGGTCCCTACCTTTATTAAATCAGAGATTCTTACATTAGTGCTTTCTAATGAAAAGCTAATTGCAATTATTTAAGCCATGCGCTGCATCTGTTAATGCTAATGTCAGCTGGAAACAGGAAAGTGCACCTGTCACTTATACGGAGTTGAGGTGGATGGGAGACCATGGCCTTGAGGGCTCACTCCAAATCTCAGGGCTCCTCTCTCTGCATGGCCCATGGGGGACCTGGAGCTCTTTGGCAGTTTGAGTCAAAGAGACAGACATATTGATGGGTGTGGCTGCAGCAAGAGACGCAAGCCTGCTCACTGTTTACTGCAAAATTCCTGCGAGAGTTAGCTGTCCTTTCTCCCTTGTGGCAGCTCCTATCCTTTAGCATCCCAGGTGATTTGGGCCTGTAGCTATTTTATTAACACATGTAACAAGTCTGTTGTTTTATATCTCTGTACAAAAGCCTCATGAATGGTTAATATAGCACTTTTCAGAAGTGTACACTGCTTGGGGAATGAGGAAGAATGTCTGGATGAATGCCTCTGTGGTAACTGAATATGAGCTCTGTGGTACTGAAGATGAGCCGCAGTCCTAAGGCAACATGAGATATTCTAACATTGAGAATATTAAGAACTAAAGAGTGTCTCTCTCTCTCTCTCTCCCTCTTTCATTCTCTCGTCTCTCAGCACTTCTCAGCTTCCACAAATGCTTGTCCACCTCTCTGTCACTTTGTTACATTCTATTCATTTCTTGACTCATGCCTTGACTCAAATCCTCCCACTGAGGAGAAGATAAAATGGGAATCAGGGATGGGAAAGAGCACAAAGCGGATTATATTCCCACAGTGAGTGAGAGACTGCTCCATGCAGGGAGATGGAAATTCAGAGAGTAAACCGAAATGCTCCAGAACACTCCATCTCCAGTAGTAGTAGTATTGTGCCTCATCCCTGGAAATGTCTGGGCTATCCTCTAGTATCATCTGAGCGCATTTTAAATCTTTGAGACACACGCTATCTTGTCATGTGACTTATTTTATCATCAGCTTATCTCTCTGAGAAACCCTTTCAGTGCTGCCTGACGACATGCCTTGACAAAAGGATTAATTCGCTTTGCTTTCAGGATTTAAATTGAGCTTTCTAGGAATGTGGATTGGTATGGATCCACTTTTCCGCAATTTCTTCAGGCTGTTGAGTCAAACAACATGTACATGTATTTAGACACACATATTTCCAGTGAGGACTGCATAGATATACGTGCTTCATGTTGAGTAAGCCATTAGCTCTGAAGGGATTAAACAGTGACTGTGTTCCAGCTCTTCTCATTTGATATGATTAGCAGAAGACTCTCTGCTCATTGAGAAGTCAGCAGATTTTTTTCATTCAGGATATGATATGCTACCAAATATTGCATCACGATCACCCTCTCTGTCCAAGATTTTAGTCATTCTTCAAAGATGATTTACTTTGTTAGCAGACACCCTTATGCTCAGCAATTTACTTAGTGTCTCTTTGTAAAGCTGGATTTTTGCTGGAGCTACTGAGGTATCTTGCAACGAACACAGAGCTAGTACCTTGCTCAGGGTACAACAGAGGTGTCAAGCCCACAACATTCTAGTTCACGTTCAAGTCCTTTACCTTAACCAGTAGACCATGTTGCTACCTTTTCACACAGTCTTTATGAAAATGAATGTATTGTCCTAGACCAGGGGTTCTCAATCCTGATCCTGGAGGGCCACAGGGTATGCTGGAGCAGAAGAATTAACAGCTACATAGCTGGCAAATGAACAAATGTGCATAATAATGTATATTTATCCGGTAATGTAATCATAAAACATGCACTCACTGGGTGGCATTCTGGAGTAAGGACACACAGCATTTGTTGTGTGCTGCTAATCTTAGCTTGATGATGTGTGAGAGTTGGTACAGTATGTAGTCATATATTGGCTTTATTGGTATATATAACTTTAATGCATTGATTGTGTTCGTGTTGAGAGTGAAGATGCGGGGAGTCGGAATTGGGGGGATGGGGGCACCAAATGGGGAAACGGGGCGTACCTGGAGCCACGGGGAGAAAAATAAGATGCACCGGTGTATAGTTGCCATTAAGGGGAAATAAAAAAGGGGGGAAGGGAGGAGCTGCAGCTGCCTTACCCCAAGCAGGGAATGTTATTTTTGCTGGCAATTGTTTGAGGTCACTGTGTTCAAATGCATGAGAGCGCAAGTTTATTTTTGTATGGTGTGAGTTTGTGTGTGTGTGTGTGTGTGTGTATGTGATGGCATGATGGTGGAGGCTTACCTGGTACTATGGCTGAAGGAGCAGAACTGGGAAACCTGGGAGAAGAAAAGAAGTAGAGAAATCAGTCAGTGTGGGGAACCAGGAGCTGAACAGCAGCCTGGAAGACCCGGACCGGAGTTTGTATGGCATGGGAACCAAGTTCCCAGAGTAGTAAGGAATGTGAATTGAGTGATGGGTGCGTTTCAGTGAAGTGTGGGGTCCTCCACCCTGAAGAGTGTGTTTTTCCTCTGCTTAGTCCGGAGCCAGCCGCATTGCAGGGGAGCCTCAGCGGGATTGAGCGACGAGGGTCGGTTTAACCTGGAAGTTTCCGTGTGGTGTTTCATTTGGGATGTAGCTAGGTCCAGTGGAGTGGCGCTGGAGTGTGAGAGGTGTCCGGTGGGGAAGCCAGAGTGTGTGCTGTGTATATGGGGTGCTGTGCGTGCATGGGAAAGCAGTGTGAAACTTAAGGTGTGCAGTGTACTCCAGTGTGGGGTGGTGTGTGCATTAGCCGTATTGCCTGTATAGTTTCGCAGGGCGAAGTGTCGGGGTGCACGGGGTAACACTTAGCTGTTGGACGGTCCTCCACAGCGGGTATCCCAGGGAAGAAGTGGATGGGGGGGAGACAGAAGGGGAAAATAAATGGTGATGAGTTGTATGAACTTTTAAAGAATTGTTAATGAAAGTTGATTTTATTTACTTAGCGTTTCCATGTGCTGTCTTGGGTGGCTGGTGGGATTGGAAAAGGGTTAGGTTAGTTGAAGGGTGGTTTGGGGAGAGTGCAATCCCCCCCCGGCTCCTGACATTAACATTACAGAAGGTGATGCTTACTTGCAGAGAATGTTGCTGGCAATTCAATCCACGTTAGTATGTGTTGCATTTGTACTTCATATACTGTCAATTTGTTATTTCAAAAAAACATTCAGTTGAAGCTAATCGGTTGTTTTATCGGTGACATCATTGTGACATTAATCTATATGTATAATGCTGTATATGGTCATGTAGCTAACATAAAAATATGTGTTCACCGTGTGACAGTACGGAGTGAGGACACAGTGTGTCGTGGTTGTGTGCTGGCTGCTGCTGTTGTGAAATAGGTGACAGGTGGTTATAATACAGCATATACACTCCAGTCATGATGCAGCACAGATCATATCACTTTAATGCATTGATTGTGGTAACGTTACAGAAGATTATCTTTACTTACGGAGAATGTAGTTGGAAATTCTATCCACGTCACTGTGTTTTACAGTAGTTGTATCCTCTATAACGTGAATTCAAACAAACATGCAGTTTTGAAGTGAACATTGTTCTTTTAAACCGTAGACATGGGAAGCCATCCTCACTTACTACACATAGCAAGGCATGATGTGAGCTTGCCAGCCTCCCTGGGTGCTGAAGGAATAATATATGCAACTAAAATCACAAACGTATCTCCAAAATGAGAAGAAAACCACAACAAACTACCAAGAAACAATGGCCCAATCCTATTTCAGAATGTTTTGTTCATTTGCTCACTTCACTCTCTATTCTCACTCACGGGAATACTGAAATGAATGAAATTTCTGGAAGTAAGACAGATCTCCGAGAGCCACCTCTAGAGGAGATTGCACTATATCCAAATACATTACAAAATTTGGTCAATATGTATTTTCCATGAAAGCCTCTAAACATTGGAGTTCACTCCCAATTGATATGAAGAGATGCAGTAGTTTACATAATTTCACCTCAAAAGTCAAAATATGGCTTAAGGAAAATCAGATCTGTCATCATCAATCGTAACAGATATTCTCGCCTATACTATCAGTAGTAATAAAGGTCCCAATTGCTATTTAACTGTATTAGAATACAGCAATAGTATTTTATAAATCTTTTATACTTGGTGTTCAACTGTTTTACTAAATACGGGGGAGGGGGGGGCGCGGTTAGCAGAAAAGATGAGATGGGGTTTTATTATTTGCTGTTTTGCTGCATTAAGTGGATATACTTTTTCTAATGTGTTTGTGCATGTATTTTATATTGTTTGTTTTTATTTTTTGATACATGCTTTTCTTTTTTGTAGTTTATTGGGGACAGGTGTTGGAAATGTGCCTTTGGCTATAAACACTTAATGCAATGCATCTGATGCATAACATTGCAACAATGCTTTTGAAATGTCCCTGATAAATACATAAATAAAAATATACAGTCACTACATATACAGTATATACAGGGGGTATACAAAATAATGGAAACACCAAACAATACATTCATATTTATTAACTGATTAGGAGATGGACCACTTTTTGCCTCAGTCCTTCTTGGAATGCTGTTTTGAACTGTTTCTAGTGGGATATTGGACCATTCCTCAGGAAGGAAAACTTCCAGTTCTTTAAGAGATGAAGGTGGTAGAAATCTACTTCACACTCTACATTCCAGAACTTCCCATAAAGTTTCAATGTTTAGATCTGATGATTGGGGAGGCCATAGAAAGGGTTTGAATTCTACTGTGACTTTCGGGCGGGGTCTCTGAGGGGAGGAATTTCTCAAGCCTATTGTATCGCATGATCGAATGAACAGTGAGAAAATGACTCCAGCCATCTAATGCAGAACATACGGACACGCACACGTCTACATGTGTACCTGCTTCAGTGATGAACTCAAGTCTGACAGTCAAGTTACTAGACTATGTAGACTACAATGTTCATCACAACTAAGTTAACTTTTAATACAAACCGAGGCAATTTTACACACATGGACACAGACACAGGCCTCAGATAAGCACTGATCTGATCAAACATCAGATAATCTGATCAAACATCAACTTTAAGGGTAAAATGACTGCAACACCAGTTCTCTCTGCAGCAATCTGACACACACACACACACACACACACACACACATGCACACACATACACAAACCTGCTTCACATCCTCACTCCTCAAAACAAACACATATCACCACTAATGTTTCAGATACAATGTTACTATTTATCATCACTGTTCAGAATTACAGTGTAGGCTATTAAGAATCTGCTTACCTTATGCAGATAAAATAGTTGCAGTGGCCTGTTTTCAACTGGCTGAGGTTGCCAGTACCCATTCTGGTACCCATGAAGATGATGAAAGATGGCCCTCTTTAATCCAGGATTTCACATATGGCATAGGGTCCCATCTGTCCACAAACAGCAAGGATGACAGGCTTCTTACTCGCAGCTTATTCTGGGTCTGGGTATCAGTGTCATTGCATGCTGAAAACCCTCTTTCACATTCAGCAGAGGTGGGGAGGAATGTGTAGCTTGCAATCTTACATTTCTTCAAGGTTTTATCCTGTTCTATTCCCTGTAACTTCCAGACTTGGTACTCTTTAACTGCTTCCCTGGCTGATTTCCCCAGACCACTCACCTTCCTTTCTCCAAACAGAATCAACTCATCTCTCTCCTTTGGCCAGAAACGCAAACGCGTATGCAGCGGTTTCACCATCTGGACCAAGTCAAAGTCAGGTAGACCTTTGGTAAGGCTATCAATGATAAACTGATGGAACTGCAACCTGTTGATCTTCCCATGACTCTCTGAAAGATCGATGCCTTTGAATTAGCCTGTGACTATGCATTTCTCAGCTTTCACTGTCGATCCCTCCCCCCGTCTTTCATGGCTTCATGGCCCTCAGTCACATTGTCTGTTGGATATTGCAACTTGCATTCACAAGGGAAAATGCCACCGAAGCTTAAAGGAAAGCTTTCGCAGTTCATGAAATACATGCTTTAGGCAACAAACCCTGAGTTTGTGAGGTTCTTGGACAGACCACCATACATCTTTCTCTCCATACCCATGCGAGATGCATCCTCACTTGCTAATTGAATATGTTGTGCTAATTCAGGAAAATCTTCTTCATGGTATTGAAGCTGCTTGCTACCCATACACTTGTGAAAACCTTGCCGATTTTGTGTATGTTCAGATCGGCCGCAGCTTCTGCCAATTGCCTTGCATTGTTTGTTGACTAGTGGCAGACAGAGTGCAATTTATAAATAAAAACTCCAAATGACTGCACATCACTACAACAGTCATGCACTGCTAATTCCAAATGATGCACAAGGTAATGAACTGCCTAAACTTCGGGAAAATGTTATTTTAGTCGTGGCTATGAGTCAGTTTGCTCTCCCTGATACTGATGAGATTTCTTAGCAGAAAATGATTGCCTATTCCTGTGCTCTGAATGCTCTCTCTCCAGTGAGTTATAAATATAATCTGTGTCTGTGCCCTGGTCCAGAAATATATTGTCCACATTACCCTTTGACCCCACTGACATCAGATGTACAGAATCATGTATACATGGCCATGTATAGTACTCTTGTCTGTGGTGATGCTAACACATGAATCGAAGGATTTAACATTGGACACGAATTTGGCTTTCGTCTCGAGTGGTCAGATCTGTCTACACTGCCGACTGTTGCACCATTCAGTGCATTAAGTGTCACCAGGGGACTCATCTTTCTGTAAGCTAATCTTTCCTTAGCCACAGTGTATGCTGTTCTAAATGGGCTGGCTGTTTCTTGATGTAGATTAGCACTCATTTGTACAATCCTGTTTGGAAGCACCTGTTTTTTTATCCCCGTTTTTTCAACGGCCCTTTTGTGTGCTAGGCTGTCGCAGTGCATATTTATCTTTTTACATATTTTCTTTTGGACGGGGCTACTTACAGTACCATTGATCCACTCCTCAGCTAAATGAACACGCAGTGCCCTTTCAGAAAGCAAGAGAATATTTGCCTCTTTGCAAATAAATTTCCATCCATGACGAACATCCAACTGTTGCGCTCTTTCCACTCTCTCAATTGCTTAGGGGTCCAGTTTGCTGGAAGATCCATAGCAGCAGTCACTGCCTCAACTCCATGAGCCTAATCCTCATCATCCAAGGCCGACTCCCAGTCTGTGTCCCCAAAGTTCACCAGTTCTGCTCCCCCTTTGTCTGAAGCAGCTTCTGAGTTCAACACCTGCAATGCTAGAAGTAGCTATTAGCTAGTAGTAATTAGCACCTGTTTCTTCAGGGACGTCCAAATCATACTTGTTATTCATCTCACACATACCTGTTTAATCCATATAATCCATTTACATTATATTTTGTAAATATTCAGTTTGTTTCATAAATGTTGTCTCATTATTCTAATAAGTTGAGCTCTACTAATTCTATGATCTCCAAACCTTCAGATACATGAATGGTTATTTCAATTAATTATGTCACGATTGAGGTGGAATTCCTGAGCTGCCGCCCCTATAAAATGGAACCAATGTGTTGTCCATTAGTAGATATCCCAGGACAACAGCATCTTTAACAGACCTTCACATATTTAGTGCCTCCATATGAGAAGTCACAAGATATACACTCAGTGGCCACTTTATTAGGTACACCTGTACACCTGCTCATTAATGCAATTATCTAATCAGCTAATCATGTGGCAGCAACTCAATGCATAAAACATGCAGACATAGTCAAGAGGTTCAGTTGTTGCTCAGACCAAAAATCTGAATGGGGAAGAAATGTGATCTTTGACTTTGACTTTGACCGTGAAATGATTGTTGGTGCCAGACAGGGGTGGTGTGATTATCTCAGAAACTGCTGATCTCATGAGATTTTCACACACAACAGTCTCTAGAGTTTACAGAGAATGGTGCGAAAAACTAAAAACATCCAGTGAGCGGTAGTTCTGGGCGAAAACGCCTTGTTAATGAGAGAGGTCAGAGGAGAATGGCCAGACTGGTTCAAGCTGACAGGAAGGCGACAGTAACTCAAATAACCACACATTACAATAGTGGTATGCAGAAGAGCATCTCTGACCGCAAAACACGTCAAATCTTGAAGTGGACTGGCTACAGCAGCAGAAGACCACACTGGGTTCCACTTCTGTCAGCTAAGAACAGGAAAGTGAGGCTACAGTGGGCACAGGCTCACCAGAACTGGACAGTTGAAGATTGGAAAAACATTGGTCTGATGAATCTTGATTTCTGCTGCGACATGCAGATGGTAAGCACAAAATTTGGTGTAAACAACATGAATCCATGCATCCATCCTGCCTTGTGTCAACGGTTCAGGCTGTTGGTGGTGGTGTAATGGTGTGGGGAATGTTTTCTTGGCATACATTAGGCCCCTTAATACAAATTGAGCATTGTTTAAATGCCACAGCCTACCTGAGTCTTGTTGCTGACCATGCGCATCCCTTTATGGCCACAGTCTACCCATCTTCTAATAGTTACTTCCAGCAAGATAATGTGCCATGTCACAAAGCACGTTATCTTAAGCTGGTTCCACGAACATAACAATGAGTTCAGTGTACTCCAATGGCCTCCACAGTCACCAGACCCCAGTCCAATAGAGTGCCTTTGAGATGTGGTGGAGCGGGAGATTCGCAACATGAATGTGTAGCCGACAAATGTGCAGCAACTGCGTGATGCTATCATGTCAACATGGACCAGAATCTCTGAGGAATATTCCCTGCATCTTGTTGAATCCATGCCATGAAGAATTCAGGCTGTTCTGGGGGCAAAGGGAGGCCCTACCCAGTACTAGAAAGCTGTACCTAATAAAGTGGCCACTGAGTGTATGGTCCACTTCAGAGGTAGCTAACTCAGAAGGGTGGAATCATATTTTAAACCTTGGCTATCCTCGTGACAGAATATATCACTGGCTAGCTAATTACACTTCAGTAGAGAGTGAACTGAAAAGCTAGCAAGCTAAGAAGCCACTTGTTTTAATTAAATGCTATGTAGCTGGGTACCTAGCTTTATGAATGACGTGGCTTTCTAGCTGGCTACATTACATTACATTTTACATTTTAGGCATTTAGCAGACGCTCTTATCCAGAGCCACTTACACAGTTTGCATTTCTTTACACACAATCCATTTATACAGCTGGATATTTTACTGAAGCAATTCAGGCTAAGTACCTTGCTCAAGGGTACAACGGCAGTGCCTCACCTGGGAATCGAACCAGCAACCTCTGAGTTACAAGCCCAGTTCCCTAACCATTATACTACACTGCTGCCTACGTTAAGATGTTATTGGTTAAAGAATAAAAATGTTATCCAGGGTTTTACGGCCTACCTTCTAGTCACACTAGCTGTCTGGTCCACTAACATTGATCCTTTTCAGTCCACTATCGGGCTCCTGTGTTCACCAAGCCATCTGAAACAGAGAGGGCACATCAACCCAAGTGCAATACATTTCCAGATACTACTCAATATACCCCAGAAACACAATCGCCCTTGCTATACCAGTATCCCGCTTGTTCTCTCTCATATATGCGTTGTTTCCTCTCCACTGTCCAACCCAGGGACTCCTTGCACCGCATCGGATTCCACGTCGCTGGATACTCAGGTAAGTCACCCTCTCCTTCCGCGGGTATCGAAACCATGACTCGACAGAACAGTTCAGGAGAAGCTAAACACAGCACCTCCAAGTGCAACAACAGACACAGGCGAGTGCTTCAATCAATCCTTTCATGCAGGTGGTGTAAATCAAGGAAACCTTCGAGAAGCGATCTCTAAGCAACTCTTATATGTAATGAACAGCAATAATCTCTTCGAAGTATTCCTTTCTGGCTTTTGGTCTGTGGAAGGCGTCGGTCTGGACAAGGGAATCGGGGCAATTAACGGCCACAACTACTCGCAGGGCAGCCAGCGCACACACCTGTGTGACATTTTGTAATCATACCTGTGTGCTTAAAACTGCTCTGCTCTCTTAGTAGGTGGCTGGAACCTGGGAGAGGAACACCTGAGAGAGAGAGAATAAAAAGGAACGAACGCGGCTGAAAAGTCTAGAGATCGCAGTGTAAAATGTTGTGCCGTGAAAGGCAATTTTATTTAGTTGTAGTTTATTGTTTTGTGTCCCGAACCCATGAGGGCGACAGCCGAAGATCTTTTGTTTATTTTTGTATTACATGTGCATGCTCTCTCTCAATCTCTCCCCCTGAGGGGAGAAATAAAACTATGGTTGACAGACCGATAACGACAATTCCTGCTGTTCTGTTCCACTCCGGGTTGTGTCACACATCATATTACTGAGACAGCCCATCTCAAGTTCTGTGTGGTTCTCGTGGTTCTGTGTGGCTCAGTAGGTAGAGCATGGCGCTGACAACACTTAGGTTGTGGGTTCAATTCCCACTGGGACCACATATACTGAAAAATGGTATGCATTCACTACTGTAAATTGCTTTGGATAAAAGCGTCTGCTAAATGGCATATATTAAGTTAATAAATGATCTATTGCTAAATTTTGATTCGGGTGAATGCTCCATTCTAGTCCTCTTAGATCTCAGTGCAGCATTCAACACTATTCATAATTCTTTCCTCATTGATAGACTTAAAGTTTAGTTCGCATATCCGGAGCTGCATTGAACTGGTTCTCTTTTTATTTGTCGAGCAGAAAATTCTCAGTCTCTATTGGTGATTATGTGTCCTTGTCAGCAATGATTACATGTGGTGTTCCTCAAGGATCTTTCCAAGGGTTGATTTCGTTTTCGATTTTATATGTTACATCTGGGCCAAATCATTTGTAATTCCAACATCTCCTTTCACTTTTATGCTGATGACACTCAGTTGTATCTGTCAGTCAAACCAAATTTATCAAGTTGGCTGCTATGCATGCCTGCTTAAATGATATTCAAAGCTGGATGTCTCAAAACTTCCTGCAGTTAAATCAAAACTGAAATGTTGATTCTTTATTTGGTCCAAGGCATGCCTCTGAGCAATTACAGTTGAATCTTCACTCACTTGCCCCAAATGTGAAATCTGCTCCCAGTTGGTGTGATTTTTGAGCTTGTTCTCAGCTTTGATCAACGCATAAAAAAATCAGTTCAGTTATCCTCTTAACAGTTAAGAAACATATCTAAAATCCGGTCAATTTTATTATTTGAGGACTCATCATCATACATGCCTTTATCTCATCCCATTTAGATTATTGCAATTCCCTATATACTTGTTTGAGCCATCAGGCTCTGGCCCAGCTCCAAGTAATACAAAATTCAACAGCTTTTTAATGAGAACAAATAAGAGCGCACACATTACCCCACTTTTAGCTTCTTTCCACTGGCTGCCAATTGAGATCAGAGTTGATTTTAAAATATGATTAACTACTTACAAAGCAATGCATGACTTGGCATCTGAATATATCACTGAGCTCTTGTCACCTTACCACACCAGTTGCCCACTTATGCTTCAGTGTCCTCTTTTAAAATCCTTCTAAAAACACACTTTTAAAATTGCTTTTACAATCTTTTAATGTTATCTATACTTTCACAAGTCTTTTAAATATATTAAATGCATTTCTATTTTCTTAATCTGGTTTTATTATTTTATTTCTTTGCTTTTTATGATCTGGCCATTTCAATATCTTGTCATTATCTTAATCTCCTTTTTTGTTTTTTAAATTTTGTGAAGCACTTTGTGCTGTACTACTGGAAAGGTACAGAAATAAAGATTTAACAAATAGAGATATTATTATTATTATTACTTTTCTGAGTTTTAAGATAATACACTGTGTATATCTTCGGGGGGAATAAAATGGCACTAAAGAACTAAAGTAAAGCTCTAACGTAGCTCATGTTAATCAATAAATTAATGGGAGGGCAAGCAAGATTTGCTGTTCTAGAGATATAAATTGGGCTGTATATCACTTCTGTATTGTATTATTCTTGGCAGAACAATGCTCTGCTTCAGTGAGTGCATCAATATGTTTTCATCCTCAATAGTATTTCCATGACTAACAGCTGGGCAGGATGTCCAGCACTGGGAAATTGACCATGTGAAGGTATCTGAAGGGGTGGGAGGTTAATGAGGCTGGGACCGGAGCCCCTAGCTTTAAGGTACCCTTTGAGTCATCCGGGGATGGAGTCAGGCCCACCACCTAGCAGCATGGTAATTGCTTTCTTTCAGTTTCTGGCTTAGTCACACGCTGTCAGGTGCCCGTCTTGACAAATGACAGAAACAAACAGGGAGAACGGCGCGAGTCGCTGCCGCGGAGAGCCAGCGGAGATGGTCTTTGTGTGGGCGCTCAGTACGGGCATGTCACTGCAGCGTGTAAACCCATTTGAGTTCGTCATAAAAATCCTCCTTCCTACTGCTATCTGATGGCTGAAGTTGAATTTGTGTTGCGGGGTGCTAATCGGCATTGCCCTTAGGGGCAACTGTCTGCAACTGCAGTCAAACAAAGGGGGTGGACTGTGGGGGTGGACACTGGGTGGACACAAGCCGATATTGCACATTGACACATTTGATAGATTGGTACATTTTAGATTTTGAAATCAGCGTTTATTAAAAATTAGTCTGCTGTGTTAATAAAGATTTTTGTAATGGTACAGAGAAGGAAACTAAACTGAATTTAATTGACTTTCCCCTAAAAGAGAAAAAACCATTAGCTTAATGAAGGCTGCAGGAGAGCAAACAATAGCAACAATGTAATCAGTACAGAGAAGTTCAGAACACTAGCGAGTGACTGGCTGTGTGGTTTGGGTTTTCATTGTTTCCTACGAAGCTGCTTCTAAGCAGATAACAGCAAATATGCTTGGGTAAATGGTGACTAAACTATCTTTTTACCCAGTTTTAACTGCATGGCAGGACAAGTTCTTTCTCATCAAATTATTGCATTTCGGTACATTAAGTTTTTAATTGAAATGTGTCAAATGTGTACAATGTGTAAAATGTTGCCATCATATGCGTCATGAGGTTTGTTACGCCAATCTACACGTATAATCAGATGCAGTAAATCGATATAAGGATAACAAGTACAAGTACCGTTAGGCATGGAGGAAGACACCAATTCATAGGAGTTTGCAACTGCTGGAACAGGTTGTCACACAGCAAATGCTTCCAGTTGTATTTTATAATAGGCTGTTTTGACATGACTCTGATCCAAACTAGAAATATAATTATTTTAATGGCTTTCAATGGAGGTAAACAGCATCAGTGATGCACTGTGGTGTGACATTCGGTAGGTAACTTGTAGAATCCTTGGAAAACTTGTAAAAGCTTACATGTGGTTTGCCCATGCAGTCCTCCTGTTATGATTCTGGAGTGAAGGAATGAGGTTTGTGCAGTCTTTCACATGGTTGATTGCATGCAGTAGCACAAGATGCCAAGCTCATTTTAATGTGGTACAGGAAATGGAGACAGAGCTGAGCCTGACTCGTTTTGCTCCAGTCACTCCCTGGCTCCCCCCCCCTCGCTGCCGTCACACATGCCTCACTGCCCTTCTCGCAGCCCAGCTGGTTATTTATGTAACCGGGGGTCAGCTCAGTGACGTGTCTGTGGCTCTCTTAAACAGGATATCAGGTCCAGGGACAATGCTTTTTAATGGCCAGAGCAGGCGGCACTGAATGTTTCCTGCACCTGACTGGACAGCCCACCCCTGACAGTATAGACGGGCCTGGCGAAGCAGCAATACCTTCATGGTCCCAGAGCTCCAAGTATTCTTGGAAGCTACAGTCATGAGAAAAAGTTAGGACACCCCCCAAAATATTAAGTTATTCTCTTAAAAATATGGACATATCAATATTGTATCTTCTTTCTAACAATATCTATAGATAAAGGGGATGTAATTGAACAAGAAACAATGAAAATGTAACTTTGTAATCATTTATTTAATGAAAAATTTACAATAATGCCAATTCCTACTGAGGGAAAAGTTAGGACACCCTATGCCCTAATAGCTAGTATTGCCCCCCTTGGCTGAAATAACCTCAATTAGACGTTTCTTATAACTGTCTACAAGTCTCTGACATCGATTGGGAGAAAGTTTTTCCCACTCCTCCTTGCAGAATTCTTTCAGCTGTGTGATGTTCGAGGGTGTCTTGCATGCACAGCCAGTTTCAAATCAATCCACAGCATCTCAATAGGATTAAGATCCGGGCTTTGACTTGGCCATTCCAGAACTCTCAATTTATTTTTCTTGAGCCATTCCTTGGTAGATTTACTGGAATGTTTTGGGTCATTGTCATGTTGCATGGTCCACATCCGCTTCAGCTTCAACTTTCGAACAGATGGTCTCACATTTTCCTCAAGCACCCTCTGATACAATACAGAATTCATAGTGGATTCTATGATGGTGAGCTGACCAGGCCCTGCTGCAGAAAAGCAGCCCCAAACCATGACATTTCCACCCCCATGCTTCACAGTTGGTATGAGGTTCTTGTTCTCAAATGCTGTCTTGGTTTTGCGCCAAACATGTCTACTCTTACTGTGCCCAAATATTTCAACTTTGGATTCATCTGTCCAAAGCACATTGTTCCAGAAGTTCTGGTCTTTCTCTAGGTGTTCTCTGGCAAACTTTAGTCTTGCCCTGATGTTTTTTTTTGACAGCAGGGGTTTCCTCCTTGCACACCTCCCATGTAATGCAAACTTGTTCAGTCTCTTTCTTATGGTGGATGCATGTACTTTGACATCAATTGTGGCAAGAGATACCTGTAGGTCCCGTGATGACATTCTGGGATTGTTGGAGACTTCTTTAAGCATCTTTCGGTCAGCTCTTGGGCTGAACTTGCTTGGGCAGCCTGACCTGGCCATGTTGGTGGTCGTTTTAAATGTTCTCCACTTGTAAATTATTTTCCGGACAGTGGAATGGCTGATTTCGAATTCTTTGGAGATCTTTTTATATCCCTTCCCAGACTCATATGCATCTACAATTTTTCTTCTGAAGGCCTCAGAGAGCTCTTTTGATCTCGCCATGGTGATGCAACTCACTTCAACAATCAAGAGCAAACCAAACTAAATGTCTGAGGTTTAAATAGGACAGGCTCCTCCAAAATCCTCTGTAACAATGTTCTAAACATTTGCACCTGATGTGGTGCTCTTGATTATAATTGTAGGCATTTTAAGTGGAACTAAATGTGGGGGTGTCCTAACTTTTTCCTCACAAGAAGATTGCATTTCTATTAATCACATTTTACCAATCATTTTTAAAATAATTTGTTTCAGTTGTATTTGTTTAGTTATATTACCTCAATTTTTCAATATTGTTCAAATGAATATCAAATGTCCATATGTTTGAATATGTTGAAGAAGACAAAGGTTTTCATAGGGTGTCCTAATTTTTTCTCATGACTGTATATCCATGAATCACTGCACATCCACACTTACAGTACAGTTGAGGTTTGAGTAAAGTTTGAGGAGTCAGTGAGAAGCAGTGCCCTCTGCTCTCCACAGTGTCACATAAGGCTAAGTGTGAAATCTCCTGATTGTTTACACAGCCAAGGGCAGGGTTAAGACTCAAATAAAAAAGAATCCTGTATGCTGTATCACACAGGGAAACCCTGGCCTTGGAGTGTCAGAGATGTCAATGTGTTTCCCTTGACGGTTCTTTGCCCAGAATTACATGGCTGGTGCCATGTAGGCTACTCACCACTGGGCACAGGCAGGTTGCAAATTTCAGCCAAATAGGCAATGAAAGAGCTAAGATGATAGTAGAATTTTGTGGTTTTGAATGGGAGTCATTCTTAAAACCTACCGGCAAACCCCTAATATAAGATAAATTAATGGAGGTGACAATGTGCTTAGGGTCTTAAGCATTGTACCATTGAGAGAGGCATACAAAATCTGCAGTCCTGTTTCACCCAAAAACAAAAAACAAGGTATTTCAGATGTGTGGATTGGATACACGTGTTAATATTTGATGTATTGGTGTACCAGCATGAATGTCAATATTATAGTGTCATTGTATGGTTCATAATTTCAGTCAAATACTTATTTTTACTTAATATTATTTTTAGTATAATTTTACTTTAAAAAAAAACATAATTTGAAATGTTTTTGACATCTTATTTAGATGACTTTTCCATTTTCAGAAGTTTCAGTAACTTTAGAGCAGATGCTCCAGTTCCATTAAGATCAAAGATAGGTCAAGCCATTGTGAGGAGGTCTATTTTCTGTGTGGCTTTGTCCGTGGGGGACTTTCCTACAATTTTATGTTGTAGTTGAAAGAGTTACTTCTTCTTCCCCAAAGAATACAGAAGTGTTTTTTTATTGTTTGGCCATGAGAGCAGACAATGGCTGAAAATACATCTGCTAAAGTCCTCTGGAGTTCCCCATGGAACAAAGATGTGGTTCACTTTGAGTCAACTGACTCTTAGTTCAGTTTTACCACTTTATTCATCTAACCCTTATGCATTATCAGTTTGATCATTTTTGCCTCTCTCTGTTTGTATTGGATCAATGAAATTGCCCTCGGGTTCTGACATGGCTCATGAGTCTAATAACCCTTGCTCTGCATTCCTAGCATGCAGGCTTCCTTAATGCGTGTGTGGAGGAATCCAGCCCTCAGTCCTGCATCTGACCCTTGCAAAGTCATTGTGCATCCTCGGTGCCTCAGTGACCGCCCAAACACACTTTCCTCTACTTCCAGTTTCCTGTGTCTTCATTGCATAAACCCACAATTTATCATTGACCTGTTCCCCTCTGAATGCATTATTATTGAACTTACATACTACATCCAATGAATGCGATATTATTGAACCTCGCAAATCTGTTCCACTCTGGCCCACAGACAAATTGGTCTCAAAGCGCACTGTGAAGATCCAATCACCGGGAAACATTTCACGGCACCACTTTGTAATGTTACCATAATGACATCAGTTTGTAATGCCAGGACTAACTCAAGTGTAAAAAAAAGCTCAGCTGTATTATATTGTGTTTGAATGTCAGGTACGCAAAAGGCCATTTACATGGCACTCGTTTTAGTGCTTTTTAACACACCTGTCAAAGTAAGCAGTACACAAGAGCTATATGGCTGTAATTATGTGATCACGTTTTTCTTTTTTTCCCAATGGCTTGCTGTAGGTCAGAACAGCAAAGCTTTGTTGCCTGGAAATGAGGACCTGAAGTGACCTCTGGGTTAAGAGGTAGCTCACTGGAATACTGGTTTAGATTTGAAATGGCTGTGCTATGTGCAATGAAAACCTGTGGGAAAAAAATATATTGTATACCCTACTTGGAGGGGAATACATGATAAATATTGTATTATACTAGATTTTACTCCTTTATTATTGATAATATTGTACTACCATATTTCTTGTTCTGTTTCCCAATGCACCAACATGAATGAAGATGATTCTGAGAATACTACCACCTTTCAGTCAAGTTTTAAACTGTAATGACTTCGTTTTATTTCTTTCTTTGTGAATAGAAGAAATAGGAAAAATAAAGAATTTGCACATATCTTAATTGTGACCAGTTATTATATACCATTGTATATCAGTTATTGTTTCTTTAAAACCAATGAGACACAACAATTTGTTTTCATGAAGAGACTTTCAAAATGACATTTGTGATAAATGAGTTACAACTATTGTAACTTGCTCTGTATCACACTGAAACACTTTTATTGGAACTACAGTACCAGTCAAAGGTTCGAGTACACCTTCCATCTGGATTACGGCTAATCGGGAACTCCTTCATTTTTTTGAAAGATAATGACCTGAAACACACCTTGAAGTTGTGCAAGAACTATCTGGTGACTAATGACCTGGCCTGCCCAGTGTCCAGACCCCAATCCCATAGAACCTGTATGGGACGAACTGGACAGAAGAGTCAAAGCAAAGCAACCCACAAGTGTCTCTGGAAATTGCTGCAGGAGAGCTGGAAAGACATGTCAGGTGATTTCCTGCTGAAACCTATTAACCGAATGGTCCATATTTGTGAGGCTGTTATTACAGCAAAGGGTGGCTATTTTGACGAATCCAGGTTCAATTTTCAATTCAATTTTCAATTGTCAGTTTTGCTCACACATTGGGCCAGATGCAAGAACCACTCTTACGCACAAATTCATTCGTAAGTCACTGCGAGTGACTAATTGCACGACTGAGGTATGCTCTACTTTATAAAAAGAAATGAACAAGCTTATTTAGGCAAAGTATTTATTGTTTATTTAACATGTCAGCTATGCTTGCGTTAATTGCACAAGTAATTTTTTTCCCACTCCTGGGTTTTAACACTCCTTAATTCTACTGTTGACGCTCTTAAATAGCATGTGCTTTCGGTTACTTATAGTAGTACTTCAATCTCTGAGCTCGTAAAGTTTTTCTTCTTGGTTTAGTTCGGTGCCATTGTTATGAATGACTTTCCTATGAAAATGGGGTGGGACGCCTAACCTTATATAGCATTATTGGGGTGTTAATTATGCTAATTCACAAATCACATGAATGCGCACTCATTTAAGAAGACGTGGCATTCAGCATGTTTACGTTATCATTTACGACAGTTTTCTGAAGTTACGAGTGTTTGCTGAATCTGACGTGGAACACTCGTAGAAGCCACCTCACGAAAAAAAAAAATACAAGAAAGATACGTTAAAAATATAAAAATGTTCTTGCATGAGGCCCATTATGTTTTTCTTGGCCATTACCACTTACACATTTCCATATTTATAATTACTTTGCATCAATGATTGCAGGGTCAGGTTCTTAAAGGAATGAAAATTCTTGAGCGACTGATCTACTCGTCATAATTCAGAAAGCTACTTGGTCCTACAGTGTTCTATTCACCTTGATTGTGTTATGATAGTCATGATGGGCACAAAACAATCTCACCAATAACACTATTAATTTATTCTGCTTCTATTTACAAATGGTATTGGATCTTGGGTAGATTGAATGTCCTACTGTACATAACATACAGTATATCTCTGAGAAATGCATGCAGTAGTCAGCCTGTCATGCGATGTGTGTGTGTATGTGCGCGCATATCAGTGGTGTGTGTGTGTGCGTGTGCATGCCAGTAGTGTGTACAGTGCAGTGGATCAGTTGCTAGAACATCTCCTTCCCAGGATTTCAGTGGGGGCCCTATTAAAGATGTAGCCCCAAGTATCTGTGACACTGGCACTGGAGAGCAGCCAGACTGTAATGAGGCAGACTTCCAACATGAAAGGCCATGGCAGCCTGTTCTTCTCCTCTCTACCCCACTTCCCAGCAGGGGCAGAGACACATAAACATCCCTCAATACAGCTGACACATTTCCTTTCCGGGTGTTTGAGCGCTTGTTGTGCGCTCTTTGGACAAGCTCCATGTTTCCTTGCTGCTAGTGCGTTGTCACACCAGGGCAGAATTCTCGGTTGAGATTGGGAGAAGTCTTATGTGATATGAAACAGCAGGAAAATAGTATGTTTAGCCATGTAAGGGAACAGCTAGGGGATTACTGTCCAGGGCTTTCTCCCAGCGTGCAGAGTGAGGATAAGCTTTGGGGTTCTCCATTCCAACAGCCAAGCATCCTCCACAGCAGCGTCATGTTTGTGTGTCTGTGTGTGTCCTTAAGTATGCCATAGCAGCTGTGAAGTGTGAGCAATATGAAAACTTTAAAAAGATAGGGAACTCATTTGTTTTCTTGTGGAATAAAGTGGTTATAGAGAATCTAAAGGATGAAAACAAGATCTAAACCAGGAAGACATTTTTTTTTTGCTTTTGGAACAGAATGTGTATGTGATGAAAGGGGGATTACTCTGTTTACTGTTATCTAGCGCTAGGCATGGTATGTGTTAGTAGTGCTCCAAGCAGACTGAAAATTAACAATTAATCGATGGCTATAGCTACTGGAACCATTGATAGTTTGTTTGTTGCCCATCTGTTTGGAGCACTACTTGCACATCCTACTCCATGCCTTGTGCCATATGTCAAAAAACAGACGTGAATCATTGTTTCACCAGATACAGGTTATTCATCTTCTTTTGAATTGGTTTGTACTTTACCTTTGTGATATTTGTCAAGCAACCTATGTCTCCACAATTTTGATTCTACATTCTGCTTTATAGTAGGTAATACCATGGAGTGCCTGTTAATCTTATTAAGGTTTGGTCAAGTTTTTCTTGTAGTCAAGATATACTGAGCGGTATTATAAAATATATGGTAGAACTGTGTTCCCAGTCAAGTAAACCTGGGTGTGGCCAGGGTGATTTCCCCATGTTTCTGTACGTGTGATCATCAGAGCCAGCAGTGCCATAGTGTACACATGTCGGCTTGGTACTGAATAATCAGCATAGGGCAACAGATCATGCTAGTTAAAGAGACGTTCCAACAGAAGCTGGCCAAGTGAAAATTGGTGCAATGCTGTGTTTAGTGACCGGGCAAATTTCAATATGTTCTGGCACAACAGTTGGCAGAGTGTAGTTGTGTCTGCAAAAAGGAGAGAAGTAGCATTCACGCAGTCTTTCATGAGTGAATTTGGTCAGAGGCGAAGGTGTGATTGTACTGATTTTGCTATTCATTTACGTTTCTTACACACTATGAATTACTTATGTACATTATGACACATTATGCATTACTTTAAAAACACACTCACGTTTATGCATGATAAAAATGCATGGCAATATGTGACAATATGTGTTCAGATTTTACTGGAAGGGAACAATGTCTGTCTGTGACTGATTGCCCTATTCACCTGACATGAATTCAATAGTGTGCTCTGGGATCTGAGCTATGTGCAGACCTTTATGAGGGGAATATGATTTTGCAGAGAGAAATAAATGCTTTTGAAACATCAATGGCACATCTTGTGTGAGCACTGCTGGCAAGAAACAGAGGACAGGACAAGGTATAGCACTTGTGAATGATATAAATATTAAGAGGACTTTGAACATCAATGTGTCATGATTGCTACAGCCTTATGTGTTGTCTGTTTTCTGTTTTTAAAAGAGTACACGTATTTGTAGTGTTTTTAATGGCAGACAATCTTTGATTGTGGCACACGTGACAGCTTTTTAAGAGTTTAGCAAATACAACATGGGCAGAGATATGTCCATATGGTGAACACTTGTTAAACAGTAGGTTTGCCCTTACAGCACAGGAAGTCAGTAGTTACTAATGGGTTTTAAGAACAACAATTAACCTTCATTGCTTAGTGCTTTTGGTTCATTTGATTTAAAAAAAAGTCTATATATACATCAATAGCCTTTCTGTCTTACTCGAAGCTGTAAACAAATGTAAAGAACTATCACAGTAAAATATTGTGACTTTATGGATGGTACACTGTCCCTTCCTGCTACATTTACACTGTGAAGGGTGTCCGGGCTATAAAAATGTGACCGTGCACTCGTACAGGGTCCGGAATGCTCACGTGACTGCAATGTTTTAGTGATGAACAGTCAGCGGATTCTTTCCTGGACACCCAGGGCTTTTTCATGTCTTAATCTTCTGACAGGCCTTGGGTCTGGGGCCATATGGTAGAGATTGCAGCACTAATGTTGTTGGCTTTAATTCACATCCCTCTCAGCTCTGGTCAGCCAGCAGAAGGAAGGCAGTGGACACTGGTGGAATTGAACACACTTTCTCCTCTGTCACACAAGAGACCATCAGTTTCCCTGTGAGAGGTGATGCTGGAGTCCACAAACAGGACACAACTGACAGATTCCTGTGCTTCCTGGCAGGGACGCAGAGCTGTTTGAAAGTGCGTTGTCAGCCGAACCAAAGATCAGACAATGCATTTTTCCTGTAGTTAGATAACAATATGCACTGCTTCTTTGATTTATTTGCCACTTACTCTGTCATTTTATTTCTGTCTGAAGCATATACAAATAGCATGTGATCACCGTTAGTTATTTATTAACTTACTTATTTATCTTGCTTCGTTAGAGAAATGACAAGAATGAACATGTGTGAAAATAAGTGTGCAGTGGCCAGTGATCACCAACATTTGTTTAAATCAAAAGAATATTCTATAAAAAATTGAAATTCTCTCACAAAAAAAAATACAAACAGCTGGATGGATTTTCACAATAATGTGTGGAGTTAAAATACAGCTTTGTAAGTGTCAGAGATATATAGTAAGATTTGTGAAATATCTGTCTGGACAAATTGTGACTGGACAAATAGATGCAGGTCAGGCAATTAAAACTGTTTGAATGGCAGGGCAGAGTTCCCCCAGAGACGTTTCACTGTGTGGCCATTCTCACTCACTGAGTTTAACTGGCATTCCCTGTAGAGCTGTATTGAACTAAGCCTGCCTCTGCTCCTGAGCACCAATCAGTCAGAAACGGTACCGTGGCCTTGACGCTCACCATGGGCAAAGCCGTAAACATGCTCTCTGTAGAAACGGGGAAACATTCTGCATCCTAATGTTGTACATTAAATATTATAAATAGTAGTAAATAATGTAGCAATGCCGGTCCTTGAATTAGGCTAACAAGAAAATATATATATTAAAGTTTATCTGCAATGTTGTGAATTTTAACCTATTCATTTATTTAACCTACTCGTGCATATTGACTGTGAGCAACAATGTTGAAGGTGTTTTGTGAGGAGGATAGGAGAGGCGAGGACAGCAGGCGGAAACACATGGACAGAAGGCAGGCTCTTCTGGGCTGCAACCTGCTCACACAAGGAGAGTTCTTTAGTGACAGAATGGAGACCTCGCGGATAATGAGGTGACAACAGAACACCTCCTGCATGTTGAGTTAATGAATGAAGTCAGGCAGGTAGTGAGGAGGAAGGCTCCTGGGCTCAGGCACTACAGAGAAAATGAAATAAATTGTAAAGAGATGACTGCAGCTACAACAAAGAAATGGCATTAAATGGAGAATGTTAAATGAAAGACTTTCAATCACTCAGTGCTTTGAGCTTCCTTCTTAATGCACAATGAAACAAAAGCTGTGGCTGGAATAAGCAGTTGGCCACACACATTTTGGAGGACATGCATTAAAGCCTTTGCCATCTTAACTTAGCGGAGGACATTGCGGCAGTGGGATAGGCCTTTGAAATGGAGTTCCAAATTGGGGAGTAAAGGGTGACCAATTAAAAAAAGTTAAAAAGCTCCTCCCCAGAATTTTGGTGGCTTATTAAAGATGTAGCCCCAGGTACCAGCCAGGCTGTAATGAGGCAGAAAGATAGGAAGAAAAACAAATCAATATACAAACCAACTATTTAACATTGAAGTGTATTTTAGTGTATAGTTGTACTAGAAAGCTTTGTTCAAACGCTTCCTTTGACGCAAACATATTTGGATCTTGGGGTTCCTTATTCAATCATATTTTTGTTTTAGTACTAAAATAACTTGATGGGAATGTATTGACTATGCTTTAACTAGCAGGTGCTTAAATGTACTTGGAATATACAAGTATAAAATACATCACTGGTACTAAACTGCATAAGATAGTGCTAGATTTGTTCAAATTCAAGTTCAAGTTTATTGTCATATGTAATTAAATACAATGAAAGGCTTGTGCTCTGGCTCTCTCTGCCTTGAACACACAAAGTACACACCATCCCAAAAAAACAATAAACACTACAGGCCTACATATACTATGTACAGAATGTACACGATGTACACATATGTATACATACACAATATACAGCACACAATAACATTACATATTATACAACAAATGCGAAGTGCATATGGAGCGTCAGCTGTTTTTAAAATGTATTTATTTATTTTTTCCATACCTCTTTTCCCCAAAAAAACCCAGAACTTCAAACCGTCTTGAGCCTGACAAATGCGTTATGGAGCCAAGCTAAAAATACCTTTGAAACATTTTTGGTTCATGGAAAACTTACAGCCGCTTTACCCCATAAATCTCCGTGAGGCTGGCATGGGATCAAAGGAGCTCTTCTGATGAGCATCCACCTGGGTGAGGAGGTGTCGTAAAGAGCGGTGGCATTCAGCGCTCGGCTCCCTCGTATAATACCAGGACCCCTGCGCTGGCATGTGCCAAGCCCAGCCGTGGCATCAAGGGTGGCTGCCAGCTGGAGCGACGCCACTCATGTCAAAGCGTGCTGCAGGGCACCTTACCCTCCCTGCAGCTTCCTCGCCACATCGGACAAACTCTCTTTCCCTCGAAAGCTCTCTCTGCGACTCTCAAGCATCTGCAACTAACGTCTCACTTCCAAAGTATAAAATATAGCTTTCAACATATCGTTCATTAACTGACACTCAAAGTGGAAGGCAAGACACAAAATCTTTCAGCGGTTATGCTCCTGTAGTCGGGGCAATATCTGGGAGCTCTCAGTATGACCCATTTCATATTCCTTCCAAGTTGCATGACAGGCTGTGATTATTTTAGTTTTGCAAGTTGATTTATTATTGTGGAGAGCATGGATATAAAGCGTTGCAGGTTAAATGTTTCCAACACCAGGCAGTGAAATCCTTCATTTGCAGTTCACTGTTTTCATGTTTATTTGTTTTTTCATCAAATAGGGTTTTTTTTGTGAATGGTTGTCATGGATTGTTCCTTGGCACAGCTAGCAGTGGGGGCTTTAGTTACAGTGTCCCCTGGTTTTCCTAAATCCCCCCCCCCACAGTCACTTAGCAACATTTCACCCGAGATTGAATTCCATCGTTCCTGTTTGCCACTCAAATTAGTTTATTGTCTCTGTTGCAGACACCCTGATCAGATGAGTTCTCAAAACATACCAACAGTACAAGTGAAAGATATTCCACTTTGCAAACATATCATCTGACAGAAAAAAAGTAGCACTCGTAGACAGTGGAGAAGGAAGAGCTTTGAATGTGTAACGGATGGTGGAGATTTTCTCTAACAACACTTTTCCCATGCTATGTCATCCGATCTGACTTACAGTACTGTCGAAACAAAACCTATACATTTCTGTTCAACAACTGTTGCATCTAATATGATCACACTCACTCCATTAAATGGAGCACTTTGTTGTGTTAATCACCCCATTCATATGTGGTCAGAGGGTTCAGAGGCCTTTCAATGGTGATTCCAACCCATTTGTCAATGAGTCGTTGCGGGAGTTAGTGTCAAAACTGCGCTTGAAATAGGTGGGTGCACTATTTTTGTCTGTTAAAAAGCATAATCCCAAATGGTGATGTAAATTACTTCTAACAGGTTTGGGTTTTTTTTTTCTCTTACCCATAAAACAAATTCCATGCAACTTTTCTGGTGAGGCCTTTCAATGGTGTAACTTGCATCACCGTTTGGGATTAGGATTTTTAACAGACAAAAATGAGAAAACCTACAACAACAAAAAAAAATATATATATTTCAAGCGCAATTTTGACACTAAGTCCCGCAACAACTCATTGACAAATGGGTCAGAATCATAATTTAAAGGCTTTAAAGAACACTTTGTGGGCTGTGTTGGGTGCCGCATAGGACCATATGAATGGGGTGATTAACACAACAAAGTGCTCCATTTAATGGAGTGATTGTGGTAAAAATCGGGTTACTGTTGTGATGCAGCATGAGGCAAAACATTGAAACATTTGCCTTTTGGCAATATTCACATGTATGTGCACTGATACCAAGACTAGATGGTCATTAGCAATGTAACAAATTATACCTCTACCTCTTTGCATGCACCATTACATTTAACAACCTGGGCTGTCACAAATATTTTAAGCTGGATGCAGTTCACACATTTAGCATTATATTATATAAAGGTTCAATCTGCTCTGTGAACATACATCTTAGTTCCACATTAAGAAATTAACTTCTTTTCTAGAAACAATCAGGTTTCAAATGTATTAATCTTGTCCTTTTTTATCAGTTAACACTTTACATTTAACTATATAGCATGCACCATTCACATACAGTTATAGACCATGCACCATTCACATCCAGTTATAGAGCATGCACCCTTCACATCCGGTTATAGAATATGTAGTCTTCACATCCAGCTATAGGTTATGTCTTCTTTACCCCGTTATGGAGTATGTACCCTGTATTCAGTTGGATGAACTCTGAAAAGGGACTGGCTCTTGAGGATCCGTGGAACATCATGTACTAATGCGGTAACGTACAAGTAACACATGGCCATAAATCTAAAGGTAATGTGTGAGAGCAAGAAACAAAAATCAGTTTTTAAATCTTGGCTTGTTCTCTCTGACAATACACCCGGACTCAATCTCTGTCATCTTCCCCTAGCTTTGATGATGTGACAGCTGCATGATCACAGAGTCTGAAGTGTGAATTATGCACATTATCTTGTCTCTCCCTCGTTAGAGATGCAATAGGATCCACATGCAGGAGAGAGGCACTAGAGAAGCGGGCCACAGTGTGTTGTCAGTCAGAAGGGTAGACATTGAAGCAGAATACTGTTCCACCATGAGTCTATGTCTCCTGTCAGTCTCTCCTCTTGGGTTATCTTCCTTTTGTTTTCCTTCCTTCTCACTGTGGCAATACAGCTACCCGTTGCAATTAACCAACAACTGATTTGTATTCAATGTCAGGGACATTTTTTTAAAAGTATGTTCTGTTTTTTATGTAATACTAGTGGATAGAAGTATAATTTGTTGTACAAATAAAATGTACAAACATAAATGTGTCTAAGGGCAGTTGACAAGTGACAAATGTAGTGCCTTGTTATTTTGTAATTATTTCATTAAGGTGCTTTAGAATAAGAGATATATGCTTCTTTGGACAATTGTCATTACCAAGGCCATGTGCTGATGGGCACACACCAGTCGATATGGGCAGGTGCAAGTTGACTACAGGCTTCAAAATGTCACAATTGCTGCAGTCTGTCAAGCCTCCTCCAAATTCCTTAATACAACGGCCCCAAAATTTTGTCAACAATTTCAACCACCAGAGGGCAATCTTTCAAAGTGCAGAAGAGCCATATAAAGGAACTGCCAAGCAGTATCTCCGGTTTCTTTTACACTTTTGTATTGATCAATTTCAGGCCCACATGAGTGTAATAGTTTGGTTATTATGCCATTAAAGAGAGAGATCGTTAAAATAGCTGTCACACAAGGACTTAATCGCGTCCGAAACAGATAAAACACTGCATTCTACTAAAGCTTCATTAGTGTTGTACAGCATTGTTTTTCAAGTATTCCACTCTAGACGTGGAATTAGATCAAATAAATCTGACACCGTGGTTAAGACATTCTGCAGAAAAAGAAGAGTCAGAATTACCATGCTACAGTAAATCGATATTCTTGTGTTACTGAATAAAAGAGAACGCCAGCCTATCCTGCTTTTAAATAGGGCTTGGTATTGAGACGTAGCCTACCTCGCGATACGATACGAGAGTCACAATACAATGCGTATACGATACAGTTCGCATCACGACAGGCAGAAACAGACACAGATTATGAAAGGCATTTTTTTAAATATCACTCCCCGCAGGCCAGTATTGTTGTTCATAATGTATGCGTCAAAGGCTTACGTATCTACCGCATGTTCATGTGCGCACATAAACAAAATAATACATGTACTGTGATACAGGGCCACTGTATCGGCAAACTGTATCACAAAAGAAAATATCCCGATACTCAACTGTATCAATATTTTGGCATAGCCCTACTTGTAAGTGAGTGTCAAACTACCCAAACAGTAACATTGGAGGGATAGGGCAAATGTAAAAATAGATATTAATGGTAAAAAATGCAGCCATGAATTGTAAAAAAATACTTTAAAACTAACTTCTGAGGCACTGAAATAACTTGATTTGTGATAATGGAGGTGTGTTGCTTACCAGCTGGAGTGAACACAAATAACCCCAGCCTCTATGACTCTGAGCAACTCTTCCGTCACAGGCTCTGACATCAGACAGCTTCCATGGTGCAGGGAAATGCTTCATGCAGTTCTGAATAAGAGCGTACAGCGCTTCACATCAAAAAGGTGCTAGTTTGCACATTGACACACCGTGACTCCACCCGTTGCTCCGTGTCTCAGCATTTCCTCAGCTAACGGTCACTCACCTCTTCCACTGGCACAGAGGGGAAACTATTACCGCTGCTCGAACATTTTGAAACGCTGCAAAGGTGACACGCTTATTTATTCCACCTCGCTCTGCCACTTAGATTGATTGATTGTCGCACCCCCACATTATCATTTGATGAATTTACCAGGACTTTGATATTGAAAACACCCATTTTGGAAATAAGAGAGATCGAGTAAGAATGCAGCAAACGCGATGAATGGCTATGCAATTTCTGGAGGAATGAGAGTGCAGCACATAGCCTTGCTTTTAAATTAAATACAAAAGTTAAACATGAAAAATAATGTTGTAAATGGTGGACGGGAGGTACAAAACAGTAACATTTGATGTAGCAGAATGTCCATATTCCACATTGCATATGGATAGCCTTGATCTACCAACAGGATCTTTTACTCTGCTTAATAACTTATTTTTTTTAAAGACAAAAGCTATTCACGGCATAGTAGGCTAATGTAAACATTGATTGGCTCTAATCCAGAAATGTCTTACAATAAATGAACCATGACCTTATTTGTATTGTTTCTGCAAGTGAGCCTAAATGATTTGCATGTAGTTGTTTCTTATGCTTCCTAGATCTTACTTGCTTTGGCAGCGAATTACTTTCTGGGGGAGAGGTAAGAAAAACCTAATGAAAGAACATTTCAGAATACCACAAGCAGAGTTCAAATCGCACATTTATTATGACCCATCTCACAATTGAAATATTTTGATTGTTAACTGAGAAGTCATACACTCAAAACTCAAACAAATAGCCGACCTATACCCCATCTGAAAATACCCTACTTTTAGTCATATTAGTTGTCTTTTCACCATGTACAAATTGAACGAATCAAATAGTAGGCACTTTCTTCCAAATGCTAAGTGACGCACATTAACTTGTCATAAAACATGGTAAAAAAACCTAAATTCTGTCTCGCGATGTGCTGCAATCTCATGACGGAATGCACCTAATGGAATTGCGAATGTGGAATTAAGAACGATACCTGTTGACAGAATAATACTTAATAATTTCAGAATACTGAATACTTTTCACGTAAGATGTACTTTTCTTACACACAAATGTAATACAAAAAATACAACATAAAGACAATCTAAAATGTATTGCGAATATTTGCAGTTCAAACCCTGATTCGGCACGACGTAAATCGGCAAAAATGCAACCAAAAGTACAGCTGAGTGGACTTCCAGCAAGGGGTTAAACGGGTTCCAATCCCCTGAGTGGTTTACAGAGGTTAGTTATTGTGGTGCAGAGCCTCTGGACGGCGCGCTGCTGCGGACAAACGCCCAACCAACTTCTTTACTCACCCAGTCACCACCAAACATAAACAATGGCGGAGCGAAGAAAACGCATCGAGTTGGAATTTGACGGCGCCCGGCTATAGAGCAAGTAGTAAAGCTGAGAGAATTTGCGATGGACGGGCACCGGAGGTACCACGAAATGGAAAACCCGACCGAAAACCCAAGCAAGGCAGCGGAGTATCTAAAGGAGCTCAATAAAATAATCGAGACACAACAGGGGCTGCTCGAGAAGCAAAAGAATCGGATAGAAGAGCTTGAGCAGCAAGTGGCCGATCTATGCAAGGAAAACGCCTGTCTGAAAGACCAACACCAGCGGCACCTGGCTACTTGCAGATTGCAACAAGGCAATAGCCACCCCACATTAGGGGCCATCAAGGAAAATGTGCTACAAGAGAAGTAAGTCATTTCCCTGTAGAGGCATGCCACTGCACATGTGATGGAGAGTTGTTTTGTGTTTATCAAATTCGTTACACTGAGAACTGTATCACTCCGATACATTGCATTCTTAAGCCAGAGAGGGTACATCTATGAAGGCTAGCTCCCGGTAGGACAGATATGAGACTAGCCCTACACAGTAAGCAGAGCGAGGAAGTGAGTTGGACACAGCGTTGTATTCTACTCACCACCACGACCCTCAAGGTGTTTTGTTAAGTAAATTCAGATACTTAGCGTATAATACCACAACATGGAGTTCTGTCCGCCATGGTTATCCCACCCAAGTTGTAAACGTTTACAACGCCAGTCATGGACAGTTCAAATAGAATGTATTTATATGGGGGAAATAAATGTAAACTCCGTTCTTTTGACCGAAAAGCTTTACGGCGCTTTATTAATTGGATACAGATTAGAGGGTGTACCTGAGCGCGCCCTCCATAATTCAGAGTGCACCACAGCGAATGCTATATTTTGTAAATGCAAACACGAGTTTATATGTACGTTTGTAATTTTTAATTGTTTCAGAATGCCTCGTCTCTGTTCTAGTTCGACAATATGTCACGGACTAAAACGGTTGGACATGATTCTTACGATGGTGGACCCGATTCCCTGCGTTAAAGTGCTAAACGCGCGCATTGAAACCGAGAAATCTATGAAAGTGTTGATACATTTGATAAGAGAAGCCAATGTGTTTGACCAGATTTTTATAACACGCAGAGTCTGTTTTATCAGAATATTGTAAGTGCTTATATTTCTTTCTTCAAGGGATCTCTCTTGTCAAACATAATTGAGAGCTTGTAGTTGTGAATCTGCTTTTTAGACGTGCTGTGTTACTGTATTGCACTGCTGGGTAAATACGAAGTATTTGCTAAAGAGACATTTTAATTATGCCAAACTTCACATTTGGTAGCAAATTATTTCTTCCTGGTGCTGCATTCGTGTGCTGGATTGTGTACAATCAAACAGAGCTGACAGAGGAACGTATCTTATTGCGTTATATTTGTATGGAAAATAAGGAGGACACATTTCCAGCAGTCATCGGTTTCCAGATTTCATAGAGCTCTTTCCGCTTTGAGCGTTCTTTTTACAGAACGTTGGTTGTGTGGAAGTGCGCGTCGCTGTCATATCACCACTCTTCACAGTATATAATGGTTTTAGCTCTGGAACAGGAAAGCACGGTGGATTCCATATGGTTATTTGACAGGGCATAGAAACACTGTGATAGCCGTATGTTATGTGTAACTGTATTGATTACTGATATATACGTAGTTACCCGTGTGGAAACATCAAAGAACTATGAACAAAAACCCAGTTGACCCTTCGGGTGCGTTGAATGTGCGACACGCGGTTGACTGGTCATTGCCACAGTGGAGATCAATGACCGTCAACACCGGTGGGAAGTTCCTTTAATCTTTCGCAGTTCAAGTACAGTCAGGCAGGAGGGTGCCCACCTTTTCTGTCTACAGCAATATTTGAGTGTTTTGTTTGTCATTAATCTTTCATTTGGAGCGCCTAATTCAAAGTAGCTAATTTAGAAATTATGTAGCGATTTCCTCGCAAACTAATGATTGGAACCGGAAAATCATAATGTTAAAACGCGTTTAATCTGCATTTATTTTATTATATTTTGTTAATCATGCACAATAATGCCGGGCATGCATTACGTGCTTGTTATCCTCGGTCTGCTGAGTTCTCTCGCATGCTAGCTACAGTGTGTTAGTCTTTTAAGTGGATTTATTGCACAGATAAGTATTAATCCGGGATATTTATGGAATGCAGTATAAGCTTTTGGAAGGCAAGCAGAGCAAATAAATTTCACTGTTAGATGCGTCAGATAACCGTCGTGGTTTATTCGGAATTATTTCTTCTTTTTTTTAAATTCAGGAAGAGTGCACCTTGTTATTTTCTCAGGCGTCGTCAACGCGTTCACATTTGTTCTGACAGGCACGTTTAAATACAAAATTATTCTTGTCATTTAGAATGTCCTGATTCAGAAAACCACACCGATTGCGGCCTTGGACTTATATACTGTTTCCGTAATGTGATTAGTCAATTCCTGACTGGTCTGTGTGCTGTAAAAGGGCGTATGTGTCTCTATTGTACTTGGGATGTTGCACATACAATTAACTCACTGTTGTATATAGATTTGAAACTGGATTTAATAATGTGCATGGCGACATGCCACAGTGATGTATCATTTTTGTGATCACTTATTATGGCATTATGTAGTTCAGTTCAATATGGTTGAGCATTAAGATAGTTTGATTTCATGGAGGGCTAGGCTTTACACTTTTGCCCTACTGTTGTTGCACTATCTGGGCACATGATATAATGCTTAGTCAGCATTAAACGTAAGTACACACATTGATAGGACAATACTTTCCACTCTGTAACTTGATTGCAGTCCGGCCAGAAAACATCCTGTGCAGGCAGTGAGTGTTGCAGCTCACTGCCTGTGGGTTTTGGTCACAGCAGTGATAACTGTATTCGGCAAATGCTGTTTCGGTTTGTGAATTTGCATGCCAAAACATTGGGGTTCCTTATTTTCGTATGGATAATGAAAGCGGTGGTTCCTTTCTATTTGTACAGTACAGTTCGGACAGGAATCTAGAAAAAGCTGCCTTGTTGAGGTTTGACTATGAGATAAATCCGTGTTCTTTTTAATCATACTTTGTCCACTGCCATATTTTATTTATTTATTTTAAATAAATATCTTTGATATTATTTGAGAAACCTATTTTCTTAGCTGGCAACGATTTTGAGCCTGCACTGCTTTTTCCTGAGAGATGGTGCAGGGAGGCGATCCTCTAGCTCTTACACTGTGCAAGTTTTTCTGGCCTGATCTTAATTAAACATGACAGAGCTTATTAATCTAAACTAGGAGTTTATAAGCCTGCTATAGAATCTTAAATGATATTAGTGTGCGTGTTGGCAACAGTAAACTGGTGTTGTTTGAAAAGCACAACAACTGTACATTTTACATTGTCATGACCTCTGAACTGAGAAAACACAAATAATGGTGTTTAGATATACATATAGATAAGGTTACAGATGCAAATAGGTTGTTAATGACATGTTTGGACCCATTTCTTTAAACTAATCTTCCCTCACATAGCTCATTGAAGCATTTAGTCTGTTTTCAGCTTAACTGCTTAATTTCTATTATCTTTGCGTAAATCTCCTGCTGGCCATAATATTCTCATGATAGTAACTAGGGAAGTGTCAGGTGCCAATGCCATAGAGCGAAATTGGAGTTTTGCAGCAGATAGTTTTGTAATAAAAGCTTAGTGAAAGACCTTGGCTTTGGATATTAAACATTTTTTACATAAGAGGGGGGTTGGGGACGGTGGGAGGTTTTGTGCAGCTAAGGACCTTGAATGTGCTTGCTAGCTCAGTGCATTGGCCCATAGCATCACAGTAGTTTGATCTGTGTTGTTCAGAGGGACTATTTATAGTAAGCGAGTAAAAAGACATCCTTGTAACAACCATCAGACCTATTTTTATCGCTTTCTGTATCCAGTATTTTGAATGTGAATAGCCTGTTGTGAGCTCCTTTCAGATGCAGCAAGGGGCAGTGGGCTGAAAAACAAAGCAGAATGTGTTTGCCAGGCCTAGTTTCTTAATGCCAGACTGCTGCACAAAGGACACTGTCCAGTCATAACAGAATATGTCTAGGTTTTTTTGCACAGAGAATTTGCCTTGAAGCCATTCAGTTCATAGGCTTATGAGCCGCTGCTATCAAGATTATGAGATGCAGCTCACAACACATCGTGGGTATTGCAGAGCAGGGTGGTGTGCGTACAGGACTCTGCATGCAGAAAAGGCATTGTGGACCCTTGCAGTCGCATGACAGCTGGACTGACTGCTAATTACCCGGCCGCTCTTTTTTTTTTTTTTTACCTTACTAAAGTCGGCCTGCACTCTGAGTGATCTCTCTGTTTGGTCAACAGCTCGCCACATCAGCTCTTCTGTTTGTGCTGACCACAGGTAGCTGGCAGGACAAACCTTGGCTGAGAGGCCACTGAGGGAACAATTCACATGGTCTTTCCAAGCACATGTGCATGGCTGTGTGTTCACGTCACCACGCCGCCTGATACATTTTGAAAAGTGTAGACCTAAGGCTTTTTCATGCCATTCTGTGTCAACTATCGACTAAAGCAAGTCAAGACTACTTTCTTCAGACATAACATAATGTAAGAGAGGAAAGCAAGGTGAATATCTGAATTGTGTATTGAGTCTTTAACGAGAGGCAGTCCAGGCTCTCGGTAGAAGGTAGTAGGTAGTTATGCTTTATATTCCTTCAATGACACTTTCTACTTTTTGTTTATGTAAAGTTAAGCATCCAAAACTGCCATCCTAAGTTTAATGTGACAAGACCTACTCCATCCAGTTTGATTTCTGCTATATCAGCTGTCTTGTTCCTCCCAATTTTACACTCCCTCTCATTCCCTGGTGTACAAAATAAATAAACTAATAAATAAATCAATAAACGAATAATATATTTATTTCTACCATATGTAAATATGTTTGATGTCTTTGGGATTTTAATTTTTAAATGTATCAGAACTTAAAAACAAAAATCCTATAAATGTTAATATAAAGGTATGGCCTCTTTAATATAGCTTGAATTTGCTGTGTTTTGAAATGAGCCTTGTATTATGTGATCATTAATTTGCCGTTAGCTAATATTCTGGTTGTTCTGTAGAGGCCGCACCTGCTTAACGTCCTGCTGTTGCATGCTATAATGCCCGAGGCTAAGCTGAAAGGCTGAAGTTAGACTACAATGCAGTTGCTCTTCTCCATCAGGAGAAATGTACCTCAATGATATCAGTGTAAGATAATACAAAAAAAGCATATGTTATGAGGGCTGCTGGGTGGCTCATCCTGTTAAGGCACTGTTCTAGTATGTGGATGAGCACCACGGTCTGGTATGGAATCCAAGCCATGCCAGTGTTGACTGTGACCGGTGTCCCCGCAAGGCGATCCATAATTGGCGGTAGCCTAGGGTGGGAGGAATTCAGTCGGTCAGGTTTTCCATGTCTCGTCATGCACCAGCGACCAGCGACACTCTGCTGGTATAAAGCTACACACAAAGTGTCTTCCTTTGACTCGTCTGTACAAGCTTAGCTTGTAGACTGGGGTCTAAAAAGAAGTGGCGGCTGACATCACGTGTTTCGGAGGAGACTATGACTTGTCTATGCCCTTCTCAATTGACAGCGGGGGTTGCAGCGAGCGTGGCTTAGAATATGATTGGGCGTTACAAATTGTTACAAAAAATGATTAAAATGCATAAAAAAGCACATGTTATGTTTTCCAATTTTCTTCCCTTGTTTAGAATAATTTTCTCTTTGTAAATTTAAAAGTGAGTTCTCTATAGTAATCGCCACATTCTGTAACTTGCAGGTTGCAAGTAAGGCACATATCTTTCTTTCTTAACAAAAAATAATGTCTGTCAATACTGCTGCAATCGCACACGCACAAAAATGTTTCCGCACGTGCATTCACAGTGCATACCGAACCGAAAGTCTTGTACCAAATGGTTCGGTACGAATACGTGTACCGTTACACTCCTAATATATATATATACCGGTATATATATATATATATATAATATGCATGGCTGATCATTTCTAGTGGCCCTAGGCAAGTGTAAAATGTACAGTGTTCTCCAGGGAGTGGAGAAAATCCATCTTAGATGGTGGAGAATAGTATATGAAACCCTAGGGTTGTCTTGTCAGGCAGCCATTTGAATATGGTACAAGATGAGGAAAGTAAACAAACATGAAATTCATTCTCAGGAAATGAAATATTGATGGATGACACACTATGCAAAGACTGAACTTCTCCCCTAAAATGCCCGCAATGCCTATCACAAAAGCCTTGCTTTTCTCTCCGCTCCAGTATGCGACCGAAATCTTCCATTTAAGGGCTGTCAGTCAAGTCAACTTTCAATTTATTTCAAAAGTCATCTCTCAATATCTTTCTTTATAGTTCTCTCATAGCCTTTGTCTTTAAAAAATTGTAGCTAATTCAATTGCGAAACAATTTAAAATGTAAAATTGCGAAATGGTGATTTCAAGAAAACGAAAAACATTTATGTAGTCAGCTAATTGTGAATATTATAATTCAACTAATTTTTAAATGATGGGTGTTTTCTAAATAGACAGCGTTTTTCCCCCCTCTTTAATAATAATAATAATAATTATTATTATTATTGTTATAAGTACGTTTTATTTATTTATTTATTTATTTAGTTATTTATTTGTCACCCCGTCAGTAATATAAATGAATAGCGAAACACACTTGCACAACAACAGCACAATACCAGTATTAAAAGTTATTAACCTTCGACTTAAAAAAGCTGGGGGGGGTGTAGGCACAAACAATGATCTGCATTGTAGAATTTTGTAGCAGGCTTTGGCCCAGTCACTTTTTGCCTTTATGCATGATAAAATAAAACTACATATCGTTTTAATTCATTTCATGGACGTTGTCAATGCAACTAGATAATGTAATGAATGTAAAGAGCTTATAATATTGTCATACAGCCTACATAATAATAAAACACGTGCTTCTGTCTCAATAGACACCATCATTACAAAGAGTACAGAAATGTTGTGTATTGGTGTACTGTATCTATGTAGGGGTCAGGTGTGGTTTTATAACAACGCTTTATAGTTAATCAGTCTCACTTGATTTTTCACTTATGGATTATGAATATAGTGATGCTTCATTTTTTATATAAAAGCTACAACTATTGACAATACATAAGTGTGAAGAGTTCTTGGAATGGACTACTTTGGCTATATTCCCATGTTTCCATATAATCAAAACAGACAATGTTTAACAAAAATATTTATTAATCATAACAAAATCAACAGAAACCAGGAAATGCAAAGGGAAGCTAAGTGTTGAGTGATGAAAATAAATAAACGAGAAAAATGGGTGTATATATGTATACAGTATATGAGGAATGTGAGTGTTTGTGGGTAAATGTGTATATGTGTGTGGATGAGTGTTTGTTAAAGCATGAATGAGACGCAAATCGTTGAAAACTGACCACGTGGAGTAGCCATTGTTTGCGTGCTTTGTCTCTTAACAAAGGGGCAATAGACGTGGCGTGGAAAGACGCACGATCTGTTGTAATAATACTCTGGTAGAAAGGCAAATACTATGTGTGTTTACACACGAATAGCTGGTTTGCCAGTGCATTCATAGTGTTTTGGTGAATAACGTTGTGTTAGTTTTGTGACGGGTAGTACTGCATGAGAGAGAAGCATAGCTTCAGCTCGCAAGCTATACTACCAACCAAACGTCTAACGAGTTATTTAAATCCTGCGAAATACAGACATCATACATCAGTTAAAGATGGTTTGTTACAGGGGAAGTTAGAATGGATTAAAATAAAATGAACAGGCTACTCTGTTAGGGTAGCTACGGTCAATTTGGAGACAACAAGTTAAATAGCTAACTAGTTAACATAGCATAAATTATAACTAGAATAGCCTAGCTAATTTTTGGGATGTTTTCTCGGCCTTACTGGAGTCCTTCTGAGCACGTGTTGGTTGCGGCAGCGTCAGCGTGTGGGTCCCTTTTGTTCCAGTGTTTTCACCTTGTCTTGCCAGGCTGTGCAGACAGTTAGTGGAAATCGTTGTTGCTGTGATTTGCTAAGTCCTTGTCTTCCGTTCCCGTTCTGGTGAAGCGTGGCCGTTCATTGTCTAAGAGAGAAAAGGCCTTCCGCTATTTGCTGCTTAATTATCTAACAAAAGCACCAGGGCGAAATGCTAGCGCACTGTATTATGGCAGCTTTGTCTATGCCGGATTGTCTTCCTGCATAAGAATTAAACTATTACCTTATTTCTACCAAAAATACTAGCTAGTTGCCACGAGGCAGGCCAGAGAGGTTTGTAGCTGCCTGACCTTACAGGAGACAAGAGATCATGGAAGTTAGAGGTGGCTCTGTGTTGTACCATTGTTTTTATTAACTGAGGGGTAATAAAATAAGGGATCTGGCACTGAGAGATTATGTTATTACAGCACATTTAAAACTGTTACAGGAACAGAACTGTTTGTGTGATACTGTTAGCCACTGGCAGTGTACCTACACTACCAATAGCAAGTGGTGCAACTTGTCAAATGAGCTGTGGTAAGATCTAGACAATGTTATTTGCACATGCACTTCAGCTGTGAACATATTTGTGAACATACACTAAATGTGTAATTTGTTATGTCCAGGTTTGTTAATGAATTGATACCACTTCTGTTCTACTTCTAATAAAATGTAGACCATAACAATCATTTAAACAGTACATTCTATCTGTGTGGACCATGGACGTGCTGTCCATATAAGCAAGGTAAGCAGTGCTTACCTAATAAAAGGGGAAAAAAGAACACTGAAATATTCAAATAAAAGTGTTAATATAAACCGTATGACAAGTAGTCATTCATTTGGCCATTTGTCAGTCACTAATACCAGCAGTAATCATTTTTTTCTTTATTTGCTTTGGTGCCACCTGCAGATGTAAGCACTTTCTCTCGTGCTGTCTCTGACTTGGGTTCAAAGCATTGTTCACCACATCGTCATACTATACTGTATGTTCATTCAATTTGTTCACTCAGCCCTGCTGCTAAATATGGACAAGGTAAGCATGCTTATTATAGTCAGTAAACCAATCAGGAGCTATTTCTTTCTGTCACACTATCTGTTACTAGGTAAATTATGATGTTTTTTTGTTTGCGTCATCATGTCCAAGCTCATGCAACGGACCTGTAGATAGTGTAATGTTAGCTACGTGTTGCCTACAATAAAAATGGATAACTGTACTGTAAGCATCGACGAACTATGGGGATTTCGCAAACTTGATTTTGCAGGGAAAAAAATTAATTACTGTCTAAAGGCTGCCCGAAACCTGCTTTGAAAGATCTTCGCACTCAAAACGGAAAGATCGTGAGGGAATTCCAAGAAGCCTGGTACGAGAAGAAGGAATGGCTATGTAGCTGTGCATTGAGCACTACTCCTGTACTCTATTTTCAACAGCTGAATGTGTGGACTCAAAGAAGCTATGGGGATCTTAACAGCCTAACAAACACACTCCGTAAACATGAAAAGACCGCAGTCTACATCAGAAGCCAGGTAGCATTGCAAACATTTGGCACTAGCCGTATAGACTCGCTCTCGATGAACAAATTAGATTATCAGTCGAACTTCACAATAGAAAGGTTAGGGAAAATAGAGATACACTGAATAAACTGATTGATGCTACCTGCTATCTAGCTAAGCAAGAATTAGCATTTCGGGGTGACGAGGAAAGCAAGAACTCTTTGAACCATGGGAACTACGTGGAACTGATTAATGTCATTGCAAAGTATGATACAAATTTAGCCATGCATTTAAGCTCATCCACTGTTTTCTTTGGCCTATCTGACAAGATCCAAAATGATCTGATTGAGGCGATCGGAGACGTTATCATTAACAACATTAAAAATGAGATTTCTGAAGCGCCCTTTGTTGCTGTAGAGGTTGATGAATCAACAGACGTAACAAATAACTCGCAGGCATCAGTCATACTGCACTACGTGCTGAACCGAGAGGCAAAATAAGTATTTTTCAGTTTTGATTTTTGACAGGATTTTAAATGACATCATCGCACAAATGCAAGCTAGATTCTGCAATTTCGACAATTTGAGTTTCGTTGGCCACGTTGACTGCAAGCAATTTGATCAAATGTCAAAACAGTTTGACAATGAAAAGTTTGAGAGCCTGGCGGTGTATGCTGAGTACTTTGACTTTATCAGACTTAAATCTGATCTGATTGGACTTTACCAAATAGAGGAGGTGAGGGACAAAACACCTGGGGAGATACTTGGATTTCTAGATCATCATGATTTTGTGGAAACAGTTCCTGAAGCAACAAAGTTGCTTAAGTTAGTCTTGATAATACTGGCAACAGCAGTATTTATTGAGAGGTCTTTTTCGACAATGAAGAGAGTGAAGACCCTCAGTCGAAATTGCACCGGTCAAGAACGGCTTTCATCGCTAGTCCTGATTTCAATTGAGAAGGAGAGGATTTCAAAACTGCAACAAGCGGGCGATTTTTACAACAAAGTCACAGAGGTGTTCATTTGCAAGGAGAGACACATGGATTTCATGTTCAAGTAAAGGTAAGGTAACATATTTAAAAGTTTATGTTATGGATGCTGGTTAATAGTGGTTGCTTGTATACATAGAGCACTTCTAGCGTAGTTTCTGGCTAGCCTGATAGGCTATGAAGTGGTGATCTGAGTTGACTGCTGTGCTGCATCGGTTATAGAGTCTACGCTGTATATAAGGCTCTGGGCTATACGACTCGCATCCTGGCAATCGTGTTCGTGTTATGTTATGATCTGTTTGTTTTATAGTTGTAATGTTAGGTCGCAGGGTCTACTTTATTTTAAAATAAGTCATGTAGGGTTGTAGACTGCTGTATCTACTTTATCTTTCAAGGTATGCCTTGTACATTGAGGTTGAGAACATTGTATTTGACGAACAGAGATTACTTAATTGTCTCTGTCCATTCCGCTGGTTCTGAACTAATCGATGAGTGAAGATCGACGTGTTGATGTTGAAACATTATATTGCGACTGGCAACCTTTTATTTTTTGTGTCTTTCAAAACAAGCTTGTCTGGAGATGTGGTTCACTATGTTTTAATGGATATAGGCTTGCTTACAATATGTAAGTTATGATTTCTTTAAATTTGCGTCATCATGTCCAAGTTCACGTAACGGACTTGTAGATAGTGTAATGCTAGCCACGTGTCGCCTACAGTAAAAATGGATAACCATACTGTAAGCATCGACGACCTATGGGGATTTTGCAAACTGGATTTCGCCAGAAAAAAATTATTATTATCTAAAGGCCGCCGAAAACCTGCTTTGAAAGATCTTCGTACTCAAAAATGAAAGATCGTGAGGAGATTCCAAGAAGCCTGGTAAGAGAGGAAGGAATGGCTATGTGGCTTTGCAGCGAGTAGCCGATCCTTTTCTACTCCTGTACTCCATTTTCAACGGCTGAATGTGTGGACTCAGTAAATATGAAAAGACTGTAGTCCTCATCAGAAGCCAGGTAGCATTGAAAACATTTAGCACTAGCCTTATCAATTTAGCTCTCGATGAACAAATTAGATTATCAGTCGAACTTCACAATAGAAAGGTTAGGGAAAATAGAGATACACTGAACAAACTGATTGATGCTACCTGCTATCTAGCTAAGCAAGAATTAGCATTTTTGGGTGACGAGGAAGGCAAGAACATTTTGAACTACGTGGAACTGATTAATCTCATTGCAAAGTATTATACGAATTTAGCCATGCATTTAAGCTCAAGACATGTTTTCTCTGGCCTATCTAACGAGATCCAAAATGATCTGATTGAGGCGATCAGAGACATTATCATTAACAACATTAAAAATTTGATTTCTGAAGCGCCCTTTGTTGCTGTAGAGGTTGATGAATCAACAGACGTAACAAATAAAGCCCAGGCATCAGTCATACTACACTACGTGCTGAACCAAGAGGTGAAAGAAGCATTTTTAGGTTTTGCTTTTTGACAGGATTTTAAATGACATCATAGTACGAATGCAACCTAGATTCAGCAATTTAGACAGTTTGAGTTTGTTGACCTCGTTGACTTCAAGCAATTTAATTAAATGTCAAAACAGTTTGACAATGAAAAGTTTAAGAGCCTGGTGGTGTTTGCTAAGTATTTTGACTTTATCAAACGTAAGGCCGATCTGGTTGGACTTTACCAAATAGAGGAGGTGAGGGACAAAACACCTGGAGAGATACTTGGATTTCTAGATCAGCATGATTTGGTGGAAACAGTTCCTGAGGCAACAAAGTTGCTTAAGTTAGTCTTGACTATACCGGCAACAACAGTATCTGTTGAGAGATATTTTTCTACGATGAAGAGAGTGAAGACCCTCAGTCAAAATCGCACCGGTCAAGGACTGCTTTCATCGCTGGCCCTGATTTCAATTGAGAAGGAGAGGCTTTCGAAACTGCAACAAGCGGGTGATTTTCACGGAGATGTTCATTTGCAAGGAGAGATTCATGGATTCCATGTTCAAGTAAAGGTAAGATAACATATTTAGAAGTCTATGCTATTGATGCTGGTTAATATCAGTCGTTTGTATACATAGAGCACTTCTAGCGTAGTTTCTGGCTAGCCTAATAGGCTATGAAGTGGCGATCTCAGTTGACTGCTGTGCTGTATCGGTTATAGAGTTATGTGGTGCGTTTTCTATTTTGGCTCTATAGGCTACGTTGTATATAAGGCTCTGGGCTATACGACTCGCATCCTGGCAATCGTGTCCGTGTTATTTTATGATCTGTTTGTTTTATAGTTGTAATGGTAGGTCGCAGTGTCTACTTTATTTTAAAATAAGTCATGTAGGGTTGTAGACCGCCATGTCTACTTTATCTTTGAAGGTATGCCTTGTGCATTGAGGTTGAGAACATGTATTTGACGAACAGAGATTACTTAACGGGTTCTGAACTAATCGATGAGCGAAGATCGACGTGTGTGGCCCTTGATGTTGAAACATTATATCGCGACTGGCAACCTTTTCTTTTTTGTGTCTTTCAAAACAAGCTTGTCTGGCAATGTGGTTCACAGAAACATGGCACTGATGTAGAGTGTGAGCATCTCGCTCATCGTACAACTGGACAATCAAGATTGAAACAATCCACGTTGATTATTCTTCTACTAATACTGCTAGGTATTACTAATACTAGTAATAACACAGATATGATGGTCAACTCATAAATATTACTCAAATATGATTTTTAATTAAAGTTACTGGGAAATCCACTACTTCACCCAGTAATGAATAACAGGAAAATATCCTTTCCAGTTGCTTAGTCTCATTGGAATTTCCTATGTAACAATGGCCTTTGACCACTCTAAAGAAAATAATTTTGAAATGCATGTTATTTTTGGAATATGAATTATTCTTGGCCTTTCCCCTTAGAAGACAATACAATTAATTTAAACCAGCATTACACTGAAGATGGATCCCTGGTGGAATAGAACAAGACCCACAAAAATAGTCTGTGCAATACCCAGTTAGCCTTTACTGTCACTGTAATGGTTTTCTATTTCAAACTATTTTAGTGTTATTTTTTGCCTTTTTTGCTTTTATGCCTAAAATTCAAACTTTAGTTAATTATTCTCTCTCAGAGAATTATGAATTTCATATTTTACATTCAATTCAGTTGATGAACAGAAATACACAATAACATCCAAAATGATTCACACCCTTGATAAACATTACCAAATAAGGTTATATAAAGTAAACAATGCAGGTAATAAGATATGTTGTGTGCTAAAAGCTGGAAAATTGTATTATTTAAAAAAAGATTTTGTTTAACAAGTGTTGTGTTTTTTTTAAACCAAAATATGTGTCACAATTATTGACACCCCTGTTTTTAGTACTTTGTGCACCCTCCACTCACTCACAACTTTGTTGTCTTGTATAGTGTTTTATAAAATTGGTGAACATTGTGGGAGGGTCTTTGACCATTCCTCCATACAGAATCTTTCAAGATCCTTAGGTCTGCACTTGTGGACTGCCCTCTTTAATTCAAACCAAAAACAGTCATTTTTTGGACAGTTAACCATTTCTTGGATGATTTTGAGGTATTGGGATAATTTGCGGCCAAGTTTCAGTTTCCTGGCAGAGGGAACCAGGTTTTTGGCCAAAACGTCTTGGTACTTGCTGGAGTCCTTCTTCTGATGCCAAACCCACCATGGCCAAAAAGCTCAATCTGACCACCCTGTGCGTGGGGGCATACTCTCGCACGTTTACCACTGCTCTAGTGGTTTTGAACTTCTTAATTATTGACCTCATAGTGGAAAGTGATATCTGGACTTTTTTATTTATTTGTGTGTAACCATCTCCTGACTTGTGAAGAGAACCCTCTCTCTTGTTTCTTTTGAGAGTTCTGAATTTGCCTTTCCCCATGATGATGGATGACAAATGGATTTTACATGTGTGTTACCTTATTTTTATACCCCAGTGAAAAGAAGTCACAATACAGCTCCTTAAGATTGAGACAAACTTAATGAAAAGTAGCATGTTCATGCAGATTTATTTTAGTTGGATTTAATTTAAAATAATGATTAGAGGTATAAATAATTGTGATACGTCTTTTTGGGGAAGAAATATTACTATATATTCTATATATAATCTTTTTCTCTGAGCAATTGCTTTAGTAAAAGAGAATATATTTTTTGGAGCTTACAATATAGCTCATTACTTGTATTGTTTATTATATACAACCTTCTTTGCTCATCTTTATCAAGGGTGTAAATAATTCTGGAGGGTACTGCATTTGCCTGGGGAATATTGTATTTGTTCTGCTGCGACAGCTTTTTTATATTGATCAATTTTGAGTGATATGATGCGCTGGACATTTGTTATTGGAGTGCAGCTCTGCAGATTTCTTGATAAGAATTCTAATTTGCAGTCTGTGTAGCACAGGTAAGCATTTTAATTTTTCTCTGAATGAATATTCTGAAAGCTTAAAATCTGGCTGCACACTGCACACAATCCACCGGGATGACAGAATGAGTTATGTAATAGCTCTGTATGCTAATTCCCAGCAGGAAAACTATTCTGCCGTTTTGTATTTTCAGATATTTTATGTTTAATTATTTTTATGACCTAAACTCAACATCTGAAGTGCAACCACATCTCATTTTTGATACATTTATTTGAAAACATAACAAATCATACCAGACACAGTTATTTTTTCTTGCCCACGGCATCTGTAGCTTCCTTTTAATCAAAATAAAATATTAATACAGCTAACTAACTAGCAAGCTAGTGAGGAAGTAGTTAATAAGCTAGCTAGCTGCACTAATATGAACCTGGCTCACTTGACAATGCCCTGATCTTTCACACTGTAGCTAGCTAACACTAACCAGATATTTAAAATGGAGCTTGCATGATAATGTCACTCTAAATATAGCTCTTGATTAGCATCAGTGACAGTCAACAGAATATACCATGCATCTTTATGAATATTCATGAGTTTTATGACTTTCAAACCGATGCTTCATAAAATTGACTATAAGCATTAATCCAGTAGGGTTCTGTCTGATGCGATCCAAGTTATAACCTACCCTGGTCAGTCTAAATATACAATTAGGCATTTTCTACATTGAAGTTATTAGAGATTGAACAGCTCTTACTACATGTGTTGAATTGTGCCTCACAGCTATGGCATTTAGCTAGGTTTGCGTGAACCTTGTAGAATGAAATTGTGATTTCTTTGCGAAACACTCTAAAAAGAGAGAAAGTTATTGCATTTCGCAGATATTGGGTAGCATGTCAAATTTTTCCTGAACGGATTCTCTGATCAAATCAAATCAAATTTATTTGTATAGCACTTTTCACAATTGAATTGTCATAAAACGCTTAACAGAAGGGGAACCCAGGCCTAGACCCCCCCAAAAGCAAGCCTAAAGGCAACAGTGGCAAGGAAAAACTCCCTTGGTAGGGAGAAACCTTAGGAGGAACCAGACTAAAAGGGGGGGAGCCCATCCTCTTCTGGCCGGCACAGGGTGTGTCCAAAAAAGACCATATCATGGTCAGTCCAAGATGACTCAGGGCTGAAAGACTTTGCCCCTCCTGAGTTAGGTAGTCAGCAGGGGGGGGGGCTAAACCTCGTGAAGGGGGTCCAGATCCAGGAGCTGGGGTTGGCGTGGGGGTGAGGGTTGATGGGGCCAGCTCACACTTCTTGAAAGATCTAGGGCTCGGGGGCAGGTGCCCCCCTAGTCAGAGGCCGAGGCAGAGAAGAGAACATGCAGTCCGAAAAAAAAAGCAGTGCTATAGCCAGTAGCATTATGTAAGAGCAGGGGAGCACAAGCATAGGAAATATACAGATAGCCCCGACAGGTGTAAGCTATGGCAGCATACCTATTAGGAGAGGGACAGAGAATACACGCAGCCGAGAGAGTTCCAAACCATCCACACCCGATCAAGGATAAAGTATGGAAAGTTTCTCACTCCATAAGACACTAAGGCACGGCCTTCTCCATCTCTCCACCTAGACTATGTTTGGCAGTAGGCTAGGCTGAAAAGATATGTTTTTAATCGAGACATAAAAATTGAAACTGTGTCTGAATCCCTAACATGCTTTGGTAAACCGTTCCACAACAGAGGAGCTCTAAAAGAGAGGGCTCTGCCACCAGTTGTGCTTTTCAAAATTCTAGGGAGTAATAGATGGCCGGCTTCTTGTGAACGAAGCAGTCGTGTCGGCTTATAAGGGGCAATCATTTCAGTCAGATATATAGGTGCAAGTCCGTTCACTGCTTTAAAAGTTAGCAACAGCACTTTATAATCAGCCCGATATTTAACAGGAAGCCAATGTAGTGATGCTAACACAGGAGTAATGTGCTCATACTTCTTGGATCTAGTCAAAATACGTGCCGCTGTATTCTGTACTAGTTGAAGACTCTTTAGAGAGCTACTAGAGGAGCCGGATAATAAGGCATTACAATAGTCTAGCCTCGATGCGACAAAAGCATGCATCAAGGTTTTTGCATCCTCTAATGACAGAATGTGCCAGATTTTAGCTATGTTTCTTAGGTGAAAGAAAGCTACTTTGTAAGAGTACTCAAATGTAAGATCCTGATCAATAATAAAACCAAGGTTCTTAACCATTAGACTTGATGCAACTATGCAGTCACCTGCATTTAACTGCAGATCTACCTTGTTCCTTAATTTTTTGGGGCCCAAAACCATCATCTCTGTTTTATCTGAATTTAAAAGCATGACATTTACTGTCATCCAATTCTTTATATCAGAGATACAAGCCTCTAATTTCTTGAGTTTAAGTATTTCACCTGGTTTCATTGTTATGTACAGCTGTGTATCATCTGCATAGCAATGGAAATTCACACCATGTTTACGAATAACATTACCCAGTGGTAGCAAGTATAATGAGAACAGTAATGGTCCCAGCACTGAGCCTTGTGAAATACCATATTTAACCTGAGAGTAGTCAGAGAACTCTTGATCTAATTGCACAAATTGAAACCTGTCTGATAAGTATGATTTAAACCACGAGAGTGCCCGTTCAAGCTAACCAACCAGGTTTTCTAGCCTATGAAGGAGAATCTGGTGGTCAATAGTGTCAAAAGCAGCACTTATGTCAAGGAGCACTAGAATAGAAACACAACCAGTATCTGATGCTAACAGTAAGTCATTTACAACTTTAATAAGTGCTGTCTCAGTGCTATGGTTTGGTCTAAAACCTGACTGTAGTGTTTCAGAATCAGAATCAGAATCAGAATCAGAAAAACTTTTATTGCCAAGTACACAAGTATACAAGGAATTTGCCTTGGTGAGGTAGGTGCATAAAAACACTGAACAAGACAATAAAGAAACCAACAAGACATTCACAGGATACAAACACTACAAGGCACAAATAATAAATAAATATTTAAAAGTATACATGGTAGGAGCTATGTGTGCATGTATGTACAAATGAATGAGTGCGTCCAGCAGGATGAGGGAAGGCCGGGGGGGTGAGTGATAGTCCCTGAGTCAGTGAGAGGCAGGGGGCATGTTTGTGAGCCCCACTGCCTTAGGGAAAACTGTTCAGATGGCGCGAGGTTTTGGTTTTGATAGACCGTAGCCTTCTGCCGGATGGAAGACTTTGGAAGAGGTGGTGACCGGGATGAGAAGGATCAGCGATGATCTTTCCTGCTCTCTTCCTGGTCCTGGAGTGGTACAGGTCCAGGAGAGACGGCAGGTTGCAGCCGATGACCTTCTCGGCTGACCGGATGATCCGCTGCAGTCTGCCTCTGTCCTTGACATTAGAAGCAGCGAACCAGACGGTGATCGATGAGGTGAGGATGGACTCGATGATGGACCTGTAGAACAGCACCATGGTTTTCTGCGGCATGTTGAGTTTCTTCAGCTGCCGCAGGAAGAACAGCCTCTGCTGGGCCTTCTTGGTGATGGCAGTGATGTTCTCTGCCCACTTGAGGTCCTGAGCGATTATTGTCCCCAAGAATCTGAATGACTCCACGATGTTAACTGGAGAGTCACTCATGATAAGGGGGGCAGTTGGGGCTGGGCTCCTCCTAAAATCTACAACCATCTCCACAGTTTTTAGAGCGTTCAACTCTAAGTTGTTCTGGCTGCACCAGGAAGCCAGGTGGTCCACTTCCCTCCTGTAGGCGGACTCATCCCCCTTGGTGATTAGGCCAATGAGGGTTGTGTCATCTGCAAACTTCAGGAGTTTGACAGAAGGGTGGCTGGAGGTGCAGCTGTTGGTGTAGAGGGAGAAGAGTAGAGGAGAGAGCACACAGCCTTGTGGGGCTCCAATACTGATGGTCCGGGGCTCCGAAACTAGCTTTCCCAGCCTCACATACTGCTTCCTGTCTGTCAGGAAGTCAGTGATCCATCTGCATGTGGGCTCAGGCACGCTCAGCTGGGTCAGTTTGTCCTGGAGAAGCTCTGGAACGATGGTATTGAATGCAGAGCTAAAGTCCACAAACAGGATCCTAGCGTAGGTGCCGGGGAGTCTAGATGTTGAAGGATGAAGTTGAGTCCCATGTTGACTGCATCGTCTACAGACCTGTTGGCTCTGTAGGCAAACTGCAGTGGGTCTAGGATGGGGTTGGTGATAGTCTTGAGGTGGGCCAGCACGAGGCGCTCAAAGGTCTTCATGACCACAGAAGTCAGGGCTACTGGTCTGTAGTCGTTCAGACCCGTGATCCTCGGCTTCTTGGGGATAGGGATGATGGTTGATGTTTTGAAGCAGGCAGGTACCTTGCATTCATCCAGTGAGATGTTAAAGATGTTTGTGAACACTGGGGCCAGCTCGTCCGCACAGTGCCTCAGTGTAGAGGATGAGACACCATCTGGTCCAGCTGCCTTGCGGGGTTCTGCCTCCTGAATAGCAGGTTGACTTCACTCTCCAAAATGGAGAGAGGTGTGATGGGGGCGGGGGCTGTCTGGAGGTGTCGGGGTCTAGAATAGAAAGGGGGTGTCGCTGTTCTGGCTGGATGAAAGAGATGAAAGAGATGTGATAGCTGTTGGGGGGGGCTGGGTGTGAGAGTCAGAGTCAGGGTCGGAGTCAGGACTGTTCCACTGTCTGTCGAATCTGCAGTAGAATTCATTCAGGTCGTTTGTGAGTCTGAGGTCGTTCATAGAGTGGGGGATTTGGTTTTATAGTTTGTTATCTCTCGTAGTCCCCTCCAGACTGACGCAGAGTCATTGGCAGAGACTTGTTGTTCCAGCCTCTCAGAATACTGTCGTTTGGCCTCCTTAATAGCCTTGGTAAACGTGTACCTAGCCAGTCTCGAACTATCCTTGTCTCCACTCTTAAAAGCCCTCTCCTTCTCCAAACGAAGCTGTCTGAGTCTTGCTGTGAACCAGGGTTTGTCATTGTTGTAACTCACCCTGGTGCGTGTTGGAATACAGATGTCTACGCAAAAGCTGATGTATGACGTCACAGCCTCTGTGTATTCGTCCAGGTTGTTGGAAGCAGTCCTGAAAGTATCCCAGTCTGTGCTTCCCAGGCAGTCACGCAGTTCCTCCACTGCTTCTCTGTTGCTCCAATTCATAGTCCTCCGCACAACAGGTTTAGAAAGTTTTAACTTCTGCCTATAAGCTGGGATCAAATGAATAACAGCATGGTCGGATAGTCCCAGAGCCGCACGGGGGACTGCGCGATAAGCCCCCCGGATGGTACTGTAACAATGATCCAAAGTCTTCTCCTGCCTGGTCGGGCATTTGATTAACTGTTTATATTTAGGGAGCTCGCGGGTTAGATTGCCCTTGTTAAAGTCCCCCAGGACGATAACTGGAGAGCATGGGCTCCCTTTCTCCACTTCCATTATTTGTTCGGCAAGTTGGCGTTGAGCCTCATGCACGTCAGCTTGCGGCGGGATGTAAACGCCAGCCAGTGTAAAGGAAGTGAATTCACGGGGAGAATAAAACGGTCTACAAGTGATAAAAAAGGATTCCAGGTCAGGAGAACACGTTTGTAAAATCACCTTCACGTCGTTGCACCAGCCTTGATTTATGTAAAAACAAATCCCTCCACCTGTCGTCTTGTGTGAAAGAACCGGGTCGCGGTCCGCACGTAAGAGCTGGAAGCCGGGCAGTTGGACGGCGGAGTCCGGTATAGATTCACTTAGCCACGATTCCGTAAAACACAAGACAGAAGAGAAAAGTCTCTGTTTGTCCTTAGAAGAAGATGCAGTTCGTCAATTTTGTTGCAGAGTGAGCGGACATTTGAGAGGAGTATTCCCGGGAGAGGCGTGCGTAATCCTCTCTCCCTAAAGCGTGCCAGAGCCCCGGCGCGCTTGCCTCTCCGTCTCCGCCTCACTACCTGTCCTAGGAGCAGAGCACCCTTGACCAAAACGCCAAGTAAATCCACGGGTGAGGCGAGGAAATTGGGACAAAAGTCGGGTGACTCGTCCCTGATGTTTAGCAACTCGTCTTTTGTGAAGATAATCCGAGTAGGGTCACAATAAACAGAATTAAAGACGAAAAACAAACAAACAAATGCACGCCAACGCACCGTGGCAGCCGGTCGCGGCGCCATCGTAAACAGTGGTCTCATACAGATTATTAGTTTTTAGGAAAGCAGTTAATTGTTGAGCTACAGATTTCTCAAAACATTTTGACAAAAAGGGAAGATTTGAAATGGGCCTATAGTTCTTTAGATTAACAGGATCAAGATTTGGTTTCTTTAGAAGAGGCTTGATTACTGCCACTTTTAAAGACTTCGGTACGCAACCCAATAATAGGGATGTATTTATGATATCTAACATATCACTGGCCTAGCACAAGCAAAAGCTCTTTAATAAGCTTTGTTGGTATGGGGTCTAACAGACATGTAGATGATTTGGAGGATATAACCAGTTTACTAGATTTGTCCAGACCCAAGGGAGTGAAAAACTCAAGGGTCTCTACGCAACCCTGCTCCTGATAGCCCTGTGCCATCTCGGGAGTTGGAGTGCTAGATATTGGAGTCATTTTCATAATTTGTTCTCTGATTGTCTCAATCTTATCAGTAAACGAGTTAATGAAGTCATTAGAATTATAGTTAGAAGGATAACTGATGCAATCTGAAGACCGATGTTTTTGTCAGTTTAGCTACCGTGTTAAATAGAAATCTTGGGTTGTTTTTATTCTGGTCAATTAATTTTGAGAAGTACAATGACCTAGCTGTAGTAAGGGCATGCTTGTATTCTATGAGGCTGTCCTTCCAGCAGAACGAAAAACCTCTAAATTGGTAGAGGGCCATCTGTGTTCTAATTTCCTGGAAACTTGTTTAAGGGCACGGGTATGGTCAGTAAACCAGGGTGCAAGTTTCTTCTGACTGCATTTTTTCATCTTGAGGGGTGCGACAGCATCAAGTGTATTCCGTAAAATATGATTTACCGCATCTGTTTGATGATCAATTGACAAAAAGCTATTTGGGTCCTGACTTGATACTAATGATTCGGGAAGTATGTTTATACATTTTGAAGCTGTCAATGAATTTATAGAGTGGCTGGAATAGTACCTAGGTTCCGATTTAATAGGAATATTTACCTGAATTTCAAAAGTAATCAAAAAGTGATCCGATAGTACAGGATTAGGGGGGCACGCAATGATATTCTCGACATCGATACCATAGGATAACACTACATCTAAGGTATGGTTGTGGCAGTGGGTTGGTTCAGATATATTTTGAATAAAACCAACAGTCAATAATAGCTGCAAAAGCCAGTCCTAAAGGGTCACTGTCATTATCAACATGTATGTTGAAATCTCCAACAATCACAACTATATCTGCCATAGTTGCCAAGCTTGATAAAAACTCTGCAAACTCAGAAAGAAAGACAGTATATGGTCCAGGTGGTCTATAAATAGTTACTAAGAGGAAGGATTGCACTGAGGTAACTTTATATTTTGACCGTCCAGAAAGCATAACAAGCGATTCAAGAGAGGAGAAGTTATCCCCACATTTAGGTGTGAAACTCAATTTTGTCGCAAAAATCACAGCTACACCGTCCCCTCCACCGGACAGACGCGGCGCTTGACAGCTAGCATAACCATTAGGAGATGCCTCATTAAGTGCACTGTATTCGTCAGGCCTAAGCCAGGTTTCAGTTAAACTAATCAGGTCCAACCTATGGTCCGTGATTAGTTCGTTCACAAGAACCGCCTTGGGGGAAAGTGATCTAACATTTAACAATCCACATTTAAGATATGTCTTATTACAGGCAACACTTACAGCAGGCTGAGAGGTTTTAATATAAATAAGATTATGTACACAAATGCCACGACAGCCAGTGTGCTCAGATAGCTTTTTATTTCTAAAGCCATTTCCAAAACGAGGGACAGACACAGTCTCAATAGCTAAGCTAGTCACAGGTTTTTGGAAGGTAGCAGACAGTAGTTTAGGACCGGAAGTCTGCTGCCTGGCTAGTGCTCTGAGAGGTCATACATTTTGCGAGATTAGTTTGATCTGTAGTTTGTGTTGTCGTGGCAAACAGTGCGTTACACGTTACATTACGTTACAGGCATTTAGCAGACGCTCTTATCCAGAGCGACTTACAGTTTACATTTCTTTACAATCCATTTATACAGCTGGATATTAACCGAAGCATTTCAGGTTAAGTACCTTGCTCAAGGGTACAACGGCAGTGCCCCACCTGGGGATTGAACCTGCAACCTTAACGTTAGAAGCCCAGTTCCCTAACCATTATACCACACTGCCTTACAGTGTGTATATAGTAGCCTACATCCCGCCTATGTTTTCGCCTGTTGTGCTCAGGGGTAGTAATGAAGGGCTTTGTGTGAGTGTGCATGCTTTCTTAAGACGTGTAAGACATGTCAATCAACATTAGGACTACTATCCCTCAAATTGTTAAGCATAACCAGTTCTTCAATCGTTAATGGTTAATCGGTTAACCGGATAATTGTTAACATCCCTGGTTGAAACATTGACCAGCAGGGCAACTGCTCATCCTGTTAAGGCTGTGTGGATGAGCCCTACGGTCGAGTATTGAGTCCAGTACTGTACCAGTACCGTGCCGACAGTAGCCAGCATCCCCGCAGGGTGACGCATAATTGGTAGTAGTGTCGCCCAGGGAGGGAGGGAGGGGGGTAGTCGGCCGGATCATCCATGTCTCGTAGCACACCTCTGCGGTGTGAAAAGAATGGCGGCTGACATCACATGTTTGAAGAGAGCGTGTGCTTGTCTACACTATCCAGAGTTGACAGCGGAGGTTGCAGCGAGTGTGGCTTAGAATACGATTGGGGGTTCCATATTGGGAGAAAAAAGGGAAAAAGCATTGACCAGCATTAAAGGAAGGGTCTGATTAGCCATTGTGTATTTATAAATTGTATACGTGTTAGAAGTCCAGTTCAATTTTATTATTCTATTTAAATTAATATTATGTATGTCTGTACTGCAAGTACTTTCAGTATTGTTCGTAATAATTATTATTACTTACTAAAAGAATGTTCATAACTGCCCATTTTGTTTCCCTTCTCCAGCTGCTCTGGTGCTTCTGTACATTCATGATGGGCATATGGACTGTATTTATTAAATTATTAAATATTCATGCCAACTGAAAGCCATTAGAAGTGAATTCCCCCTGAATCTAATGCGTAGAGCCTGCACAGTGTGGACATCGCTGATCTGAAAATGCACTAGGTCCAGGTTTCCTGATATATAGACATCTTAATGGAAGAGAAAAGAAAGGGTGTTATCAAAATCTATTACAGATCAGGTTTCTCAGCTGTGTTTCATATGAACAGCAAGAGATAAGATTTCCCACTGGATCTTATCAAAGGTGTTTTAAATGGGGTTCATCTATCACCCAACCATTGCTGAAGAGTACCTAGGTGGGCGAATTGCTCCTAGCCTTAGGGCTATCTGTTATATTGACTTGAACCTTGGTATCTCATTACATTTTGTGATTTGCTTAATTAACTTGCAATGGGATTGTTCTACAGGTTGTGAAATTACTGAGTTACATAAAGGCAGACATGGCAGAACATTGTTATCAGCCCTGTCGTAAAGATTCAATGACTCTCTAAAGCAAGGGATTCTGCCTTCCATTTACAATCAGTATGACACTACAATCCTCACTTCTGTGACATTAACATCTAGTCCTTTCCAACTTTCATTGAACATTTCCCTTTTCTATTTTGCATTCACTTTAGTAAATAGTACAGTTAGTTTAGAAATATGTAGATGTAGGTAATTACATTAACCTTAGATGCATAAGTCATTGGAACCAAATTACCCGTATTAGAATCAATGTTTTTTTTATATAATAAAGGTATGTTCATAATTTTGGTAAAGAATAATGATTTTAATTTTATTTTGGTTCACACAAGAATGAAATAAATTGTGTTTGTTTGCAACTTTTAAAACTAAATAAGTTAAAAAAAATATATATATATATTATAAAAACTATTATACTATTATTACTACTATTGTAACACAGAACAGCAATAGAAAAATATCAGCATCAGTTTTTTGCATGTGCGCGTGTCATTTCAGTATTCATGCAACAGCCTTGTTTTGCTTTCTTGTCTCTTCTCACTGCATGCAGTGACAAACGACCCGTTTCTGACTGTGATCATTGCACACAGGTACATTGCATTTCACACACCAATTGTTTACTTTGCCGTCTTTGTTACTTGGGCAGATCGGACACATCTTTCACTTCCCTTGGCCCCGTCTGCTTCTCTCCTGTGGCTGGGCGGTGGCTTTTGTCACCCCACACCCCACGCATTGCTTCAGTGATCTGGGTTTGTAGTTGGGGGCAGGCTTCCAGTTGACTCTTCATGTGTGGCGTGACAAGCTCCTTAGAGAGCTTCCTGAGGAAGAGCCATCGTGCATTTGGCGACGCCTGTGTTGAAGTCAGGGTGCTGAGCAGTGAAAAAGGTGTATTCAGGGCATTCTGGGTGGCGATGTCAAAGAGGTTGTACCACAGCACCATGGGCCACCTCTGTGTTTGCCGCTTGCAGGTGCGAAACGCATACTATGGAAGATTGGAGTAGTAATGCAAAAAAATAATTTTCTTAAAAAATGAAAAAGGTAAATAAAAAAAACTGAAATGGGGGGATATCAAAAATGTGTTTTTTGAGGAATACCTGGAATATGAAATGATGACATTTTCATTGCAAGAAAAAAAAAAAAAGTCAATAGTCATTTTTGACCCACTTATGCAAATCAGGGGTAAAATATTTCTACTTGTAGTTGCAGTCCTGTTCAAAATGGTTGGAAATTACAGACGGGTTGCTAATGCAAAACATTTGCACAACTCTCATTGCTTTAATTGTGTTGACCATGTGAACAACATTTGAATAATTAATTTGTCTTTACTGTCAATCATCAAAATATTGCAACAGTAAAATAACGCATTGTACAAAAAATAAGTAAAGTTATTGTACAGTTCACACATTGCTCCGTTTATTTTTTGCTGTTATAGTGTGTCTTGAACCACAGAAAATCATTGAATCTTTTGTTACACCCCTTATGCAATATAAATCAATTTTGAAATACTAAAATGTCTGCTGAGCAGAGGTTATATCATTGGAGTTGAGCTTTTGAGTTGTACATCAGCCATTTACTCTTGTGCAGCGATACCGCTGAGAATTAAAGACGGCTACAGAATTGGATATAATATGCATAATAATGGATTTTTTTCCCCAAACCTTTGCACCTTTGCTAAAGGTCTTTTGCTCTGTAAAAGCACCTCATTAATCTTTTTAATCTTGAGATGGACCTTAAGAAAATGAAAATCTCCAGAGCTGTAACTTTGGGGAGAGGGGACAGAACAGATACTGCTGAAGAGCTCCTGCTGTGGGCTGTAGAAGCGTGTAATGAATGATGTGGAGAACACCACTGCGGTGGCATGCGGTCTGTGGACAGGGCCAGAACCGACTGGTTGGGCTGCATTAAAGCACACCTGCAGGATCGATCCGTCTACCAAAGTGGTTTCTATCGAAAAGCATTGAGTCTGGCCTCCCGCGTGGTCTAGTGGTTTACACGTCCGACGCTGGCCGTGGCGACCGGGGTTCGATTCCCCGGCCGCGCCAGAGCTGGCTCTGGCCGGGAGTGCCAACGCGTGCGGCAATTGGCTGTCCACCCCAGGGAGGGAAACCGACAACACATTCGCTGCGCACAGGAGTGGCTCTGGGGTGCCGGAGTTACGGTCGTCGGCTTGGCGAGTGCCGTCTTGGAGGAGATGATACTTCGCCTTCATCATCGCCGGTCACAGGGCTACAGCAGTGAACCATGAGGGAGGGATTGACCTGAAAATAACGGGTGTAATTGGCTACCAAATTGGGAGAAATACAGGATAAAATCTGAAACAATTATTATTTTTTTATAATAAAAAAGGCATTGAGTAAACATGGGTCCCGAACTGATACAGGTAGTCAGCCAAAAAAAACCCACCAATGTAAAGTCCAAACTGGTGACTGAGAAGGCCATGTACTATGGGTAACCTCCATGTCACGCTGCTCACCATTGGGAGACTAATCATGCCCTGTTGATGGTGGCACTTAGTAACGATTCAGATCAACTTTGCCTTCTAAAGGTAAGAGTGCAGCAAAACCACGCTTAGAAAATGTGCCCTGCTATGTTACGGAACCACCAGAACTCTTCACTGTTGGAACACTGTTGTGTTTCCATGTTTTTGACCACTACCTTTATATATGTGTGCGTTAAAACAAAGCTACTCTAGATTCTACATTGGACTAGAAGTGAAGAGCCACTTATTTTGATTTATTGTATTACAGCTTAAGCAACATGGTAAAGCACGGCATTGACTAAACACGTAATGCTTAATTGTGCATATTTTTATTTGCAGAATTGCAATCTGGTAAAGAATGCACGACAGTACACAGAGATTTTTAAGCAGTTTTGACAAACAAGTACCAACATTGAATTTGAACGAAGCAAGCACAATAATGGTAAATGTACATAGAATTATCTCAATCTGAATTCAGTCAAACTGTTCTGCTTGTCCCTGGAAATCTACCTGATATTGTATTGGGCGTGGAATTCATTTCTCGTTCATTTCAACGGCCAAAAGAGCAATCAGTTTTTGGTTCCCCTGAAAGAAAAGAGAGCAGGGCCCATGTCGTACAAATCCTCCACCCTGATGACTAATCTGATCTCCCCAGAGAAACTCCCTCTGTGCTGAGCGCTTAAGAAAATCTTGCAAAAAGAAGGAAAAAAGGTTATCTGCAATGAAACTAATCCCAACCCACCAAAACAAAAATAACCTTAAATTGAAAGGCAAATACTTTCAGTACTGGACAAATTAATTGATTGTGCAAAATAAACTTGAATTCTGCAATCTAATATACCGACTATCACAAATTCCGAAACGAATAAGAAATACAATAAATTACCAAATTCAGGCTGTTGCCTGGGATTTACTGCATTCCTGCACAAAAAATCCAAAGACATTCGGGACAGGTATTCCATGAAATATTTTACGATGGTAACTCTGAATATGTGAAAGGCCTCGAAAAAATGTCTTTGAATATAAGGGTTTTAATAAGATATATTGTTCAGTGCAAGGAGAGATGGTAAATCAAAAAGCTTTGATGACCATATCTTTAAAACCATTTGATATATTAAAGTGGCACTTTGGCTCAGATCCCCAGGACAAATGAATATACCAAGCATTCATTAAGGAAAATGTGATATGCATGGTTCTGTGATTTCACTTGGAAAGCATAAAATCATGCATCCTGAATATGCACAGTAAGTTAATTATACTGCCGACTGATATGCAACACAGTCAATGTATATAAATATAAACACATTTTGTTTTATTAGATTTGTGCTCAGAATACATCATTCATTAGCTTTTATGACATTTGAATTGCATAGTTGTATTCCTAAGGTGATCAATCCTTGAGGTATTTTTAATTATAAAGAAAATAAGAAAAGCAATCCTTATCCTATGTAGCCATATCACATGTATTTTTGTAAAATACAATTCACAATGTACTGTAATTATTCAGCTTTTAATATGGAATGGAAAAGTGTGTAGCTTGTGACCCTGCTTCATAATAGAGGTATTATTGTGATAACAATGTCAGGATAAAAGGCCAGACATAAAGTGAGCCTCTGTATCTCAGCAGATTACAAAATTAATGTTCAGTTGCTTGATATCAAAATAATCCCAGGATCTCCTGGGAATAGAACAATTAAGTATTATTTTTTGTTATTTTTTTTATTTTTTTTTAAGATTATTTTTTTTATTTTATCCCATTTTCGCCCAATTTAGTAGCCAATTAGACCCGCTATTTTATGTCAATCCCCCCCCCTAGTAATGTGAGTTTGCTGCCGTAGTCCTGCAACTGGTAGTGACGAAGGCAAAGTAATGTCTCCTCCAAGAGGAGGTACTACAGGGCCACTCTTATGCGCAGCGAACGTCCTGTCGGCTTCCCTCCCCCCTCCTTGGGGCGGACAGCCAATCGCCGCCCCCTGGTGGCACTCCCGGCCAGAGCCGACTCTGGCGGGACGGGGAATCGAACCCCGGTCTCCGTGGCCATCCTATGCCATCTCATTATGCCATCTACGTTGCAACCACTGGACCACGAGGGAGGCCCCCTTTTGTTGTTATTTTTGATGGAGACGATTGATACTGACTTGGACATTAAGAAGGCAGAACTATGCCAGCTTAGTTATATTTAATAACTGGCTGCTCTCTTTCACCGATATTTATTGTGCACCATTGCCCATTAGATTATGCATACACTTAATGTCTACCGTGGTCAAGATTCTTGGCCCTACATGTTGGGATGAAACGTATCCTTTGATAACCGTGTCAGTATGCACAAGCTATCGAGGCCTACGGTTCATGCAGGTTAAACTCTACTGCTACTTACTGTAATGATATCTTCAGTAATAAGAGGGAAAAAGAGATGGGGAAGATTTAACACGTTATAAATGTCATATCGTGGTTAAACAGGGCGCAGCTCACATGCCATCACAACAAAAACGAAAGCTGTGCGTTACAAATTGCCCTTGCAGATCACACTCGCATTCGCACATTTGATTTCCTGCTGAGCAATGATTCCACAACAGAGTTAACAGTTTTTTTTTTTTTTACTCTCTGATGTATCGCTGCTTAAAATATCCTCAACTTTCAAAGTCTCAGCTCTATTTCAGCTGCTCCACGGAGGGCACATGTTTAGTAAATGAGTCACATGCTGGAAGGAAATTGCAATGCAGTGCAGTGGGGTGCTTTAATGTTAGTGTCCACTGATGCAGAGTGTTGTATAAACACTGTCTGGTCTGACAGGAAATAGAGTCTGTCATTGTCATGCCGCGATACAAAGCGCTCACAGACATACCCTCTGCTTTTCATTTGCTTTGACGTTTTCTGATTTGCCGAAGTATACCCTGTGATTGATAGAGTGCTCGGCATTGTTCCAAACTCCTGAACCTTCTATTTCAGGGGGCTTCATTGAGAGGTACGGCCCGTAATCCATTGAGAATAATAGGCAAGACCTATGACAACTGGCAGCTAACCTAATCTTCAATTTTCACAAAGCTGTTTTCACCTGTTTGCCAGGAAAAGAATATGTAGGTTGGCACTGTGGCTTAGGGAAGTGGCCTAGCGCTGGTTGGACTCCTATGTGGGATGTAGATCCTGTACCCTTTAGCCCTTATACTTTGCATGCAGTGCTTCAGTTCTAATGAGCTGCATAAATGGATAATAATGGATAAAATTACATGTTAATGGCAGTGAATAGGGGCATCTGATAAGCTGATAAACCTGTAATGTAGTGTATAATACAGATTTATATACTATTTTTTGATTAAAAGATGGACTCCTTTTGCATATTTAGTGAACACTAAACAGTGAACAGTGACAAACGAACCTCGTATAATGTATGTTCCCAGCACAGCAAGTAACAGCTTGCTATTTATCAAGAAGCACCTGATCACACAGAATTGAATTTGTGCATCAGGCAAATGTGATTTGTTCCCTGTAATATTCTTATTTCCAGCCCCTGAATGTCAGGCTTGTTGCCATCCCTGATGGTCTGTGATACTTTGAAGAGGAAATAGGGCTTTATTTTTAACGTGGCTGTTTTGTAAATATGATAATGTTCTTTTTAGCCATTTATGCACTACACATAATGTGGTCCACGAATGGTTTTTTGGTAGTTGAAAAGCGATAGACGACTGACTGTTTTAGTCCTACGGTAATATTTTGATCGTGTGGACCATGTGTGCTCCATAGTTAGGATCAGTGGAACTTTAATCAAATGTGCAGAGATTATACCTAGAGCTACAAAAAACCTGGCTCGGCTCAAACCGCTATGCATTGGGAGTGTTTCTGTACGCACCGTTTCTATCCCTGATGTCAGTCGGAGACGGAGGCTGAGGGAGCTCGGCGAGAATGAAGACGTCAGGGTTGTATCAGGCCGCGTGACAGCGTGCGTTTGGTGAACCGTCTCCCCAGTGACCCGCACTCAGATCATCGGGAGCGCGACGGCCCTGGTTCCAAACCTTGGCACAATCAGCCACCGTGACCTCTTAACCGTTCTGTAGGGAGCGCCCGGCAATTTGTAACGGGAAGGTTTGAGCATGGACAGGCAGGAACAATAAAGCACACAGCCGCGAGGAGGTGTTAAATTTGGGCTACAGGACAGTTTGATTAGTCTCACAGTGTGAATCGCTCCGGGGCATCTGCAGGTTAACGGTGGGGCCTTTTCCGTTGCCCCGGACCACTTTACAGAACGTGAAAGGATGAGAGGAAATAAATAGGAAACCCTCTGGGCGTATAGTGTCAGTAGCGAAGCTGCTTTCACAAGGTGGAGATGCAGCTGACGATACAAGGCACGATTTGTGTTCTCCCTCCGGTGGCTTTTGAGCTGCACTTACACCACTGAGACTGCGACGAGATTCCGTAGTGGCGCGGTTTTTCAGGCTGAGCGGTGCGGAAACTTTGTTTCGGCGGCCGTTTCACATGCATTTATTTTCTTTGACTTTGACTTTGGCTGCTGCGTAGAATAGCGCACAAGGAATATGCTTCGAAAAGAAGGGTTTTGAAGTGCCACGTCATTACACACTGACCCAATTTCCCGGCATGCGAGCGAACTTGGCTATTGAAAGCCGTTGGTACACCCAAGCGCGATACACTCCTTTGCTTCCAAGCCTTTTATTTTTGAATGGCTTCTGCACAGTCGCTAGCCATTTCTCTCACCTCGTATTCATACCCTCCGCCTCTGTGCTTCAACCTTACCACCCATAAAGCATCAGCTTACCGCTAGTCTGATGGTATTAGAGTAGTCTCGACCGGTGCTTCATTTGGGAAATTTTTCAGCAATGGACTTGACCCCAAATGCGTCCCTCATCCAGTGTTTATCCCCTGCAGGAGGACCTGACTGCTGAATTTGACTGTGGAATAAGGATGTTGTGCCGCTGCATAAATAAATATTAATAATAAACACATTTTTGTCATAGAAAGTGGGATTGATAAATATTTCAAGGTGGTCTTTTCAGACTACAGTTGTTAACGATGATCTGATTGACCGGTTAACTGTTAAGGACTTAAGGACCGGTTATGCTTAACCATTTAGCAAATAATAGTCCTTGGGCTGTATTTCATAGATGCATTAATTCAGGATGGTGGCGCATTAAAAGAATGCAACAGATTAAATGAGCAATTCTACTGCCACCCAGGTAGTAGAACACTTTCACCTGGTGGCTGTTTTATGAAATAATGAAGTTAAACTCTTAAACTGTCTTCATTCGCTGTGCTTTTTAAGTACAGTGTAAAAATATAGCTATGTAGGTTTATATATATTTTTATTATATTACCGCTATCCTGACTGTTTCACAGGTGTATAATCCAAAAGGCGGTATTTCAGCTAACGTTCGTACACTCAGTTCTGAAAATATTTTTTTCTAGCATTATAAAATATAACGTGAAGGCAGAACATCACTGATCTCTCTCCTTAATGCTGCCTCTCTGCTGTGCTGCTGCGTCTGTCCCATTTTCTCCCCGAAGCTCTTCATCTCTCCATGCCAATGTCTCTCCTTCCCACTCCACTTCTTGCCACTGGTGGCTCGCTGTGCATTTTTTGTAAAGTGAGGTTGGTGGAGAAAGCTGTTCTTGATATAAAATATATTCACATTCGCCAGCTATGGTTTACATCAATTTAACTTCTGTGGCATTTGGTGGTGTTAGCCATTCACTTTCTTAAATGGTATAGCTATGTAAAAGAACCAATGACAACAGCCATTTTATTTGAGAAAAAAAAACATTCTATCCTTCTCAGCTGCTAGAGTTTGGCAACTCGCAGAACCTAGAATTAACAAGCAACTTTATTTTCATTGTTGTTGTCACTAGGTTGTTAAATGTACGGGCGTCATCATGTTATCGTGCAGTGAACTCATGAACAGTAAAGTTAACCACTAGACTTACACAAAACTACCTACATCTCTTCACTAGCTAATGTTACATGAAATCAATCATCACGTTAAATTATCTCCTGTCAGATTCAAGGTTACCAGATTCAGGGTAGGCACCAGCCCATCGCTCAACAAGCAAGACTGCACATTTGCAGTTGTTTATGGGAAGTGAAGTGTCTGTATGACATGGCTAGAGCCATTGCATTTATACCGTTAAATATATCCCATCTATCATTTTGTAAAACACAGCTTGTGGGTCATACCATAGCTGCAGCAGAGGGATAAATAATTGATTGCATGCTTACAAGAGTTACAAACACTTTTTGCATAATTATGTTGCTTAGGCATGTATTTTTGTGGTATTATTTTTTTTTTTTCCCCCTTAATGGCTGTGCTAAGAGAAATGAGGTAGTGGCAGCCATGTGCCTGACTGATGTGCAGACCTATAGCAATGAGTGACTGTACCTCATAATAATGATCCACAGCCAAGACATGCATCTTCCCCGCTGCAGTGTCACTGTGAAGTTGCAGTGGTACTGAAGTCCTTTTCCATCTTTTAGCTGTATCACAGAGTATAGCAGATGCATTGATTTGATTTTCTGTAACAGTTGTCACACACACAAACAACACATGTCCATTCACATAGACATTGCCATATTTCATTTTCACATGACCCCAGTATGATAAATAGTTCATTCTTGTTGGTCTTTGGATTCATAAAATCTCAAATGAGTCATTGTCTTAATGGACAGAGGCATTTCTGTCTGTAAGTGCTAATGTCTTATTCAGCAACCTTTATCAAAGGCTTTGCTTCATTCACCAGTTTGTGCTGGTTTCAGTGGCTGTTTGAATGTTCTCATTGTGCCCATTCGGAATCAAATAGAAGATGTTGAAAACAAATGCTGAAATCATAAAGTAAGACAAATGTACAAATGGCTTCTGTCTGTATAATTTGTTTTTTTCTGATGTTCAGTCAACATCGAAATCCGTAAACCGCATTTGGAGTATCTGCAACAGTTTATATGCTTAGTTAAACCTCTATGATATCGCCATGCTCCAATTTTACCAAAGATCTTTGGATAATGGAAATATTTTTAAAGCATTTTATTTTATTTTTTTGAAGACATGCCACAAAAAGACATGCATGTAAAAGAGGGGAGTGTAGCACACAGTGTAAGGCTCTCTGTATAAGTATAGTACCCAGCATTGAATAATTATGTAATGTTATGTATGGTGTCAAATCTGTGAGACTTGAGCCATTCGGCCCTCACATGCTATTAAAGTCCAGCAGCAATTACAGTCTGGCACAATTATAAGATACAGTAAATAGACAAATCTGGAATTGGTGCTTTGTATTTCCTGATGATTGCCCCTAACATGAAAATTAGAAAATCGAATATGTAATACCTTAACAGTTCCTATACTCAGTATTCTTGTGCTGTCACAAGATAAGAGACCCCCTGAATTATGCATGGACATAGACAGTTAGTTTTCATTAATATGTATTTCAACTTAGTCCAATTTTAGAGTCCGAAGATTTTTTTTTTACATCACTGTTATGAAACAAGACCAAGTTGCCTCAACCATGAGGCCTAATATTGAGTTTTTGTGACATCTTCTTGCTTTGGACATGTGATAAGCTTCAGATTCAATTCGGTTGGAACTAATAGGACTGTACTGGTTGATGCAATTAAGTCCTCTAGCAGAAAGCCCACAGCTACTCAGAGATACTGATCTGCTCCTGTGCTATAGCCTGCCCAGGACAATCAATGTGCAATCTGGCCAGCTGTATATGTGATGGTAACACTGTGTGACTGCACAGTGCTAACGGTACTGATGCACAGAAAATACCCAGCCAAGTCTACTAATGTGCAATCGCACACATGCATACACACTCAGGGACACTGATATGCTTATTTCCACCCAAGTGGAGTTACTAGATATGTTTCCTGCTTGGTGGTACTTCTGTCCTTTGTGAAGTGTTTGGGTTTAAGTCTTTGAGGGGAAAAATTTAATAAAAAAACCTTTATTGATCATGAGCTGCTTGTAAATCTAGCCATGTTTCGGTCACTGTGCATGTTGGTAAAGCCACAGGGTTACAGGATAAAAAAAGAAAGGCATAGTGCTCTAACAGCAAAAAAGATAAATGAGAAAAGACAGCAGTTTTTGACTCTCGGCTGTCGTTATGTAGGAAGATTTACTAGAGGATGAGAGCAGCCATTTGGTAAATTCAGTTTTCAATTTCAGTATTTTATTGACATGATATAGGACACTGTTTCCAAAATGACAGAAAACAATAACTTCGACGGCTTTCAAACCCAAACTCTGTCATGATGATTTTAGAGGTTTAGAAGTGTTAGAAGTGTTCACAGCCAACAGTGCTACAGTGTGTCATTTACTTCAAGAACAGAATGATAAATTACATTTATTTTCATTCCACAACTGTAGCTGTTCGCATGGGAGCGGATTGGAATCGTGTTTCAGACCCCCCCCTGGCGTTTCTGGTCCTTACAGAGCACAAGACCTGGGTCAAATAATTATTTGAATGACTTTAACCCTTTAGGTGCCGGAAAAAGTTGAAAACCCTCCTGCGGATCCCTGAGAATTTTCAACAAAACATGTTACGAACCAAAGTGTATAATTGTATGGAAGAGGAACATCGGTGAAAACAGATGTTTATTTTAAAATCGTCAGTGATCTGCAGGAATTGATACTGGTGTATTAGGCCTATTTCAAATCATTATTTGGCCCAGGTCTGCAGAGCACACATTGCCCCACTGCATCTCCAAAGCTGCTAATGTGCGTGTGATGACCAGTTCGTTCTGGTTGCATTATTTGATAAATACTTCCTAACGTGACCGAGGATGTCTGGAGTAATGGCTTTGTTTCTCCCATCAGTGGTGAAGGCCACTCTCTTTATGGATGACCTGGATGACCTCATCGGTTGGCCCAGCGTGAGGGGCGCAGGAACTGTGCTGTGGGTGAAAACCAATAAGCGCCAAGGGTCAAGGCATTAGGAGATCAAAAGAGTTCTCTGAAGGCGATTTAATTAGTCCGTAATACTAAAGGCATAACACCCCGCACGATCACGGGCGGTCATTTCAGCACGGCCAGCTTTCACGCAGTCACATCTTTCTGCAATTAGCTCATGATTAATTAAGATAATGTGGATTTATGTAATAGATTATGTAGACACGCTGTATGATTAAGTGCCCAGAGGGAATGTCTCGCTGTCCGCGGGCATTTAGAAGGAGAACTTGGGTCTGTGTGAATTAGCAGGTCAAGAGCATCGTCTAGCCCTTGTCCCGCCACGCCTTTGCCAACGTTTGGCGATGGCATCAGGAGACGTCTGTTGACGGAATCCAAACTGAGAGTATGTTTTTAACACTAGTCCAGAAGTACAGCTAGTCTCGCATTATTTAGTTGTTCGTTAATTTGTTACTTGTAACCAGTCACAAATACAAACCTGTATTAACATCTGTAATTCTATCTATAGGTTTTACCGATTTAGCCTCCAAATTGTGGAGGTAATGCAGGCAGGTTTAGAAATAATTCATAAAAGATTCTTTAGTTACAGAAATTATTATTGCTTCATTACTAAATGACTTTTCTCTAATGAAAACAACCAATGTATCAAGGTGTTACTTTTTAATTAGATACTGTCTCTTGGAGACTGACCCAGATCAATGACAAAATCTGTTAATTTTGGTTTGTTTTGAAGCTGTTAGTATAAACGGATTTAAACTGACAACAATAATAAACTGTCATTATGCACAAGTGGAAATTAAAAACCCCTCGAAACACGAGCGTTAGCCTGTTTACAGTTTACTAGCTAGCAAAATGTGGAAAAACAAAGGGACTTGGGGGAACTAAACAGTGGTTCTCTTCGTTTACCAGACCCATTTGATATATTCTTGAGATCGAGCGTAACTTCTCAGAATTTGACAGACCTACCGGAGAACTCTGCTAATGTTACAACATTACTCTATCTAGCTATCGTAGTTTGGATGCCTACACTTATTTCCACTCTGGCAAAGTGGAAATAATTGTAACCCTTATCTAGCTAATGTTACTCATTCTCCTACTTACCCTGCCATGCAAGTGGAGTGTCCACTCTTCATTTCTCAATTTTTCGCTGCTATGTTCCAGGCAGAATACTGTTTCGAGAGATCGGGGCCAATCAGAAGCTCTCCAAGCAGTTCGCTTTAACTAGTCTAGCAACTAGACTCGAAACTGTCCCATTTGTTCCCATCCTCCTCACACATCCCATCACGCAACGACACTACCCATAACACACTTTTTGTTGGTTCATCATTTATTTTAAGAGGCAGCTATATGCCTGTATATCAGGGGTGGGCAAGGAGGGCCGTATCAGTTTCTGGATTTCATACCATCTTAATTATATACATTTTACCTACATTTATTGATAAGCTTATGAATGCCAGCTGAAGACAGTTTTTGTGTCCCTATGTGAAACGTTTTACTGTAGGAGTTTCTGTGCGTCATCTAGGCAACAGCTGCACGAGCAGTACTTCCAGTTTCGCAGGCCGGTGTGTATGCGTGTTTTTGTTACCGTGGCTCCATTAGCTAATTAGCTATATACACCAACGTCGGTTCACTCATTGATTAGCCTCCAGTGAGACCGTCTTTAGAACACACCAGCAAAGTGGGCCTGTAAACCGGTAGACCACGTTCAGTATATGGATCTGAATTGCTCAGTAAGGGCTGATAGAATGTTTGGGTTATCTTCAGGTAAGGAAGTTGGCATAGCCTGCCCCCAGGATGGCCCCAGTTCAGTAGATGTGTAGCCCCATTATCTTGTTCCATGAAATGGTCTAGAATCTTTGTTTAGCCTGTTATTTATTTTCCAATTTTCATAGCTTTCTTTGATCATTACCATGCTCAAGAAATATATCGGATAGAGCAGGGATTCAATGGGGGGAGGGTCCTTGTTGTAAGTGCACAGCTGTTATCATACGCAAATGCGAACGTCCGTTCTTTGCCATCGACTACCAGTGTTGTGCAGTGTGCAGCCTTTCTCCTATGAAATCCCGGTGTAGTGCCTCTGTCACCAGTATGTGCCTGTGTACAGTGGATGGAAGATGTGTTTCTACCCATAATCCTCAAATTCCTCATTAGCAGACAGTCTGACCACTTTCACAGTCTCTGAACTGCGCTGAACTTCTAAGAGTCTTCTGGTCCCGATTGAGTTACTTGTTCCTCAGGGTGGTGGTTATGTCACCTCCTATAGCTTACATATTATTACGTATTGCAGGCTTGTAAATGGAAATGCTTTTTTTCCTCCCTATTGGTTTTATTGTGATATCTCAGTTTGAGTGGCCTTGGGGGGGATTTTGCCTCATGCTATCTGTTCATCAAATGGGTAAATAGATATATTCCTGCCACTAATTAATCTTTCAGTGCTTAGGGGTTATTATCTAATTTCTCTCTATAATCAGGTTTAATAAAGAAAAACGTGTGTGTGTGTGTGTGTGTGTGTGTGGCCTCAAAATATAAATAAACCTAGTTAACTTTTTAATTATATATTTGTTCTGCATTTATTGTTGCTCTTATAATGTCTGCCTTCATTTACACAACAGTGCACCTCCAGCCCCACCCTCCCAGCGTAACTATGAGATGGCTAAATAAAGGCCCTTTCCCTCTCTTCTCTGGCCGGCGCAGGCGCTTGGCCAGCTGCCTCCTGCCTGTGATTGATAATGCTCCTCATTATTTGTGCCATTTCATCTCGGGCTTCCTGGGGAAAGCCTCAAGCTGTGACTGTCTGTATACTTGAAGCACCTGCTAATGACTCTGCTTACTTCCCCCCTCTCCTGCCACACAGGCTCAACCTTGGCCGAGGGCAAGCAGACACACGCCAGCTGTGTGTGCACACACTCCCTTAAGCACACATGCACGTACATGCACACACACATACTGTGCTTCGGCCCAAATTCAGTCTTGTAGCCATTTGTGCCTCATAATAGACATTTACGTTTTTACGTTTTAAGCATTTAGCAGACACAGGCTCACAACTAAACCATTTAAGCAAGTGTTATGGTTTTTCAGTACACCAGGAGTCATTACAATTATTGAAAGAACAGATAGAAATCTAGGAAATAACACTTTTTAAAATTCTTAAAGAGTGAAGTGCAAAGTACATTGCAGCTGCTTTGAGTTTTGGCCTCGCAGACACACACACAACACACACACACACACACACACACACACACACACACACACACACACACACACACAGCTACAGCTGCAGACACTCAACTCTCATGCACGGGATACAAATAGACTCAATGTCCTTATGGGGATCATTTTATCTTTGGTATTTTTGGAAAAGCAACTCTTAGTGGTCGTTTAGTTGTGACTGAAGCCTGTGCCATTTGGCCTGAAAAGATGATTGTAACCTAATCAATATGTTGAAGAACTTAAGGGAGATCAGTTATTTTTAAAATGATCAGTTATTTTTCTCAGATCAGGTAATTACATGCATGATTGAGCATTCTGAACCACTTCCCTTAAGTCAAGAACCTCCCCTGCAGTCAGCGACACCAGCCAGTAACACAACCAGTGAGAGCAACTGATGTCATGCATATATAGAACTTCAATTGAATTATAATTTAAACCAGAAAAAGCAGATGGGAAATGTCACACAGAAAAAAAGTTTCAGGTGTACACCATAATGTGTCCAAATGCCATCCAGTGGACTCGCACAGCTAAGTCCTGCTGCACTTACTAATGGAGTACAGATAGTAATTATATTTTTAAGTGGAATTATTCGTTCTCCCCAGCCGAGCATGGAATAGAAGGGCAGATGTCTGAATTGCAGCTTCTCTTCTGCTCGCAACGATGCCCCAGAATGCATCACCTGCTTGAGCCGCCCCGTCCGGCTCCAGGAGAAGACAGGAAGCTGCAGAGGAAGAGAGGCCACAGCTGCACTGTGCACTGGGAAGAAACTGAATCACAGGAACGGGAGAGGAGAGGGAGATAAGGTGACAGGAAATGGCGGTATTGAATCTCCCCCTCTCCTTCACAGCCCTCTGCCGCTCTGACGGGGCCCTTACCAATCGGCAAACAAGCCAAAAGGTCTTCCTATGGAATGATATTTCCAGTGGGATTTGACATTTCATACATTATTAAACAGTTTTGCCAGATTCATATCCGTGGCAGTATTTGCAGAGAGTGCTCAAACACTGAGCTAAAAGCTAATGTGAAGTATTCACAAAGGAGCGTGCTGACACCGTGCCCGCACAGCTACGGCGTAGGGCTTCGCTCCCCTTTGCTGGGGAGATTTGGCTCAGCTATAATGGATTGCGAAACTCTTTTCTGATATCCATCGCACCAGAGAAGCTTTTTTCTTTCTCGGAAAAATGTTGGAATCTCAACAACCATCTTTGTAGTTGTCAGTGGGTTTTAAAGCCACGCCTTTCGCCTACATGAATGGTATTTATGTTTTACAGTTGTCAAAGTTAAATAATTTCAGTTTAATGCTTGAAATGGAAAAGTAGTAACCGAACAAGACTCGGAATGCTTAACAAGGGCAAAATGTATTATTTTTTTACTTACCGATTAATCATTTTCCCTTCAAAGGTAGGTCATATGCTGCCCAGCTGTTATAAGTAAGAGTGATTGCTTGCTAGCTACCAGTGTGGCCTTATGTGCTGTGACTCGTGACTGATCCTTTTTCGTCTATCCTAACAGTGCAGACTAACAGTAGTTATTTCATATTATGTAACAACCCAAGGAAGATAAACCTTCAGATGTTGTTTGTTTTATGTAATCAGAATTTGGGGTAGGTACAGTAATTGTGTATTGTTCAATGCCAAATCCAGCTTTCTTATTAAACACATATGAGAGACACTTCCTGTTTCCTGTTTAAAAGAAAATCAGGCTTCCATATTAAGATTTCCCCCACAGAAGGATTTCGAGTTTTGTATTGAACATAACAATGCTAAAATTAGTACTGGGGCCATATGTATCAAGCCACTCAAAGTAAAAAAAATGTCTGAAGTGTAACTTAAGTCTAATAATTGGTGACTTTTCCTCCTACACTCAAATGTAAGAATAAAGGTGATTTATCAAATTTCTCTTGACTTAAAAGTACTCTTAAACTGTCAGGTATTTAAGAGACCTCTGGAGCTCTCTTAACTCGGCTAGGAGTAGGCAAGGCGGCACAGTTGCGGAGACAGAGACGTGGGCGCACCTTCCAAGATATGAAGAATGTTTTAGAAATGTTTGATGATTGCTTAAATCGTCAGGGAATCATCTTTGTCACTGATCTTGTGCGTGACTTTGAGAAGTGGCGCAGTTACGTCAGAGATGCATGTATAATATGAATATACTGAATATAAAGTATAACTACAATAAAATAATTGTAGCTCAATAGTCAAAATCATTTTAATAACTGTTCATCAGCAATATTACAATATGAAACAAATGTGTCTCGTAAGTAAATAAGACTACGAACCAGTACCAAAGCGGAGATTTTCCTGACGCGCTTTGGATAGTACATTGTACAATTTTTTTGCTTTGTGTGAGAAGGACGTTGTGTGAATCCTGTTATAGACTTTAAGGAAAGCTGTCGTCTGTGTGTGTTTATATATATATATATTAATCCTAAAAAACAATGGTTTATGTGAGAGATAACAGTTGGAAAAAGCTGGAAGACATTGGAAATTCACAGATGCACCTCAACCATTATCTTGACCTATGCACTGACGAGGCATCCAATACACAATGCTTTGATACCTGCTACGGTACTGTAACTATGTTGGTCTACTTCTACCACAGGCTGCTGAGGATTCAAACAAACTATCACTTTGAATCAACAACCAAATAGATTATTTTCAGAGGAACAAAGGATCAAAATGTATGCCTAAATGCTGGTGCAGTTCCCAAATTGAACTTTCATTCTTGAAGTAATTAGCCTCATTTATTTCAAAACTGATTTTGTGGATATGTGCAACATCTCTGGGTTCACAAAAAATATTACTGTGGGTTACACATCTAAATCATACTGTCCTTGTATAATACTACTACTACTAATAATAAGAAGAATAAGAATAATATGATGGTGATGAGGGGTAAAGTAAAGGCTAGGGGAAATGCAATAAATCAACTTACTTAATTGTTTTCAGAGGGTCGACTAAATAATGGAAACGCCAAATGAAAAATGTTGTTCATCAGCTTGATCTTACACTCAAAATATGAGAGAAATCGAATCAAATTAATTGAAGTAAAATTATTCAAAGAAAAAACCGTGTGTCTCAATTATTGGCACCCTTAGAAATTCTTATGAACGAAATCACTGAAACTTTGAGTGGAACCAGGTTTTATGGTCAGATGAGACAAAAATAGCTTTTTGGTGTAAAAAGAGGGATGGTCATGCAGAAAAGAACCTAATCCCCACTGTGAAGTATGGAGGTGGATCTGTGCTGTTGTGGGGCTGTTTTACTTCCAAAGGCCCTGGGAACCTTGTTAGGATACACGGCATCATGGACATCACGGCTGCCTCTGTCACGAGTCTAAAACGGGGTCCTGGTTAGATCTTCCACCAGGACAATGATTCAAGGCATACCTCCAAATCCACACAAAGATGGTTCACTGACCACAGAATCAAGCTTTTGCCATGGCCATCCCAGTCCCCTGACCTAAACCCCATTGAAAACCTGTGGGGTGAGCTGAAGAGGAGAGTCCACAAGCGAGGACCAAGGACTCTGAAGGATCTGGAGAGATTCTGTATGGAGGAATGGTCTCAGATCCCTTGCTATGTGTTCTCCCACCTCATCAAGTATTATAGGAGAAGACTCAGTGCTGTTATTTTGGCTAGGGGAAAAACAAAAACATTGTGACACGTTTTTGAGAAAAATGTTTTTTATATGGATTATATTTTTAATCCAACTCCAGACTTTAATTAAAGATTAGATTTCTCTTATATTTTGAGTGTAAGATCAAGCTGAAAATCTGTGATTGAGGGCACTGTCTGTGTATATATATACTGTATATATGTATACATATATATAAACACTCAGTGGCCACTTTATTAGGTACACCTGTACACCTGCTCGTTAATGAAATGATCTAATCAGCCAATAATGCAGCAGCAACTCAATGTATAAAAACATGCAGACATGGTCAAGAGGTTCAGTTGTTGTTCAGACCAAAAATCTGAATGGGGAAGAAATGTGATCTAAGCAACTTTGACCGTGGAATGATTGTTGGTGCCATACGGGGTGGTGTGAGTATTTCAGAAACTGCTGATCTCGTGGGATTTTCATGCACAACAGTCTCTGGGAGTTTACAGAGAATGGTGCGAAAACAAAAAACATCCAATTCTGTGGGCGAAAATGCCTTGTTAATGAGAGAGGCCAGAGGAGAATGGCCAGACTGGTTCAAGCTGACAGCAAGGCGACAGTAACTCAAAAAAATATGCGTTACCACATTGGTATGCAGAAGAGCATCTCTGAACGCCCAACATGTCGAACCTTGAAGTGGATGGGCTACAGCAGCAGAAGATCACACCGGGTTCCGCTCCGGTCAGCTAAGAACAGGAAAGTGAAAGTGGAAACAACATGAATCCATGCATCCATCATGCCTGGTTCAGGCTGATGGTGGTGGTATAATGGTGTGGGGAATGTTTTCTTGGCACACATTAGGCCCCTTAATACCAATTGAGCATCGTTTAAATGTCTTGTTGCTGACCATGGGCATCCCTTTATGGTCACAGTCTACCCATCTTCTAATGGCTACTTCCAGCAGGATAATGCGCCATGTCACAAAGCACACGTCATCTCAAGCTGGTTCTACAAGCATGACAATGAGTTCAGTGTACTCCAGTGACCTCCACAGTCACCAGATCTCAGTCCAATGGAGCACCTTTGGGATGTGGTGGAATGGGAGATTTGCAACATGAATGTGCAGTTGACAAATGTGCATCAACTGCATGATGCTATCATGTCAACATGGACCAGAATCTCTGAGGAATGTTTCCAGCACCTTGTTGAATCCATGCCACGAAGAATTCAGGCTGTTCTGGGGGCAAGGGGGGGTCCTACCCAGTACTAGAAACGTGTACTTAATAAAGTGGTCACTGAGTGCATATATGTATGTATATATATATATATATATATATATATGTGTGTGTGTGTTTGTGTGTATGGTATGTGTAAAGACTAGAAAATCAAAATGCATCAGGTCAGGCATGGAGCTGAAGTTTTGCATTTGGCTTTTAACTTTTTGCAGTGTAGGTTGTTTCTGACAACTCTGGCACTGTCGGGCTGCAATGACATAGTGAATTTAGTTTCTGAAGGCTCTATTTTTGAACAAAAGCTAAAAAAAAAAAAAAAAAAAAGGTTTGCAAAAAAAAAAAAAAGCACAATAATATTGACTTGGGAATGAACTTTGCTGGTGTGATTTGTTATTTTTAGATGTGTGCAATATTTTTGTCCTGGTGATGCTGTGATTATTAATAGTGGAGCAGAATGTCTTGGAAGTGTATGCATCAGTTACTGAATTCAGTTATTCCTGTGAGATTTGCTGAGATCAGCACTGATATCTGCTATCAGTAGAGCTTGCCTTAAAGCATTTTGTGAATCAGCAGAGACATTTAATCTGTCAAAAGCTAGAATGTCTCAGATGTTGTAAGATCATGGTTGCTTGCTTCTCGGTACCAATGTGCAAAGTCTACAGTTCATATTTCAGGAACAATTAATTTTCAGTACCTCTTAGAAAAGCGTAGGCCCATGTTTTGTCGTTAAGATACTAGTAAATACTGTTCAACAGTACAAGATGCAAAGGTAACCACAATTATATGTTCGACAAACTAACACCATATCATCTAGTTTCTTGTTTTATTTCTAAGAATGTTTTATTTTCAATGTTCATATAGTTTATTCTATTTATACAGTATGTTTCAGTATTATTTTTAAGAATACTGAAAAAATGTCATTGCTAATGTTGGAATATGAAAGCCAGCGCATCCTACACTATCCCTTCCATAGGCTTGGGGTAATGTAGATGCTTAATCCAGGGGTGTCCAATCTTATCCGAGAAGGGCCAGTGTGGGTGCAGGCTTTTGTTCTAGCCCAGCACTAAACAACTGATTAAACTAATCAAGGTCTTGATTGTAGACCATGATTGGTGAATTAGTTGAATCAGGTGTTTTAGTGCAGGGCTAGAACAAAAGCCTGCACCCACACCGGCCCTTCTCGGATAAGATTGGACACCCCTGGCTTAATCGCTTTGATTGGAGAACTGCAACCTACATATCTTCATTACCTCTTGTTCACCATGTTGTTTTGTCCATTTTAAAAATTATAACTTTGTATATTTTTGATTGTGTATATAGAGTATGTCAAACACACTCCCTTGTGTGTTCCACCTGTAGAAGATACCACAAGTTATCTCCATTATTGATACAAATGGCATGGCATAATTACATAATGCTTCTTTCTTGTACAGGTATAATGTAATAGTTATTATGTTTGATGCAGTATGTAAGCGTACTACCTTTACAGGAAAAACTGTAAAAGAGACCATTGGCTTACTCCATTCTTTATGGACTGTAAATGTAAATGACTAACATTTATATACTTAAAATGCTGTTCTTAATATTTTTTCCTTCTGTGTAATTCAGGGCATTCTTTATGTTCTTAATTGCATAAAGTTTTTATAGCTTTATTAATCTAGTATTCCTTATTTGATTGAGCTATTCTTTAATGCACCCATAAGAGCTGTTCGGTCTTCACTGGAACACACACACACTGGAAGTACTGTGCTCCTCTCTTCCATGTGTATCTGTGTGCCCTGTGGACAAATATGTATTCAGTCATTTGCATGTTGGAATATCTGGCCTCATTCATAATGAACGCGTGTCCTGCAGCTCATGTAGAATGAATGGCCTCTCTTCAAAATATGACAGACTTTGAAAGAATGCCAGCTGGTATTACTCGTGACCAAATGATAATGTGAACAGAACCCTAGCCTGGCTGTACTGGAGGTTTATCCCCCAGTACTCAGAAGCCATTTTCTTGCCTTTCAAAAGCAGCTTTCTGTGATCTTGCAGCTTTAATGGTGCACACTATTTAATAGTACAGACAGGCTATAACTGACCCGTCGGCTGAAATATGAGTCCATTTTCCCTCCATTACCATTCCTTCTGCTCCCCACCTCCATGTCCACATGCCCGTCTGGTTTTGTGCGAAGTTGAAATATGCCAAACAATTGAAAAAAGCTAAAGTCAATGAACGCAACACCATCTTTTTTCTGTTAATCATGTAAGAAAGTAAAAAAACCAAAAAAACCTGATGTTTTGGCTGCCACCAGCAGTATTGAAGCAAACGGGCAGTCCGTGGTGCCTTTAACAATCTCCCTCTCTGTTGTCCCTTTTTGGATTTCATGTGGCAGAGAATCCCTTTGAACTGAAAGAAACGGCGTAAGTGCGCATGCCTTTAAGCAGATTACAGTGCACCCAGTGGGTGGTAATGAATCAATGCCGCACAGTTAAGCCATGGTATTTGGAGGAAGGGCACTCAGAGGAGTCACAGACTTTCAGAGACTCTCGTACACATTCCGGTATCACACACTGTCCCACTGCTGAATGCACCTCAGCGCCCCGTGCCAGTGCTCCCTTCTTCCACGCAGGGCTCTCTGTCCTTCCAAAATCTTCCGCCCATCTTCCGCCCAGTCGAAATGAGACTGGATTCATACGGACTGCTTTCGGTCTCCACACTCTTTCCCTGTACTCGGATTTCACAGCCACTGACATCAATGGCCTCGTTCTGAGGGCTGGCTAATGGCATGTCTGTCTGTGCGTGACATCGTTTTGTGCTTGTCCCCGTGGATAATGGGTAATTGGACGACATAAGGAGGTATTTGGGTGATGTGCCCACCTCCACCTGGTTTCCTCACTTGATAGGCTCCTTCCATGTGCTGCTCTTTCTCCCTGTTAATGGCTTCTCGTTATTGAATCGATTCCCTCTACCTTACCTAAGTATGCACATTTTACATTTAACATTTTAGGAATTTTAGCAGACGCGATAAGAGCGACTTACACAGTATACATTTCTTTACATGCAATCCATTTATACAGCTGGATATTTTACTGAAACAATTCAGATTAAGTACCTTGCTCGAGGGTACAACGGCAGTGCCCCACCTGGGGATCGAACCAGCAACCTCTGAGTTATAAGTCCAGTTCCCTAACCTTTATACTACACTGCCACTTTTTCACACGCACACGCACACACGCACACACATACACACATACAGACGTGCATATGCACATGCATACACGTACACAGTAAATATAAACCAACCTTAAAAAACTGTCCGATTGAACACAGGCAATATCTCCATAGGTGGAATCTAATTGACATGCGCACACACAGTATCTCACAGGCCCTTGCTGTGTCGAGAGAGTAAACCGATTCCTACTGCTTTATGTCACAGCTGTTTCAGGTGCTTCATACAGAACCGTGCATTTCACTGTTGCGCTTATTTGTGGATTTTTGCCATTCAAACACCTATCCTGTTCGACTAACCTTTATTTGTCCTTTTAGACTTTGTCGAATGGAAGAGTAAGTTGGAGAAAACGGGAAATAAGCGTATTTATTTATGTTGCCCGTTATTGATCGTTTCAACAGCACTGGGCCATAAAAATGTATTCATGATGCAGCACAAAGCGGTGACCTATATTGTACTCCAGATGTCCTCCTGGGTGAACAAAAGTTTGCAATACGGCTTGTGTACCTCAAGCGTTTTCCACATTGCTTTGTATTAATCGTAACGTTTCCTGATATTTTCAAATATTCTAGCCGTTGCTGACTGTCCGGAGATTATAATATCGGGCGTAGGAAGGGGAAAATGGCATTTTGAAGATGAGACGACCTGAAGATAATTTGAATAATAAAATGAATTGTGACATTTTAAAGTGACCTTGTTTTGTGGTAATGGCTCCTTGGAACAATGCGAAACGTGACTTCAGTGAGAACAGCCCTGTATAAATACACACTGATTGTGTTGAGCGGCTTCATTGTTGAGCTTGCAGCCCTGCTGTGGAAAGGATGATTTCCTGTACTGGTATTCAGACCGGGCCTGCCCTGCACCACTCCTTAAATCACCATTTAGATGCTGTTGAGTTCTGACGCATAGAGGCACTGCAGCCCTACTGGTCAACGGTTTGATTTGTTCCCGATGGGCTAGTGCCTGTTTGAGGGTCTTTACTCAGGGAAAATAAATGGTAATCGGGGGCCTCCCGCGTGGTCCAGTGGTTACAATGTCCGACGCTGGCCACGGAGACCGGGGTTCAATTCCCCGTCTCGCCAAGTGTCGGCTCTGGCCGGGAGTGCCACCAGGGGGCGGCGATTGGCTGTCCGCCCAGGGAGGGGGGAGGGGAGCCGACGTGACGTTCGCTGCGTATAGTGGCCCTGTAGTACCGGGTTACGGTCGACGGCCTGCGGGTGCCGTCTCGTAAAAGGCGTCACTTCGCTTCGTCACTACCGGTCACAGGACTACGGCAGCGAACTCACATTACTAGGGGGGGGATTGACGTAAAAATAGCGGGTCTAATTGGCTACCAAATTGGGAGAAAATGGGATAAAATCAGAAAAAAATAAAAATAAAATGGAATCGGGGGTTTGTCAGACTGACGCTGTCAAAGGTCCTGAACCCAGGATACCTGAGCTATATGATCCCATGAGGGTTAGGAATGTCAACCTTCGGACCTGATCACACAACCTGTAACGTAATTATAGGACTGGTAGTGATGGCATGCTGATGCAAAACCTTTGTTTGTTTTTTTTTAATCCCAAAAACTAAGTTTTAAGTGAGAAGTTAAAGGTTTTGATCAAAGGCCAAAAAAGATAGGAAATTCAAATGAGCATCAAAACCTTTAATTTCATGTGTGCACTAACAAGCTTTTCCTGCACACAGCTTTGACACCTGCTACAGTACTGTAGCTATGTTGGTCTACTGTACTGCAAACAACATAGGATTCAAACCTTCTCTCAAACTATGCCAAACCCTTGGTAGCTCATCATTCAAAGTCAATGGGGGCGTGCATGATGATTTTAATAAAGAGTAAACCACCTACACAGTTGAGTCACCCTAAGGTTGATGTAGCACATCCGTACCAATATTTGTATGCAGCATATTTGTTTGCCAGTGATAGTTGGGTAGCCATGACAAACAATGACAAAAGAAAAATTGTTACAAGTTTTGCTCATTTTACCAGCGGTTTGGTTCAAGAACTACTAAACGGATCGGTTTGAGAGTCAAGGAATATATTGTACAGGGATATCCGAGTACATGTGCCAAACTTCAGCCAAATAAGTGATAAAACCGCTAAGATAATGATAGTCGTATTTTGTGGTTTTGAATGGGAGCCGTTCTCAAAACCTTTCATAGGGCAAAACCCTAACAGATAAAATTCGTTATAAAACTGTTTTTTGGGACCATTTCAGAAATCTAGACTGCCAGATTGTTACTGTTATATACAGTATATATATATATATACACTGAAATCCAGCACCACTAGAAAAATATGTATGATACATTTGTGTATTATTATAAGTTTTTTAACATTGACTCTTCAATGTCAAAGGGGCTTTTGTTTAATTATTTCATCTGCATATGCTGGATTCTGCCTGACATGCATGTAACATACTGGAAGAATAGAGAAATCAATAAAAACCCTACTGGTATGGGATAAAAGCCCTTGTATGTATCAGTCTCCTCTTGTGAATGTCATGTGCTGCCATCCCTGATAAGCGCATTCAGACTCAACCAACACTGCTTTAGATGAGACAATCATGCGAGTGCATTATGACAGCAGTGTGGCTGTTTGTGGGCACAAACAATGTCCAGAATAATGATCAATTCTGCCCTGATCCAGCCTGTCATCTACTGACTCCTTTTTCATGCTGGAGGATAAAGCAGTGTGATTCATATTGTGAATGGCTCGCACCATATCCCTTTATTATTCAAGAAGGTAAAATACAATCTTAACTTTTAAAAGAGGACATTCTATTCAGTACCATTTCTACATCTTACATTAGGAAGATAATGATATTATTTTAATCTCATATAAGGGAGGTCTAGGCACTGGGTGATTATAAGGAAGAAGTAATTACCAATATGGGCGACTACTCATACATTTTCCTCTGTATATTAACAATATTCTGGCCCTGTATGTAATCATCCACTGGTCATATTTTGAAGGGAATAGAATTCTACTCATCTGCAGTAAATTCCTTTCACACACGCTTTCGGCTGTTCTTCTCTGCCTTTCACATCATTCTTGGCACAGAGAGCTTAAAGGGCCATTGTGACCATTTATAGAGATACCTCACCAAAGCTGTAAATCCACACGTGAAAACGAAGAAACCAGCAGTGCGTTTACCTTCCGAAGAGCTATTGCTGTATCTTCTCTTGAGAGCACTGTCCGAGTTGAAAAGAGAAGGGGGAGGGCCCCCGGGTAGCGTAGCGGTCTAACGCACTCCACCAGGAGTGCAAGCTGCCTACTATAGTCACGGTTCGAAATCCGACTGCGTCAGTCCGACTCAGCCAGGAGCCCTGATCGGGGGCGGTATTTGGCTGTCCGCCCCAGGGGGTCGGGGGAGAGATAGTCGGCACGAGTCGTGCTCTTAAAGTGCAGGTGGGCGAAGTTCCGTCTCTCAGGATCATCGCTGGCCTCGGGATATTAGCTTGACCCGGAGGACGGGCGGTGAGGTCATGAGGGGAGGGCGAATCAAAATAAATAGAGGGTTGAATTAACTATGAAATTGGGAGAAAAATTTGAAACAAATTTAAAAAATAAATTAAAAGAGGAGGGGGGTTTGACTGGAGTATGTCTTCCCAGGCTCTTCTCACTCAGTGGGCACCTACTGAGAGACCATCAGTAATGCTGCATAGTACTGTCATCACTGAGGGAATAGGTGCTGCTGTCTTCCATCAAGTTAATTTGTATGCAGGAATGAACAGCAATTTTGTTTGCAGACTACCGAGCCTCCAACCCCATTCAAATACTCAACCAATAAGCTCAATGCATATGATAAACTAGACACCTGTTCAAAATGTATTCTGAGCCATTTGCCAAATATGTTCCGGAGGAGAAACCTACATATTGTTGGAGTACAATTCTTATGTATTTCCAAAGCATATGAACAGTGTATTCTTATTATTTTTATTTTGCTTGCTGTTTATATCCATATCCAAGATTATGAAATGTATCAAGAAATGGCATTTCCGATGTCGAAACGGTAGCCGCGCCACGTCCGTGTCTGTACTTCAGTACCCTGAATTATTTCGGGAGCTGGATGTTAATGGTGTGTAGGCCTTTCCTTCCACTTTTCTGCTGAAAAGTGAATGTATATGTCATTTCTGCTGGCTACTGTATGTATAATTTATTTTAACAAAGGTAGCCGTGCCTGAGGAATATAAAGCACTGTCTTTGAGTCTGAAAAGGCGTGCTGCCAGTGAATTGGTAAGAAACGCGGAGAATGAGATTCTGTCACCAGGAACACTACAGAGTACATTACGGGTACGGTTCTACAAGATGTGTCTGATTTATTAGCCTGCAGCCTCTATTTTTTGCACTTCCCAAGAAATGATTATGCAGAATTGGTGTGGAAGTACAAGCTTCCCCAAGTACAAGTACACCCCATGAGGATGTTTGTCACTCCTTTGTCGGCCTGGTTTGCAGTCTTAGCCATGCGCCAGGAGCCTGGGGAAAGCCCATGTCATCACGGTGGTTATCCTCCCTTTCTGTGATGTATAGCCTAGCAGGTGGAAAGGTTAATTTCATTACCCTGTTGGATTAAACAATTGTGGGTTTAATAGGGAGAGGAAGAGGGAGAGAATGAAGACTTGACTTCTGTCTGACCTTTAATGGGCATGGGAAATACAGTGAACGGAATGGTGAGAATGGTGGCCCGGCCCAATTTATCATATCTGGAGAGAACGCACGCTCTGTGAGTTGTGAGGGGCAGACCATTGGAACATTCAAACAAGAAGGGATGCATTAGAAGGTTGCAAAATCAAATTAGTTTGAAATTAGACTGGGGGGGATTCGATCTGTTTCCTGTTTCGCTTTTGTGGCTTAGCCTCTATACAATCCTTGTGTTAAGGTTGCCACACAGTTCAGTAATGTGTGTGATGTGCCTGCTACGGTGCTGTAGCTTGAAAATGAAGGGCAGGTGTTGCTAAAGTTTAGGGGTGAGATGGTTTTGGTCTGAGAACATTGTGCTATTTAATTCTACAGGTTTATGTTAGACTTTCTTTCTATTCTGGATTTCTTCACGCATCCACCCAGATAATGATGCTCTGCTTAATGTTGTGGCATGCCCTGCCAGCTCAGTTATAACCTCTGGCATCCATCTTTTATAGGCTTTCATTACAAATCGTCAAATTGAAAGTCAACGTCTGCACACTAGCTAAAACAAGAGTGATGCTGCTTCTGCTGCTGCTGCCTTTACAAATAACTGATAATATTAATCAACTTACCTCCGTTTTTTCCAGTGCAATTAATCATTGACAGAAAAACGAAATGCTTTGAACTTAAAGTCCAGCAATTCGCCTGACATCTCTCGACTGAGATCAGGAGCGTCTGACCAAGTCAACATGTGTAGAGGCTCAGAGTTTATTTGTTTTACAGTGTTTGTCTGTAATCTTTTCAAAGCTGCACAATTTGCAGGCATCACCGCCACTGGCTTCTGATGTAGTCACTGTATGTCATATAACATAGTGCCATCTATTCTTTAGGTGCAATTAGAAAAGTAACACAACAAAGATGAATACGATCAAACGTGTTGAAGTTCCAACTGTTGTAATAACATACCTAAATGGCATTAAGATTCAGCCTCCCCTCTAAGCAGCCAGATAACTGTTTGTATTGCGGCATTGGCATTAGCATTCAGCAATTTTGTTGACTTAACTATCCAATTTTCTGTCTTACGTCAAGGACATGAGTAATAAGATTTCCATCATTGAATCTGGAGCGGTAGCTTTGGTGACTTATCTGGAAGCTTGTAGAGTGGAAGGAGAAGCAGTCGGCTGACTGTGTGTGCCGGAGGACACGTGCGCTAATCCTCCCCCTCGCCGAATACACAGGATGTTGGCAGTGGATGGGCCACTTCTGCTGGGAGTAGGTATTCCAAATTAGGGATAAAAATATGGAAAAATGATTGTGAACAAAAACCATGGAAGCACAGGTTTTCCAACAATGAAGGGTTCTAGTGATTACAGAGTGGGGTGCATTTTCCAGGTTTGGGTACAGCCTTACCCTTAGAAGGCAAGGTTGATGTCAGTTGTTACTTATTGTTACAATGTTCTTGTCAGCCCATGTTAAAGTATTTCTTTCCTGCAGAAATGAGTGTCTTTCAAGATGACAGTGCCCCTGTCCACAGAGCACGAGTGTTTTGAGAAGCATGACACTGACACTGACATTGTCCATATGTCATGGCCTTCTAAGTCACCGTATCTGAACACAATGCAGCATTTATGGGATATTCTTGGTTGATGGCTGAATAAAAAAGTAACATTTGAGTGTATCTGCAGCATCTTTAATGTTATAAAGCAAATTATCTTCCCATAACCAGGCAGGCAAATAAACAAATGAACAGAAGTACTTATATAATCTCATGCTCCACAAATGTGTATTTTATTCTGTGTAATTAACATGTCCATATGGGGAAATATAAATGAGTGAAACCAGGCAAGAGATAAAGCGATTTCAGTGACATTGCACTATAATCAGATGTTAAGGCTTGATGTATTCCATTGCTACATCTCTTCCTTGCAATGAGGTACATTGGCTTTGAAAAAAACAACATGTTCAAGGAGAGATGTCCCTTCTTGAAATTGAGAGAGAGTTTCCTATTGCAATTGATATCAGTTTCTATTCAAAGGCTTTTGAGTTGATTCTTGTTGTGGAAACTTTAACTATTGCTGCTCTGTGTCCATTATTTTTGCATACAAAGCACTCTTGAGAGGCATTTTTAGAAAGATATATGTGATGATGGGTTAACTTGATCATTTGTTTACTAATTGTGGGAGGGGTAATTGTTATTTGATTGCGTAAGCTTAATTGATTGCTTAATTGCTGACATTATTGCTCCACCTTGCTCTAACTTTAAAAGGTTGCACATGTGTATTCTTTATCTCTGATGAAGGTGTGTTTGGATACTGATCTTTGCCATGTTGGGTCTATGACACATAGTAATTTGAGTATGTGTTCATCAATTTCCCTTAGTTTGGCAAGGCTCAATTCAATAGGTACTGTTTGAGATGGGCCTTAAGGTGGGGAGGTCTTATTTTTTGTGTCCAATAGTCATTGTTGATCAATTATAAATACCTATGGCACTTTATACCGATTGGATGATTTAAATTGTGTGTGGATGGATATTAGCCTGTTCTGTATCTATGTACATTTGTGACATACAGTACAGGTTGCAGACTGTTACTGTGCCGGTATACGAATAATGAAATCTGCTCACCATTGAAAATACATTTTGGTGTCTTTGATGTGCAGTGGATAGCGCTGTCGCCTCACAGTAAGAAGGTCTCGGGTTCGAATCCAGGCCGGGGGCCTTTCTGTGCGGAGTTTGCATGTTCTCCCCGTGTCCGCGTGGGTTTCCTCCGGGTACTCCGGTTTCCTCCCACAGTCCAAAGACATGCACGTTAGGCTAATTGGAGAGTCTAAATTGCCCGTAGGTATGAGTGTGTGAGTGAATGGTGTGTGTGCCCTGCGATGGATTGGCGACCTGTCCAGGGTGTATTCCTGCCTCTCGCCCGAACGCATGCTGGGATAGGCTCCAGCCCCCCCGCGACCCTGACTAGGAATAAGCGGCTTAGATAATGGATGGATGGATGGATGTCTTTGATGTTCACAGACAGCATTATGACTATTTTTGTGAAATAATAAGGTTATGAGAGTTTGAGAGAGTGAATGTCAGTGTAATATATACAGATGAACTCACAATGTTTTACATGTGGCACACCGGGCATTGAAAGGGATTTGTTTTTAATGTATATTTTAAACGTTTTATGTATAATGTTGTCTTGTGTGTAATGGCTACTTCATGAAGTCATACTCTACCAAGTATTACTTACTGCTGCCTAAGGAAAGAAGATGAATAAGTCACAAAAGAAACGAGTAAATGCCAGGATTCTGTCCATTTTCATCACTACATGTATTGTCAGATTAGCTGGAAAGAGTTGCTCCACATTGGGAAATGCCAGCTTATTGAATGAATTATTATTGTTTTTTAAACGTGTGCAGCTAGTGGAAAAAACTATAAAAATGGAAGTGATGAGTCATAGGAGTGTCAGGTGCAGGCAGGTTGAACAGCCTTTTTGTTCATTTTAATTCTGCAAGTGCCGGCAATAGGATGAATTGAATTGTGCTGAGTAATAATTCAAGTGACACCTCTACTTTTCTTCCCTTGCCGCAGTTTGAATCTATTTGCGCTCTCTCCTTTTTTGTGAAATTATGTGGCGGATGCATTTTCTGTTTAGTTCTTGGAATTCCAATGACGTTGGAACAAGATATCCTGCACATATTGAGCGTTGTTTTGGCTGGGAGTTCCACAGCAACATTCTCGCTCTGGATTCAATACATCCCATTATTGGGGCCAGGTCCACTTGAATTTTGAAAACAAGGTTAGGGGAAAATAAATGTGTCATGATTTTCAATACCAAGCAGTCAATGAATACAAGATCAATTTTTTGATTAGCTGAAAACCCAGTTCTTCTGCTCATTACACTTTAAGTCTGGGGGGGGAAAAAAACATGGTGCAGGTGGGTACTTGCATTTAATCTGGTTTCCCATATGATATTTAAGGAGCTTTTCAATAGAAGGTGTTTTATGCACATACTGAGTTGCATTGAGATGTTTGTTTTGTTTTGGGGTTTGTTTTTCTCACCGTTATGTTCTCTGGGGGTCCTGAGTGTTGAGCAGATGCTGGACTGGAAGGGAAGTGTCTGCCCCTGTGTCTTTTCTCACTGTTGGAAGAGAAAATCTGGGCTGTCTAAAGCAATATGCTTTGTGTCATTGTCCTGCTGGAATATAAATCTTCTCCCAAGTCCCAGATCTCTTGCAGACTGCAGCAGGTTTTCCTCCAAGGTTTCCTTGCTCCATTCATTTTGCCCTCTATTTTGACAAGTTTTCCAGTCCCTGGAGCAGAGAAGCATCCCCATAGCATTAGGCTCCCGCCGCCATGTTTCACAGTAGGGATAGTGCTCTTGGGATGATGCGCAGTGTTAGGCTTGCACCAAACATAGCACCTAACGTTGAGGCCAAAAAGCTCAATCTTGGTCTCATCAGACCATAGAGTCTTCCTCCGCTTGGTTTGAGAGTCTCCCACATGCCTTCTGGCAAGATTCTAGGCAAGATTTAATGTGTTTTCTTCAACAGTGGTTTTCTTTTTGCCACCCTCCCATAAAGCGCAGATTTGTGAAGCGCCCAGGCTATTGTTGTCCCACGGATAGTTTCTCCCATCTCTGCCATGGAGGACTGTAACGCCGTCAGAGTTGCCATAGGTGGTTGCCATAAGTTGCCTCTTGGTGGCCTCCGTAAGAAGTGCCCTTACATTTTACATTTACATTTTTACATCTTGCATGGATGCTCAGTTTTGGAGAACCACCTGTTCTAGGCAAATTCACAGTTGTGCCATATTTTCTCCTTTTGTTTATGATGGACTTAATGGTGCTCTGGGGGATATCCAAAGTCTTTGACATCTTCTTATATCCTTCCCCTGATTGGTGCTTTTGAATAAACTTTTCTCAGTTTTGCTTGTAATGTTCTTGGGTGTATTTCATTTGAAATCATTTGAAACACATTCATTGTACATGGGTGGAATCAAATAATTATTGGACTTCTGAAGACAATTGATCGCAGTTGAGTTTATTTAGGTGTATCTTAGCAAAAGGGGTGAATACTTATGGAGCATTAGTCTCTGTAAATAATTGAGAAAAAGCAGAAATTTATTTTTTTCACTTTGGAATTGTTTATTATTTAGTTTTGATCAGTAGCAAGAAATCTCAATTAAATCAATTTTGATTCCATGTTGTAACAAAATAAAATGTGGAAAAATGTATTTTTTATATCCACTCTATATTAGAAAGCCATCATATAAGTCTTCCAGAGATAAAAGGCAGTGCCAGCCAAAAGTGCTCATATTTACCAACCTGATTACACATTTTAAATACACAATTTTAGAGAAAAGATACAAGTAGTAGACAAGCTGCGACCTTGTCCATGTATGGTCAAATGAAATGACGAAACTGACATTTGGTATTTAGTCATTGTGTTTATTATTTGCATGTGCATTGAGTCCATAAAACTGTGCATTATCTGCAACAATGTCTGTTCTAACATACAACTTTGATGATACTTGCAGCCTAATGTAATTCCCATAGACTCTACCGTTAGAGACCTGATGGAGCAAAAAGCGAGTTATAAAGAAACATCAATCTAATGTTGTATTTGTCTATGCTGTATATTGAGTATCATTACAATAATTTATTGTAATTACATTTTCAATTTGAGTCTTTGGCCCTTAGAATCAGGATTGTGAACCCCTGCTCTTGGCTCTAGGTAAATGATGAGCCTATACAAGCTGAATGGCCTGTATTTATCATTTTCTTATGTTCTTCATATCCCAGGAGAATATAACTTGCATTTTATTCTTAGAGACTTTGGTAATTACCTTGTGTAATTGTGTAGCAGTGAATAGTGTGTGCACGACAGCTTCCTAATGCTATAGAGTAGGGCCTGGACAAAATCTTGAGCATGTGACCATCTGGGCTTTCTAGCTGAATTTCAGCAGTCACCCTCCAGGTGTTCCTGTAGGCACTCCGAGTTCAGCAATCATTTGCAATCAGCACAGACATGTGACTAATTATACAATTAGGGACTAATTACAAAACAATAAGATGATGGTGTTAAGGGTAAGTGTGGAAGAGGTGAAACATGGACACACAAAAAACCTCAAGACACAATTCCAACAATGGCAGAGTAAAACAATATCCTACTGGTACGTTGCGTACTGATTTATTTTATTTTTCATATCTTGTAACTTGTCTTTAGACCACACAACAAGTGATAGTTCACCCAAAATAGATTTTAAGTATAATTTTTTCCTTTATGACGGATTATGCAACGAAAGAGTTTTTAGCAGAAAAACTGCGAATCCACCGATGGCTAGATTGATGTCTGAAAACAATGGAGTCAATCTACCCACAAGTAGCTTTAAATTGCATGCTAAAACAGCAAGCCAGATGATAATTTATTAGTAGCTTATAAAAATAAAATTGGACTTATCACAACTCTATTCTTGTGAACTTTTTTTAACTTAGTGCTTCTATCTGCACAAATAATATCAGCTAAGATGTCAAGTTCAACTTCCAAATGAACCACATGGCCAAGCACCTTGGTTTGAAGGTACAATTTCAAGCATTCTACCTGCGGGTACGTAAACTCCCATTGTTCCCGGACATCAGTGCTAACGAGATATCCATTGGTGAATTAGCTATTTCTATAGACCGCAAACTCTCCTTTGAAAGTGCAATACATTGTATTGAAAGGAAAGAAAATGTCCTACTTGCATTGAATTTGGGTTAACTATAACTTTACAGGCACAAAAACACTGAGTTGGACAGAGGCGAGGGGGGAAAGACCAATGAGAAGCGACTTTATTTAATTTATGATTTCACGGCGGCATTGAAGAAACTGCTCTCTCTTGTTGCGCAACTTGGCAAGAGTCTGACCTCATCCAATGGTTTGTGAGTCAGGAGGGCAGAAACCTGAAATACTTTTGAGCATCTGATGAACACTGGCACAACAGGTTCACAACATTACAATAAACCGTCAATGTATTAAAATGTTCAACGAAGTAACAGAAAAGCTCACAGTACATTATAACCCCAATCAATTTAAACAGAAAAGACGCTCACAAATTTCTGATGGCCGTCAAGAATTTGAACCTAAAGTTTGCAGTATGGAGGTAGAATTGCACTTCATTCTGTTCCCGTCTTTTACTGTCACTTAGAACTCCAAATTACAAACAGAACCCTAAGGCACACAAATGCATTTAAATCAATTTTCTTTGAATAATATTTCCCCGTTTAACATGGAAGGCCAAACGCTAGGTTACTTGTCAGTTGTTACACTTCTGTCGGCATCAACAGAATTCGTATCTTATGGGCAGGGTTTCACACATCATGAAACAAGATACGGTAAAGCAAATGACAATGATGACATTGAACTTCACATTTTTGAGCGCTGGAATTTTTCCTTTGCTTAAATGTGTGACATTCACAGCTGACCCTGTTTTTATTTATGTGCCCCCTCCTAGAAATATGACAATATTTTTAACATTATAGGTCAGGTTGCTCATTGTCATTCATGTCAACTTTGTCGATCTCTTGGTGGACTTTTTAATTTATTGCAACATTTTCTAAAACACTACACGTCTGACATGATAAGTGTCAATGGACATAAAATAAGCATTGCGGTGTCATTCGTCTCATGCGCCTGATTAAGTGGTAAGTGATTTACCTGGGATGATTGTCACAATTAATTTAAAGATTTTTTGACGCGTAACTTGAAATAGAGGCTCCATCTTGGTGGCGGAGGACTGAAATACACGCGAGATGATAACACAAGATTTTCTCCGAGCCCTAGTTGTGAGATAATTACTGTCACTCTGTTTCATACCTTTGCCCCACAGTGCAAAACCAACTGTAAACCTTCATGGATTGGCATAACACTAAGGATACACTATATGAACTTGAGATATATGTTGTTGCCTTAGTGCAATTAATGACAGTTTTGGCTTTCCACCATACATGTTTGTTACTATATGAGTTAAGTATTTTCAAGACTATTTCCTGGCATTGTGTAAAAAAAATTTTTTGTAAAAGGTTCCAATGCTGCAATGATATAGGCATTTATATAGAAAATAATATATAGTGTTGTTCACAGTTTTGGTTAAAGTTTCATTCAGTGTTTTTTCAATGCCTTAGTTGGCTAATTGTACAGTTTGTTTTATTGATTTTATTTAATCATTAAAAAAAACATTGGTCCCCTTGACCCAAATTGTGAGATTCAAATAAACCAACATAACCTAAAGTGAATAAATGATCAACCATTCATTTGGTTATACTTTTGTAACGTGAACTTAACCTTTGAAACATTGCAGAACCAGTTCTTTTGATTTCAGGAATCCTCCCATGCCTGTTGGTGAGAGTAAAGGAGTACTTTGTTATCTGACAGATTCCCTTTTCTTATTCCTCATTTTGTTTTGTGGACAGTGGTCCACTTGCTGATGATTGAAAACAGTTCACTGATTTAGAGGTCAGGGTTTTAACCGCCACAGTAGCTCCATCAGGACTCACCGTGCTGTACTTATAGTCAGGATCTTCCCTCTCTTTTCTGCTTGTCTCACATTGTAAGGCAGCAATGCTACCAGTGACAGGATTTTTCATTTTATACTGTTTTATTAAAGGCAACCATTATATTGAAGCCCATTATTTCAGAACTTTACTGGGCCTATTTTATTGCAGACCGTTAACTGCTTTCATTAGCGTAGCATCGAGGGTCTGGTTTAGAGCACGTCAGGAAAGAGAGGCAAGCTCCCCCCTAGCCGACACCATGGGGAGAGAGGGGCAGGAAAGCTATTAAGTTGATGCCTGTGGATGAGAGAGGAATGCTGTGAGGTGTGGAGGATACTGTCATTCTTGTAAAGGTTGGCTAGATATGGCCTTTCTCCAACCGAAGAGGCATATTAGATTAAACCCAGAAGTTCACATCTCAGAATAAAGGTGTTTGTGTGTGTTGCGTGCAGGTGAACTATATATATGTGTGTATGTGTATATATATATATATATATATATATATATATATGCATATGCATATGCATGTACCATCCTCCTCACTGTGTGTGGGGGCAAAATATACCTTCGTCCTCTTCCAAGCAGGTTCATCACAGCTCCAGTTGTTTTAAACTTCTTAATTGTTGCCCTAATAGTGGAGATGGCTATTTTCAGGCATGTAGCTATTTTTATAGCCATTTTTCAACCTTTTGTCTCATTTAATTTGTGCATTCTCTGATCTTCCCCATGTTGATGGATAACTAAGGGAGTTTGGCCTGTGTCACCTCATATTTATACCCCAGTGAAACAGGAAGTCACTGATGACCGCTTAAGAGTTCCTACAGACTCAGGTTAACTTAAAAAAACAATATCCCAAAAATGTGCTTAGGTGACAATCCCCAGAGCCTGTGACAAGCCAAACCTATGTTTTGTCTGTCATAAAGCACATAAGAGCTTTCACATCTGCCAAAAGTTTCAATTTTTAGAATAGAACTTGCTTATTTCAATATGATCTGTCTGTAATTTTCCTTGACAGCAGTTTGGAGAAAGGTTGCATTTTGCCAACACAAGCATCCTCTGCGTTTCCTTAATTATTATGTACAGAGGGGGACTGTGAACGATTTCCTTTGCAAACCCCAAAGGTATACTGGCAATTGTGTCCTACTGTTACATTCTGTACTGCATCATGGGGCTTTGGTTTTGAAGTGTAATAATGTTTAGTGTGATATTTAATGTTCAGAGAAACAAGTCTACCCTGTGAACTCTAGTCACTACTCTGAGTCACTCTAATAAAAATGTGCTGGTCTCATTCTCCGAGACCAGCACATTTTTGGAAAAGCCACTGCCAAGCAGCAGTGTGTATGAATGGCCTTGCTCTTTGTTCACTGTAAACGTCAGTGCCTTTGACAGATCTGTCTCAAAGGTAGTCCTTGTGAATAATGTAGCAGTGTTCTTACCAAGAGCTATCCTGAGGTACTGGGGTGAATATTAGAGCTCTCTATACGCACTGCTAAGTCTGCGGGCCTTCCAACGCTTTCCTATATAGTGCGTCGGCCATGGGGAATTCTACCTGATGGAAGGTTACACATTGCAGGCCCACTTCATTTCGGAAAGCAAATAACATACAATTGTTTTCAGTTTAATGACTCAAGTTATTGTTGTATGACTCCCAATGCATTTTGCTATGATTTTGCTCTCACAAAATAGAATTTATGTTTGACCACAAAGGAATTACATAAATGATGTTACCAAAGTGGTTTGTTTATTGCACCATGTAACCAAATCTAATTTGAGACAGAGGGAACAACTGCCTGCCTCTCTTTAAGTTACCCAGACGCCGAATGATTCATGAATGTACACAGTTGCTGCTGTGATGCAAGTAAACACCTTTAGTATTAGGCATATCCATAATTATTTTGAATGGCTATATTTCTATTGTAAATGAATAGGTAACGTCATGGGTAGGTCAAGCAATTTAGCCTGATCTCATGACATTCTATATTTTCCATTCTTGTTCTCGTTGAATTAACTTTTTCTCTCTCTCTTTCACTCCCTTAGGTCTGAATGTGAAAGTTCACGAGGTGTCAGGTATGTAAAAACAATTAATTATCCCTTTAATGTCAGAGCACTTCCTGCAGTCAGCAGCGGATAACCTGAGTGGATCTATGTGTCTCATTGGAGAATGATCTGATCTCAATCAGCTAATTAAACACATTCCATTTGACAGCCTTTTGACCATGTCTTGTGGTGGTCCTCTTCACGGTTGATTTTCGATGCTTGTGTGTTAGTCTGACTTGAGGCTCAGTGTGGATGAGCTCTAACTATATCTTCCCTGTGGGAGTGAAGAATGACGTGGAACAGTATGCTTCCTGTCTTAAATTGGGGTAAATAATATAATAGTATTATTATTATTATTAATAATAATAATAATAATCCTGACCATAGGCAGCTGTTGGTTGCTCAAACTAATTTTACATAGACCACCTTTAATGGAGCATGCTCAACTGAGGCTTATTTCAGATGGACAGCAGCGGCCTCACACACAGGCATTCTCAAGGTCCTGTAGCCTTGCAGGCTTTGGGAGGGAACAGCACCTAACAGCAGCCTCTACTCCTCCCTCCACCCCTCCCGGTGTCACAAGCTGTAATTATGTGATTGCTTGTTTGCCCATTGCTCACCTGCCTTGCTATCATAAGTTTAGTAAACGCTGTCGGCTGAAATGTTAGCAATGCTATTTGACTATTTTTAACTAAAATAATTGTACAGACATGTCCCTTGTCAGTTTTAGGAGAGAGAAAAAACCCAGGTTTGGCAGCATTTTAAATATAATTATGGGAAGAAGACACTTTGCAAAGTTAACTTGGGTTTGGGGGACAATGCTGATAATGCGACTATACACTGGAAAAATAGAATCTGAAATCTGAAGACGCAATTGAAGCTTGACCATCCTGACATCTATGCAGCGGTAAGTGGGGAATTAATGACCAAGTATATTTGACAATTTTGTCAGACTACAGTTGGCACGAGACGTTTTCTGAGCTAGTATAGCTAACCAAGCTAGCTTTTTCAAACCAGCTTTGATGGCAGCTAAAGTTCACTACAGTTGCCGTATGTTTTGTAGCACTAAACAATTGTAATGAAGGGCTTTCCTGCTTGCTTCGTCTACACTCACCATATCTCTGATGGCTCACTGAAAAAAACCTTCGGCCCCTCGCCTCCTCCCCATATTCCCAGATGCGGTCAAAGAAGTAAAAACTTTGTGGATTTCCCCCTACATGGCTCGGTCTCACATGCAGCATTTCTCTCCCTACCTTGTCCTGGCTACGGAAGCTGAGGAAGGGTTCCTCACCTTCCCCCAGGTTGAGCACACAGTGGCTGCTTATCTGCTTATCTGTTACCCCAGTCACAGAGCTTGCTATCAAGAAACCCAAACTGGCATCCAAGCCCTGCAGAATCATGGCTTGTCTTGCAGAGAAACGTTTTCTGGGCCAAAAAAAACGGTTGCCCTGCCTGAGGCATACCAAGCAGCACTCCTCTCTGCTCCGATTGACCAGAAAGCATCACAGCACTCCGCAAAACCATCGACCTCACCCTGCATATGTGGAAGTGTATGGCGCAGGCAGCGGGACGGTCTATGGGTGCATGGGTGCTAACAGTCACTATCCATAGGCACTTATCTTTCAGCACCCAGACACAGAAAAAGCACGTCTCCTCCATGCCCCCATGGACCCCACTCATGCATTCAGCGAGGCGATCAAGGCCGCGATGGACACTTTCCAGGTGATCGGGAAGGATTTTGTTAGCCTGTGGGATATGCTACCCCGGAGATACAGGCATGCACTGGTGGCATATGCCCAGAAGCGCTTGCGGCTGCAACCAGCTCCGGTGCCTCAGAAGCCCTCCAGCTTCCCAGGACCCCCTGCCGGGCGACCCACGTAATCTGCCGGACGAGGATTACACCCACAGCAGCACAACAAGGTCACCCCCCACTGGCGCCGGGGCTCATTGTTCCTGACATGTGCTGCGCTGCGTTGTGTTGTGTCCCCCCTGTATTGTGCTCACATGTTTCCCCAACATGGAAATTGTGTGCAATAAATATTTAATTTAATTTAATCCTGTCTCTTGTTGCTGAGTCCCCTAAGTTTTGCATAAGCACATTTAGCACAAGTGCTTAACATTGAAAGTGGTGTCTTTAAAAACAGCTTTTTTTACTGGCCTTCGCCACTGCTAAACACGTAGGTGATTTACATGCATTGTCAGTGCACTCTTGTATATCTTTTGCAGAGGGGGCGGGAAGGATCTTTACATCCTACTGCCACATACCTCCCGAAGGTCCTAAACCCACCTTTTTGCAGTCAGGTTATTGAGCTGTAAATTTTTTCCGCCCCAGCGTTTGGGCACTGAGAATTTATTTTGAGCGCATGAAGCATCTGTATCAGAGCGACGGGTTATTTGTGGGCTTTAGCACAGCAGCTGGTGGACGTGCTTTGTCCAAGCACTCATTGGATTGTCGATGCAATCTAGCTGCACGCCCATTCTACACGAGGTTTCAGGCAGCCTCCCTGCAAGCAATATGAGATGCTGCGGGCTGGGCAATGTCACGTACGCTCACACGCTTTTATTGTTGGGAGTTGCCAGCTGCTCTGCTACGATTTTTCCTATCTGCACGTCACTCGGTTAATCCCGGTGTGCTCTGTGTTAACAGTGTCCGTGGGCTCCACACACAAGTTTTTATTGCCTCCCTGTTCTGATGTAGTTACATCTATGGACAAAGGACAAATAAATACGTAAATAAATAATAATGTATTGTAAAGAAAAGCTGCTGTGACTGTTTTATAAGATAATTTGTGAATATTATGACGAGAAAGCCTGTTGCGATTGTTGTGCCGACCGGTTTGTGTTACATGAGTGATTGTTGATCTCACTTCGGTGTGATTGCACCATTACTGTTGTATTCTCCAACCGTAATGCTCGTACGACATCGGCTTTGTGCGTTTTTTTCTTTTCTTTAATGGGTCAGCGGCTCCTGTGGACTCATTCCCTGTTATTTTCCACTCCATGCTGGTTCTTACAGGGCACGCGACTCTTTATGGACTCACTCCCTTTTATTGTCATACGTTTCCCCGGGGTCCGCAGCTTTTAAGGACCCCCCTTGTTATTATGTTGGGTGATTACAGAGTCCGTGGCTCGTTTAGACCTGCTCCCGCCGTTGCGTTTTTTCTCACATGGTCCAAAGCTCTTTCAGACACGCTCCTCATTGTTGATTGTCCATTGTGCGTTTTATTAGGTTTGCAGCTCCTACGGACTCACTCCCTTTTATTGTTCATTGCTACTCTATCGTGTAACGTGGCGAGAATTCCTCCCCGGTTCATTTTAGACCAGTGCCCTGGGGGGTATATTTGTTGACTAATCTGGTGCTGGGCTCAGCACTGCGAGTGATTGTGCATAGCCGAGTGTTGTGCCCCAACTGGTGGCTCAACGTAGCGCTGTGGGATACCCCTTCCCATAGCTGTGATGTAAACTGACTGAACGAAAGGGAACATATAGGCTGAGTGAGCGAAGGAGACTTCACAAAGTGAGTTTTTTTTTTTTTTTTTTTTTACATTTGTTTTCAGATTTCCATCCATCCATCCATCCATCCATTGTCTAAGCCGCTTATTCCTGGTCAGGGTCGCGGGGGGGGTGCTGGAGCCTATCCCAGCATGCGTTCCGGGCGAGAGGCAGGAATACACCCTGGACAGGTCGCCAATCCATCACAGGGCACACACACCATTCACTCACACACTCATACCTACGGGCAATTTAGACTCTCCAATTAGCCTAACGTGCATGTCTTTGGACTGTGGGAGGAAACCGGAGTACCCGAGAGGAAACCCACGCGGACACGGGGAGAACATGCAAACTCCGCACAGAAAGGCCCCCGGCCTGGATTCGAACCCGAGACCTTCTTGCTGTGAGGCGACAGTGCTATCCACTGCACCACCGTGCCGCTTGTTTTCAGATTTGATCACGTTTTTCTCCCAATTTGGTAGCCAATTACTCTCGCTATTCTTAGGTCAATCCCCTCCCTCGTAGTTTGCTGCCATAGCCCTGTGACCGGCAGTGACAAAGGCGAAGCATCGTCTCCTCCGAGACGGCATTCGTCATGCTCTCGACCGTAACTCCAGCACCCCAGAGCCACTCCTGTGCGCAGCGAACAGTGTCGGCTTCCCTCCCCCCCTCCCTGGGGCGGACAGCCAATTGGGGGGGTGCAGACTCTGGCTCGGACCGGGGAAACGAACCCCGGCCGCTGCGGCCAGCGTTGGACATTGACACCACTAGACCACGTGGGAGGCCCTTTCAGTGAGCTTTTTAATGGAGGCTTCACGGTCAATCAGGGGTATTCATACCCCCGGGAAGGAGCATGCTCCCACGGTGATTGACACACACCTTGGCAATTCTGGCACTGTAACGTAGAGACTTCAGCCAACCCTGAGTAGGCATATTCCGGTCTCCTTCCCTCACTCAGGGAGTCATGGTTACATTGGTGACCTACACAATTTGCGCCTGTGATGGAAAGTTTTCTAACAAGGTGTGTGTACAAATTTCCCTTTTCTAATAGGATTCCTTTGGAACTATGTTATAAAATGACACACGATGACAAGTTGTCTCAGTTCAGTTGTTTTCAATGTCTTGGTGGTGTGGTATTCCTGTGTTGAAAGCTGATGGAGTTACAGATGTATGATGAAAGCCTGATTTACTGTGTTCTTTTTCTGGTTTCATGCCGTACTGGTATGACATTTTTATTTCTTTATCGCTGTCCCTGAGGAGATTCATTTTGTATTATCTGGAGACATACCTATACTGACAGAATGTAGGACGCCTATACAGATATGCAGTCAGGTCCAGAATAATTGGCGCCCTTGATGAAAATGAGAGAAAAAAAGGCTGTAGAAAACAAATAATACCGTTACTGAGATATATTGTATATTTTTCACTTGGAAAATATTTTACTTCAGATATTTTACTTTAGGGAGGTGCAGCCTTCCCAGGCAAGGATAACGACACTGAGCCTATATCTATAATGTTTAATAAGTTTGAAGATCTGTATGATGAAGCTCTTGTTTGGAAATGCACTACACAACTGACATTTCAAACACCTTAATTGTACACCGGTGTATTCCAATCAAATAATTATTGACCCCTGTGACCTCACGACAATTGATTGCACCAGAGTTTATTAAGGTGTGTCTTAGAAAAAGGGGTGAATACATATGCAATCAATTATTGTCTGTTTTTCATTTGTAATTAATTAAGAAAAAGCTTTAGAGTTCTTTTTGCATTTGACACTATAGAGTATTTTGTGTTGATTTTGTGCATACCCACTGTATTTACTCACAACCTTTCCCACAAACTAAAGAGGAAAACCTTATTCCTATGAAAATGAACCCTAATGGAACTGAAGCATATCCAGTATTATATCAAAGTTTGTGAGAGGTAAAAAATGTCTGTTTAGGACTGCAATATACAGTCATACTTCACCTGAAGTTTAGCCATAACACCCAAAAGCTGTTTGTCATGATACCTAGACCACTCTGATAAAGAATCTGTTGTATGAAGCTGAACTTGCAATTAGAGCTGATTCTGTAGACACTCATCTCTAATCTTCTTCATTTTGCTGAATTAAGTTTATTTTGATATGGCCCCTGAGGTACGAATGATAACTTGGCTTTTATTCAAACGAGGTGCAGCCATTAAATATGCAAAATTTATGCAGACGACTTGTAACTGGCACTTTGTATTCAAATAGCCAAGGAAAATCACATATCAGTGGTGGTATGTGCACAAATCTACAGTACCAGTCAAAGGTTTGGGTACACCTACTGGAAACTAGGTTTATCTCATAATTGACAATGTTTTACACTGTTTAAGTTTATGTAAATACTTGAAAATGACAAAAAACACATGTAACAATAAACAAAAGGAACCTCAAAGCAATGTTCAAGAAAATTGAATTAAAAATGGAATCTTGAATTCCTCAAAATAGCCACCCTTTGCCATGCCAGCCTTACAAACACGGGCCATTCGGTTAATACGTTTCAGCAGGAAATCACCCGACATGTCTTCCCAGCTCTCCTGCAGCAATTCCCAGAGACACTTGTGGGTTGCTTTGCTTTGATTCTTCTGTCCAGTTCGTCCTATACTAGTTCTATGGGATTGGGGTCTGGACACTGGGCAGGCCAGGTCATTAGTTTGAGTTGTCATTCACGTTCCTCCTTCACCAGATAGTTCTTGCACTTCAAGGTGTGTTTCGGGTCGTTATCTTGCTGAAGAATGAAGGAGTGCCCAATTGGCCATTATCCAGATGGAAGGTGTACTCAAACTTTTGACTGGTACTGTATGTAAATACTTTTCATTTTCACATAATCCATAGATGTCACATAGATGTTTACGTATCAAAAGGTGTGTTTAAATATTAAAAGTTCCAGAGACGATAACATATTGACATTTAATTAATTGAAATTAGTGGGGTTTTTGTCATGCTTTTTAAAATAGATTTTTCTCCAGATTTTGGAATAAAATTTGACAACCTTTGTGTTTTGTTTCCAATAACATGCCCAGAGTGCAGGATAAGTTCCATCTTCATGCCCAAATGCATTCCTGTGCTCATGCATTCTGATTATTAGGCCCCCAGAGATTCCTTTGAAGTTTTCTTCCCATAAAAAAAATAGGTGTACAGGAGCATCAATTGCCATAAACCCTGTTTTTTTAGGTAGTCAACAACTGGTTATTCTACGGTGTTCATTTTTTTAAAAAGGAAAAGAAAAGTTTTTTAAGTGCTGAAAATTGCACGCTGGTGTGTGCGTCTGTGTCTGTCGGTGTGTTTTGAAAGATCTATGATATAATACACTAACTAGGGCTGAATTCATGATCATGTTCACGTAAGGCAGTCGGATGCCAGCCTCAACTGAAGTAGGTTCATTAGAGTCGTTCATTAGACCAGAGCTCTTATGGATGGACAATAAAGACGGACTCGATTGCGGTGGAAGAGACGGTCATGGAAAAACCTTGAAAATCATTGAAAATTATTCTGTCATGGAAATTGGTGAAAAGGCTCTATGTCATGGAAATTGATTCCATTTAACATTTAGGGGTGTGACGGTATACCAGTATGACGGTATAATATAATATAATATTATTATATTATATTATTGTATTACGGTATGCCACTATATTAAAATATGAAATGGTACTATCATAAACTTAGCGGAAATGTAATGGCCAGAGGAGGGAACAAGTCAAACTTTGCATTCCACCTGCGTGAGCATCATCCTTCACGTTATGCCACGTTATGGCTAAATATAGTACTAGATCCAAAAAGCTGATAACGCGATAAAGCAAAATGTTGCTTAAAGTGAATGATTTAAATTGATTTAAACATACAATTACAAGGAGTTAACTGTATTCAGTTGCATTTTTTTGTTTTAGTTTTCAATTAAAATATGATATAAATCTGCAAAGAGCCATACAATAAACAGAGTTGTAAACTGTGTGATACTTTTTTTTAGCTTAAAAACTGATACCGTGATATACCGAAAACCATGATATTGAGTAGTACGAATATCATACCGTGAAAATGTCATACCGTCACAGCCCTAGTAACATTATATATTTTTTATTCTTTTCCAATAACGTTATTGCAAAATGTCTGTTCCCCTGCCACCGTTGTTGCCACCTGCCACGGCTGTTCTCTCTCTCTCTCTCTCTCTCTCTCTCTCTCTCTCTCTCTCTCTCTCTCTCTCTCTCTCTCTCTCTCTCTCTCTCTCTCTCTCTCTCTCTCTCTCTCTCTCTCTCTCTCTCTCTCTCTCTCTCTCTCTCTCTCTCTCTCTCTCTCACACACACAATGAGATGTGTATTTGCACTGGCAACAAAACATTTTGAAAGTAAAGTCAATTTTTGCATCAGTTGCCAAAAAAAAAAAAAAAAAAAAAAGTTGTTGAAAACCTTACATTTGTCATGGAAAATGGACATTTGAGTGGGAACCCTGCTGAGGTGCTTCTAGGCTTTGGGTTGTGGGATTGTATCCATAAAGATCCTGCAAGGAGCCAGTTAAAGAAAGGGTAGAGAAGGATAACCACCCCCAGCTGAAATACAGCACAGGCAACGGGCAGGAAATTGTCCGATCCAAATAGCTGAGCCATAATTATTGGGTAGAAAATGTGAAGGAAGGATTTTGATGAGCATTACGCATGGCAGGAAATTGGGTTCATGTGTCAACATTCAATATAATAGAGAATACAGTTGTCAGTAATGCATACATGTAATTGTATGACTCCAGAATGAGAACATTAATTTGTCTGAGGAGTGATATATAAATGATGTCACCAAAAGGTGAAGGAGGAATAAGAGGGAATCTCTGCAGTAATGAATATTTGTGTTACAGAAATATTACAATCAATTTACTATTCTAGCATTCAACCCAATATGGTCTCCCAGCTTGTAAACGTAGGATATGCTACGGTAGCATTCTGTGGGTGGATTTAAAAGATTTCAAGCTCATCCATCTGTCTGTGGTAGTTAGCAATTGCTTACATGTACTGTCACATCATATACAGCACACTTAAAATGTTATATCTATTTATATTCAGGATAACGAGCGAAGAAGTTGGCAATGCGATACTACCATTGAAATGGAGAAAAGTGAAAAAATGTGTATACTTGCCAAAACCCCTTATTTATACCTGACTTTTATCTCTTGCTAAACTGAAGTCTCACTTAGAGTCTTTTTCCAGTGATAGTGAAGTGATTAGTGCAGCTGAGGAATATTTGGGGAACTGAGATGCAAAGTGTTACACTGTGTGGTATCAAAGCCCTCTCCTTCTTGGAATAAGTACAGTGTATTGAAGTCAGGGGAGAATATGTTGAAAATAGTGTTTAAACAGCCCGGAGTGCAAGTTGCCCACTGGCCAGGAATCCTGTTCGGGGTGGCGACTGGCTGGCCGTCCCAGGGGCAGGGGGGTGGGTAGCCGGCATGAGCTGATTGGAATCAAGGTCGATGGCTAGGCGAGGTCCGTCTCAAAGGAGGTGGTTCATTCGACTTCATCACTGCCGGTACCAGAGTAGTGGCTGGGGGAATTTAACCAATAGAGGCTACACAAAATTGGGAGAAAAAAAACAGAAACAAAATTTAATAAATAAACAGTTATGCTTAGTGGCATGCGTTTTTCACCACCTCTCAAGAAGCTGCAGTTCCTTTCTGAAGGAAGGCATTGCTGTAGGCACTATATTTTCAGTAATTCGTGGCAATTACTCAAATGAACATGACAATTATACAATTAAGTGCCAACACCATGTGTTGGTGCAAGGGCGTAAGTCTACAAATTGACGTTTCAGAGAGGAGTTTACTCTTATGGACAAGTTTTACACCTCTACGACAAGCCGTGAAAGAGGAAACAACAAATGATCTGACAATGACTAAATTCAACACCAAAATATACAATATTGTGCTCCCTTAATTGAATTTTAAAAATCAAGGCATCCCATCAAGAACAATTTTGTTTGTACTTTATATTTGTTTATATCCTACAGAAGTGTCAACAGACATCATTTCACAATTGAAAGCAGTAGCCTACTTACAAATCAATCAGTATGATTACGTATGGGTGTGTGCAGCGCCAATTGCTGACTACTCTACTACACTGCAACATGCACCTCATTTGTGGTAATTGAATGATTACTTGACAAGTAGCTTCAGAAAGTCCTCCATCGACTTCTTGGTTTTGAATGATGGAACTGCAGGTTCCTGACAGGAGGTGAAAAACGCATGCCCTCAGTTATGCTACTGGATAACTATGCTACTGTGTGGCCATGGTGTTCTCAGCCATTTGACACAATAACAGAATGTACAGTAGTATATCGTTGCAGTTTACACTACATGCATATAATTTCCAGTTTTCAGTTCCATTACCTCTTAGAGTGTGTTGTGCAAGGCATCTTACAGCAGCAAAGTCAACTACTGTACAGGGGAGCTTTGAAACCAGTGGAGTGCATTTTCATATCAGGATCGTCAACCAAGACAGACTTATTTAAACTGACCGAGCAAAGTTGCAACTTTGATCAAGATTTAGTTGTACTCGTCTCCTGTTTAAAAACATCTGTGCCGTGGATTGAGTTTGAGGAATATATATATAAGGACAAGTTGAACCTTGGTTATGGACGGATGGTTATTGTAGCTGCAGCATAGGGCACTGCATTGGGAGCTGTTTGTAAGAGACGTATGTGTAATGTCTGTCATTTTAGAACACAAGCTTTTCTCAATCTTGATAATATCTCATGACTGTTATGCAGTATTTCACCGCATCTGAGTTTCTGACGTGTGCATTGTTACTTTGATTTCTTACTTTCGCATACCACGACTGTCAATTTAAACTGTGACTTCACAGAGTTGTGTTTTGCAAATATTTCACTGGTTATGATATGTGTTGCGTCATACATTCTCATAAGTGCATAACAGGCATTGCCTTACTCCTTAATATGTCACTGCTGACACATGGACTGACATTAGTCTCTCTGCGGTGCACTTCTGCTCTGATCTTTCCTTCGTATAAATTGCGTTTGCTTGAGACCTTGTAGATCACAGCAAAATCAAGTTTGTTCAGTGCATCGCAATCTAATGAATGCTTACAGCAGTTGTAATCTGTTGGTTTCCCTGCAGAGGCAACATGCTGATATTGACTGCCAACAAGAGCAACTGATGAGAGATTCAGGACGATATTCTTTATACTGAATGTGGGACTGTACGGCTCTCGCCATTACAGTCTGAGTTTACCGCCCAGAGCTGTAAGAATAGTAAAATATTATGCATCAATAAAAAACACAACACAAATGATTTTTTGTTGGTTGCTGCAAGAGAAGTGATTTCATAGATATTGGACAAATATCATCTGTTTGTGAGAAGCCAGTGTCCTTTTAGCAATCGGTGATATCTGCTTTAAAAAATAAAAACCGTGGTGTACTGATCTGACAACTGGCTTGAGATGTGCGTGGAAAGAGACATTAAAACAGGCTGACTGTAGGTGAAATTGAATATTTTATCATCTATCTCAGTATATGATGTCTTGTAGTGCGTGGAACTTGCAAGCCCTGGCTGTCACAAGTATGTATAGTAATACTGCTACATATGAGTTATTTAAAATGAGTCGAAAGCCAGCTTGTTTGTGAGGTGTGTGTTTTGTGGTTTTCTTGCTATGCTTATTTTGAGAGTATGCTTGCCTCACATTGTCTACATTCATTTGCACTTTCTTCAGCTTCTGTGAAAAGAAACTGGTTAAACTGCCCCTGGAGGCATGAGCTCTCTTTCCTCTTGGTAATTCTCTTAAAGTCTGTTCATCGTCTGAACTCACGTCTTTGCTTTTTCCCCATCATTCCGTCCACATGAGCTGTTTTCATTGGTCAATAAATATTCAAAATAAACCAGCATAGCTATTAGATTCAGTACTGCTACTTACTGTTTCCCTTTTGAACTGCATGCATTATAAAGTCATAATCCCATTATACGTTAGAAAATCAGGAAATCTCAGCAGACTGCTTATTCTATGTTATGCAGTAATATTGGAAATCGGATGATGAGAGGTACACAGCCCGGTCCTGAATTTAAAACGCCTCACAGCCACACCGTTGCTATGATTCCTCGTGTGTGTCATTTTGCGCCCCTGCTCAGCTGCTTCCTCATAGCGCAGTGCAACTCTGGAAGACTGCACTGCTTTGCCCCATCTGACGAACGGCGTAGAACTGCCGCTTATAGTGACAGTGCATCCCTGTGTCTCTTATAGTGAGAGTGCAGACCCTCTGTCTCCCCTCAGGACCTTCCAGAGAGTGCACATTGGCTCCAAACCCTCTTTATTTACCGCAAGTGTTCCCCCGTTCACCAGAAAGACGATCCTGTCAGCTCTCCTGTCCGCTGCCACAGGGGTGAGAGTCGTAATAGACACCACTGTTATAACCATCACTCACTGCAGGTCGGACACTGTAGAGTTTATTTTTTCCTCATTCATAGCGTCATTCCCTGGGTATAAGTATAGAACGCATTGTGCTGACGTGACGCTCTTGATAAGGGGGCAAGTCAAAGTTAAGTAAGGCGTTGTGACGACCGCACGCATGGATGTGTAGCTGCATGGGAGGCCTGAGCAAGGAAATCTGTGCAGGGCTGCAGATCTGGTAATAAGGCACCCAGTGCTATTTTCGATCTTCTCTTCGGTTGCAAGCTCAATCGGGGGTATTTCATGCGACGATGAGAGCGATGTGCATTGAGTACTTGCAGCATAAACAGATGCAGAGTGTGACACTCTGATGTTCGCCGAGCATGCATGCGGAACAGATGGAATGGGAAACGGAGTGAGAGCTCTCTGTGGCTCACTCGTCCTCCCCAGATGAATCTCGGGGACCAGAACACAGGGGTCGAGGCTGCACAGAAGCTCTGGAGCCGGTTTGTGCCGGAGGGCCCGTCTGTCAGAATCCAGCACCTGGTACAGTAGGGATTTGGCGACAGAGAGCCGCCGACGCCCAATGCGGGATGCCACCCCAGCCCTCCCAGCTCCCCCTCCCGGTTTTCCAGCAATGTCAGCATCCGTCACCAGCGCCCTGCATCTGGACCAGCTGCTCAGAGCCTCTCCTTGGCGCTCTCCCTCTCACCGATCCCCCGCACCGCCTGCCACCACGCGCCAGGCAGCAGCTGCAGCCCCTCCCCACGCCAACATGCTACAGTGATTCATACCGAATCTCGCTCTTCCATACTGAACTTATTACTTGTTGAAGGCCAACTGTCATTAATAATTAAAAGACATTGAAATTACTACTGGTTCCTATAAATAGCCTCTCCCGCAAGGACTACAACACTCCGATATGGTACACATAAATACGGAGAAGAAAGCTTGTGGCAGTCAGTAAGCTGTTCAAATGATACACGACTGTTCAGTTGAATATTCTTTCAAAAACACGAATCTATGGATATTCACTTACATTACGTCAAGAGTCAAATTAAACTGATACAGTGTGATATTGCAGCAGATTATCCAGACTTCTTTCAGGGCTTCATAATGCTTAATGGACTTTTCTTGAGTATTTTGAAATTGACTGTAATGCAAGGGGAATTATTATGAGAATATGATCACACATAGTCAAAGCTATGGCATAATTTGTGTAATTGGAGGAGATGAGTTTCACTCAGTTGTTACAAAAATGTATAAAATGTGTAAGTAATTAAATGCATTCGCTTTGATTAGCACTTGAAATTGAGTGTTTCTACTTTTTACACTAAACTGTTGAAATTCACAAGTTACAAATGCATCATTTAACACTTTGAAGTGAAAATGTGTCAGCGCCAATGATTCTTGTAACAGTGAGCGATTTTCTCATTAGCTGAGAAATTATTTCTCTGTTGACCTACCTGGTCAAATAAAGGTCAAATAAATACACGAACAAACAATAAACGTGATTAAAACGTCAAAATGGAAGCATGTGGAAATGCAATACATAGGTTTTCGTTTTGGTATATGTCTCTGATTACCAGGGATACCAATATTTTTATTTTTCATTATTCCCTGTTTTCTATTTTTATTTTTGTGTAGGATGAGCAACTTGGGTGAGTTGAGGAATAGAGATCAATCAATACATTTATTTATTATGTGTATTGCTATTTTTAAATTTTTCTTGTCTGAAGTCACGATTCATTTTGAGCTTTTGGCTTGTTTAAGCCAGTGCATTTCTTCAAGAAATCAGCTGGACTGAACCCAGGATAATTTCCTGTCTACTATAATGACACTTTAGCTACTGGAGCTGGAAGAAACAGCATTTGTTTACAAAAACCCAATGCCAAGAACTGTTCCATGTTTCAATTCAGCGGGCCAGCTGTCAAATATTTTCACCAGTGCACATTCAAAATATGTCAGCCATTTAAAAAAAAAATGCCATTTACAAATGAGTCTTGTGTTTTGGGCTTATTTTCAGCGGTTGGTTGAAGGGCAAGGAGAACCAGAGAATGAAAGATTATTGATTTCACTCGAATCTATTATGTTCCAGCAACGATTGTTTAAATTATGTCTATAAAATAACTTGCATGCTTTTCCCTTTGGAACAGGATGTTTTCAGTTACCATAAGCCACACCAATTATTATTCCAATGGAATAATAGTCATACAATAGCCAAGGAATACAAAGCCATTGACCAGGTTCACCCTATGGTGCAAAAATGGCTTCCTCAAAATGTTCCCATATTCCAAGATGATAATGCCCATACACACTGCTAAATGGATTCAAGAGTGGGTTCATGAACACCAGAATGAAGTCAGACATCTTCCATGGCCTCCCCAATTACCAGATCTAAATTATCATTGAACCTTAAAGGGAAGTTCTGGAGCGCATTTCCACTGATTTTGAATTAGTCAAACTACAAACTACAAACTGCACTACAATTGGAACCGTGTCTTGTGGCTGAATCAAGCTTTTGGACATGCACATCAGCATTATGTTTGGCGTCCAAAGAATGCAAGTAATGTTGAAAAGCACCTCATGCCTACGGTGAAATGGTGTGGATACGGTGGATCTTTAATGCTTTTGGGTTGTTTTCCATCCACAGGCCCTGGGGCCCTTATTCAAATAGATGGAACCATGAACTCCAGCATGCACCAAGACATTGTGTCCAAAAATCTTGTTCCCTCTGTCAGGAAGCTACACCTTAGCCACTTCCAACAAAACAACAATCCCAAACATGTGTCCAAAGAAACTAAGAAATGGTTGAAAGAGCACAAGATCAATGTCCTGACGAGGCCACCTCAGTCTCCAGACCTGAATCCAATTGAACATTTGTGGTTTGAACTCAAAAAAGCAGTCCACAAATGTCAACCCAAGAATCTGAAGGAACTAGAACAATTCTGCATGGAAGAATGGTTGAGAATCCCCCCCCAAGAAGTTCTATAACCTCGTACAACCCTACAGAAGGCGACTACTTGCTGTTATAATGGTCAAGGGAGGAACCGCTAAGTAACAGGGATATGAATATTTGATTCTTGATTTTTCTGGGGGGAAAAAAATAATTTGTGAACCATTCGATTGTGGTTTGTGCCAATGCATTAATATTAAATAATATAATTTTTGGAGCATAAAATATGCCTCATTACTTACATCGTTTATTTTATACCATCTCTTTTGTTCATCTTTATCAAAAAATGGATAAATGAATAAAAATTGAGCCTACTGTATATGAGCTTGAAAGAAAACACTCAGACATAGCTACTGTGGACATATTCCTATGGAATTCAGTACGCGGAAAGACACAAACGCAACAAACGTTCTCATCAAAAACATCTCATGAAATAGGCCCAATTAAAATCTACCATGTATCTGATGGTTGTCACATGACCTCTTTGCATCTTAAACAGATTTAGTGTGATTCTTTGAACCTGCCATGCCAATATTGTAGCGTTTTATGGAGCCATATGATCAGTGTGTCGTACACCACCAAAAAAAGCAGACTGTAGCCTACATTCAGAGGATTCACCCTCCCTCGAGAAGCACTACACATGGCCAATGAGAACTTTCATTTCCAAAGCCCCTGGCAATTATATGTCCATGTATCCTGAAGGTAATTGTTTCATTACTATTTAAATTTGAAGAAGTTAAAGGAATAGATTGTTTTATTAAATGTGTGTGTGTGTGTGTGTGTGTGTGTGTGTGTGTATGTATATATATATATATATATGTATATATATATTATTATTTTTCCTCATATATATTCAGCAGTTATATATTAAGCAGTTTACTTTCAGATGCCATGCACTTGAATGTAATTTGTTTTGTCATTTGTCTGTATTTTTTATTTTTTCTCATTTAATCTAATTTGATCGGTGTTGAATCTTCAGAAGTAACCTGATCTGTCATGGAGTCCACATGGCACAGCTTTGTTGCCTACAGTATGTGGGTGGGATTGAGTCTGGGCCTCATTACTACAGGAGGATTTGGGAAGCCGTTTATAGCACAGTCTCGGTGTCATGCACATGGCGGATGTGCACTGGTGCAAGATTTGCACTGCCAAATGAGGTGAACTTGTATGACTACACCAATTCTTAAGAAGTGTACCGTCAGCTAGCTTTCAAGACTTGTGTCTTATATTTGAAACAATGTTCACGGGCAATGCTATGTGTGAATCAGGTGAGCCCTCTGTTTTTAACAAAGAGGAAGGAGACCTATTGGGCAAATGAACAAAATGCACATATAATCAGTTAAAATAGCGAATTAGCGTTCAATGCCTGCCCCCCCTTTCATTTTTCAACACGGTCAGTTGAAATAAAAAAAAGGGTTCAGATATCGGTAATAATATTGTTATCAATAATTCTAGGTCACATTTTCCCACTTCATGGGTCAAATAACCATTTCATAAAGTGTAAAATCAATCAATGTAAGTCAGTGGGATCAAGGAGTTTGAACTAATTGCAATTTACCCTGGATTTTCAAGGTTGTGGAGAGCCAGGTTGAAAAAGGTTTCCTTTTATCAGAAGAGTGAAGGACACCGACAGTCATTCTTTGAAAAACTATAATTACGTGCTGGAACTGTTATTTAACAGATGCTTTATGTTGGCAATCAACATAACTTTTGAGCTTTCTGCAATTTTGAACTCAATGGAAGTAATTTTTTTTTTTAACACTAAACACACCATGTAGATGAATTTTTATAAGGTTATTTGATAAATGCCTGGGTACACTGAACCAGAAACATTCTTTGTGTTGATGTTTTTCAGGGAGCGATTCTAGGTGCCCTTTAAGTTGATGACATAAAAAGAAAAATTACAGTGGAGACGTCAGGCACAGTCCAGTGCACCTGACTGTAATGAGCATGTGTTTGCTGTAAAATCTTTGTCAGGTGATGTTTGTTCAAAGTACAAAAATATTTTTTGGTATGTGCCCTAAAAAAAGAAAGAACAAATCCATCTCTTACTATTGAAGGTCATTTTGTTTTCTTGAAAGGGGAGGGAGGGCGGAGTTACAGTAGTTCCATGTTTATTTTGGATGTACCATTAGAATAATATACTGGAGCTCACAGTTGTTGTGCCAAGTACAATTAGTCCTTGGAACCTCTAATCTGAGGTTGGCGTCGTGATTTTGCAATCGGTCAGATATATTTAATGTTACAGACCAAGGGTGCTTTGGCGATTGCAGTTGTGTAACACTGAACCTGCTCTCCAGTGATAACAGAAAGCTTATATGGGAAACAAGGAGAAATCTCCATGGGACTTAACCCCATGGCTTGGGGGATTATTAATGGGAGCTGTGGGGGTCACAGAGAAGCAAAGCTTGTTAGTCCTCCAGTTGCATTTGCTTATAAGACCCTCTGGTTTAACATGGACATAAAGCAGAGATTACTCACATCAGTCGCACGTGGCAACGTATATTGTCAGAAGTAATGTTTTCCTTTTGGCGCGATGCTGAAGTTGACTTATTTTAGCTTGTGTGTAGTTGTTGCACAATTCAAGATCTCATAACAGTGGGATTGGATCAAATCTGAATAATTCATGTTTCTCAGAGCTTAACACTGCCACTGAAACAAAAATGAACCAGAAATCTGGCATTTGGAAATTAATAATTCAGTATGAAGAAACAGCAGTGTTTAAAATGAGACTGGAGTCAGTTCATGTATTGTGCAAGAATTAAAGGAGGTTAATTACCATAATTATAAATTATATGTCTTTGTGACTAAATGATTGTTCCTGTGATTACCACCCGATAATAGAGCATTGCAGGATCTGGGTACCTCTGTGTCATTGGCTGCATGGAAATCAAAAGAATTCCCTGATGGAGAATATGGATTATAACATAAGATGGAAAGACGGATTCGGATTGTGATCTTGTTTTTTAAAGTTCAGGTCCGTTATGCAGCAGTATTGTAAATATACACTTAGGAGACACGCAGAAACCGAAGGCAATGAAATGTAATCAAAGTCTCTGAAGGCAGAGACTGAATAATGGGGTATGTTGTCGAAATCGTAGTCTCTCCACTGTAGTGTCAGCATGGCACACTTTCTAGTGGAGAGAGTTTCATGTCCGTTGCTACAGTATGTGACCTCTCTGGGTGTTGGCTCCAGTTAGGTCTGGATACACAGAGCCACGTGTGGGTTACGTTCTCATCAGCTCCCGATAGCTTGGCCACCTGTGCGGGCTTTGCCTGTTTCTACAGATGAGGGAGGGCAGCTGGCACGTGTGTTTTGCCAGACATAGGTCAAAGAGAACGCTCAACTGAGAAATGTTGGTCATGGAGGCCAGCTGAAAGGCCCTGAGTAGCTCCACCTTTCATGTGCCCTGGCCCTTAGATTGGTGGCTTTGCGTAGTCCCTGGAGACGCCTCGTACTTGAAGGACTTGATTATCTTTTCCCTGTTGTTGTTCTTTCTATGCAGTCTGGCTCCTCGATATAAGAGCAGATGTGTCTGGCGGTTGTAGGAGAAAAGGGATCTGAGGGGCCTTTGATGGCCTCGTTGAAGTCGTTGAGGGAAGCATGACATCTCATGTCCTCGACAGTAGCTCTCACAGACCACTTTATTCATTTGAGCTGGTAGCAACCAGGTAATAATCATTTCTCCAGCAGAGGATGGTCGTATCCTTTCTTGAGCTGATTTCAATGATCAGAATGGATGGTTTATATAGTCTTTATAAACTTCCATCATTTCATTATGCTGAGCTTTCAGTCTATCAATTCAAATTCATATACTGCACTTCACACAGTACAGTGCACCTCAGGTTTTATTAGTTTATATAACACTAGCTATTTTCGCACACTGACAAACACTGACTTTCAAATCAGTTATGCACCTTATCTACAGCTTCAGCTCTCAGTTGAAATAATCTCAACGTGAATCCTGCAATCCACCAATGTACATAGTTGGTGATATTGAACAGGTGCCCATACTTTATGAACCTATCCCTATGATATATGGAATAGGCCTATAATGAGCAAAAAATAATTGCTGTACACAAACAGACTTCAAAACACATCATTCAAGATCCTTTGGTCTGTGCTTGTATACTGCCCTGTTCAATTCAAACCACACATTTTCAACATTGCAAAACAGTCATTTGTGGTCAGTTAACCATTTATTGGTTGTTTTTGAGATATGCTTGAAATAATTGTCTTGCTGAAAGATCAATTTGCGGCTAAGTGTCAGCTTCCTGCCATCCTTCTTCCGACGGAAAACCACTGATGCAGGGCCGTATCCAGGAGTCAAGGAGACCAAGGTCATGAAAATGTACACTAAAGGTAGCTAGCTTTGTGCCTATCACCACTGTCAATATATGCTACATTAGCTAACATTCGCCTAAATTAGCCTATCATCACTGTAAAGTCCAAAGATCAAAAAAGTGGTTTGTGTACCAGTCAGCTAGACAGAGACGGCTACGTTTAGCTAGCGACTACACACAACTACACACAAAGTAGTTATCGATAGATGATCTCTGGAGATGAACAGGGATCATCACCGTGGAGGCTTGTGATGGACTTTTTGGTCAAAATGCGATTTTTACCACGGACATACAAAACTTGAAGTGGCTAATAATATTATCAGAAACGCATAATTGCATACTAGTGGTCTCTTAATGTGCCATGGCATCTATTTCAATGTGCTGCACAATTTTTAATGATAGTATTTCTATCATTTTTTTTAAATCACTGTCCTACCTTGTTATTTTGATGAAAACACGGAGACTGGAAAGTCAGCCGTTGTGTATGGGCAGATGGCAATCCTGCGACAGGCATCAATTCAGCATGCTTCAAGTCTGTTTAGTGTTTGGGATTGAATAGCGTTCAAACGAATGAAACCTCGCTCTCAGCTGCAGGTGTCTAGCTTAATGTGAGAAGTCACGATCAAAATGTTCAATTTCAGCCTTAGAAATGTTTTCAGCACTACATTTCTCCGTGATTTCGAGTAGGCTCAAAAACTCAGTCTTAATTTCCTTGGCCTTGGTGTCCACAAATCTTTGGAAAATCAATAATTGGGTCTTATCAGTACAGTCAGTGCTTGCATCGCACATTACATGCACGAAAGGGGCCTCACCTATGCTAGTTAGGCTGGCAATGGCTTACTTCTCCCCTATCTTTTCTGTGTTTGTACCTACAGTGCTAGCACTGCTGTGGAGCCTGTTGAACGCCTAATATTTCGGGTCATTTATTTAGCGATTTCATTGAAAGTGTCATCTGCTGTAAATGGTAGTTCTGCTTTGGCAAATCCAAATGCAGATGTACATAACATACATAAAGATGTACATAACATCTTTTAATATGCATGTCATCCCGACTCATTAACGTGATGAGGTCGAGGATATAACCTGTCGCACAGTGGCCAATTTCAGAAAACATTAGATTGTGAATATTTAGACACAAAATTATTTTAATGTACATATACTTTTTTTTCCTCAATCAAAAATAATTTTGTCACCCACACAGACAAGTCTTGCCACGGACACGTTGATGACCCCTGATAATGTGAGAGATCTGTACACCTACATCATCCTTTGCTTGGCTTCAGATCAGCACTCAGAGTTACAAATTCCGCTGTGCAGCAAAGTCGTCCCTATTGTCACTGCGTCATCTTTGCTGAGATCGAGATCGGGACGGGTCCGCTTCACCTACACACACACAGAAGTAATGACGATGACGGTGATCCGACAAGCAAGCGGTAATCTTGACTTGGTACAAAATACCGAAGTGAAGTCGTTTTATGTACAGCCACTTTTATTCAGTATTACACTGAATCAGTATGTAAAAAAATATATATTAATAATAATACAACTTAGGACCTCCGTGTCCTCAATGGTAGATACGTAAAAATGTTGTTTGGTCTCATCTGACCATAACATGCAAGGGGTGGGGCAGGGTGTTGGGGGGGGGCAGCATGGGACATAGTAAGTAGCTCTGAGAAAAGACCGGTGGCTGATCTGGGCATGACTCAGAGGCCTGTGCGCCTCCCCTAACGCTCTCATCCATTCCCAGCAGCTGCATCCATCTGGGAAGAAGTCTGAACTTCCCTGTGTGCATTATCCTGGTCAACAAGTCTGTGTCACTCCTCTGATGGGAAGTAGCTCAATGACATGTGGCCGCTTCTCCCATTACTCATGCTTGCTCACGGAGCAGATATAGGCGCTGTATTTACTCCCCCCCCGATGCTGAGTGGCACGATGAAATCGTCCTCGTTTCATTCCCCCTTCGTTACTGGCAATGCTTTGACCCCTTTCACCCCACGTCTCCTCCCTGTCTCCATTTCACATTTTCCCTCGGCTCTGTTTGGTCAAACCTCCGCTATCTCCGCCGCTGCCTCCCAGGCAATTGAGCAGCTCCGGGTCTCCTTTTCCACGCCGCATCCCCTGGCTCTGCGTTCCAGCATTCAGCAGGTTCACAGGGCTCCTCCCTCACTCGTTTCAAGTCAATGAAATGCAAAGTGCACCCAATGAAAGTAATGAGAAATTTATTTTTCACGAATGCCTTGGTCAGCTGAATAACGGTGTGGGCTGAGGGCTTGACTAATGGTCTTTACAGTAATTTCCATCAAGTGCAAGCGCATGGCCCCTCACTATCCCAGGATGATACAGCTCCCTGCATTATCCCTCTAGCTGGCTGTCGCAACACTTGACTTACACTGTGAATTACACTTGATTAGGAACAGTACGTTTTGGCATCGTGGTACCACCGATGGTGCATTTTGTGCTTCTGTAGATAACTGAACAATGTGATGTCATGGCTTAAATTTGTATGGTCCCTAGAGTGTGTTCTTTAAAAAAAAAATCTTGTTGCTGCTGTGCATTCGTACCCCATGACTTTTTGTCCCCATTATCGGTGTTAAAAAAAGGCATTTAGTCTTTGCATTCCATTCACTTCCACAGCATCTGTTGAAGTCTTGTCAGGAACATAACCTCTGTGAAACCTAAGCTGAACATATGTTTCTCTCTCTCTTCTCTCTCTGAAGACGGCACGCTTCTTTGCCTATCGAAGTCACAGAAAGCCCTGGAAACCTTATCGCACCACTGTGTAGAAGAACTTACCCCTGTCGCCAATGGAAGTCTGCATCTTTTGGGTAAATTTAAGGGTTTCCTTTCAAATTTTTATGCTCAATTTATAATGCCGGAATGTTTAATTGTTTTGATGCTTGCCATTGCACATTTTTGTTCTGTGCCAATAATTTGGTCCATGGTTGACAACCATTTTCCTCATTGGAAGTATTGCTCTGCTCTGAAATGCTTAAATTATATATATTTTTGTATGTCAGGAAATTAAAAAAAGATCTATTCAGTTAAATACCATGCTTCAGATTGAATGGGCAATTCAAAGGTTTGTATATTGCGTTTGATGTTTTGACATAAAAGTGAAAAAAATCTATGAATTGGAAATGGTTCTCATCTTGCTCTGTTGGGTAACTCATTCAGCTATGGTTGAACTGTTGGGAAAACATTTTGGGTGATAATGTGTCTTTGAACCGTCAAAGCCTTTTGTTTTGCTCCATCTTGCTTCAGTGTGCTGCTCTCACACGCCTGCACTCCAGATTATTTGAATGTAACCAAAAGGTCTATTATCATTGTCAGATATGTTTTATTAGCTGGGGATGAGGACTCACATTGCATGTGAAGTTTCTTTAGTTCGCTAACTAATTAGTTTGTTGTCTTACTTTTGTAACAATACTGTGAATTCAATCATTGATTAGTCCACGTACATATACCTGAAGGAGCTAGCAGCCCTTGAGGAATTCAATTACACGAAGCGGTTAGGGACAGAGGAGCAGTTTCTAGTAGTGAGCGTGTTGTACTGGCCAAGTTGGAGGATTTAAGTATTTCAGCTGGTTTTCTCTCTATCTCTCTCTCGCACTCTCGATCTCTCTATCGCTCTCACTCACTCACTCACTCATTCGCTCTTGCCGTGGATGGCTTGTTTGGGGGTCTCCCCATCCCTAGAAGTCCACCCATAGAAAATGATGAGGCAGGGGGGGCGGTGTGAGCTCGAGGGTACCTCAGTTAGAGGGGAATGCAGAAACCTTGGCAACCTCACTCCTTCCTTCTCCATCCTCGTCTCCCTCACGCCGTGCGTCGCAGGGAGACGAAGACCGCTCCGGAAATATTCAGCTGACACAAAGACACATTAACAGAAAATTCTTCTGTTCTTTCTTTCTCAAAGGCGTCGATGTTGTGATCTCGTATCAGTCGGAGGGGTAAATTAAGCGATCGGCGACGTCCTTGCTTTTGAGCTAATTTTGTCCGCGGCGTTGTCATTGCCGCCGTCGTCCCACGACGGCCTGTTTTGCCACACCGTATGTGCATTAGTTATTGATGAATATTCAAATGAGCTTCCCGTGACAAAAGCCCATCGATTCCCGGCCGAAGGAGCTTGACTGCCGCCGTACAGTGAGCCCTCTTGTTTACAAAAGCCACCGCGATGCGCATAATTCGCTCTTTTGTTCCCTGCATTTCAGATTTATTTCATATCAGCAGTGTGTCTTTCACACCATCGTGGCTTTGTATTTCGGTTCATTACAGCGGATCGGCTGTGGCCTGAAAGCTTCTGTGCAAATGAAGAGAGATGGGGGGAGATGGAAATGCGGGGAGCGCAGAGCAGCGAGACGCAGTCCTCAAAAGGCTGATGGGAATTTCAAAGCCTCCTCTGCCGTTGCCGCTGCGCCCCGCGCCAAGCCGCGGCTGTGCCCGCGAGCGAAGGCATCGGCCCTGTCCACCGCGAATCTGGCAAATTCACATTAGGCCGTCGCCTGAGAAGTAAACGGTTCCGAGACTTAACAAGGACTCTTAATTGTCTCATTTGTTTATTTACATTTGTTTTCAAGCCTGTGAGAGCTCAAAGCCATGCCGCTGAGCACTCGAGGTCTCAGTGTGGTCTCGAGCTCTCCCATGCTGTCAGACAACTTTGTGCCAGCTGCAAGCAGACATGGAAGAGAGTACCACTGGCCTTTTAGACACGGTGTTACTGCCTGGTTGTGTAGATGCACTCTTGGTGAAGCCAAGCAATGAAACAGGATGCCAGTGGAGGGAACAGGAGGTCAGTGGGTAAATTAATTGTGTTGGGTGATCAGTTAAATGAGTTCATTATATGTTATGTAATGGCATTTAAATTACAGCATTGGAATGGTTATTACATTTTTTTCATATGGCATGATTAGTTGTATCATATAATTAGTTAAATGAGGTCATTTTTCAAGAGGACAGATTAGCTGTATTGGGTAACTAGTTACATGTGATCATTGATCATTTGTTAGTGTTAGTGTTGGGTAACCACAGTATTTACCGTAGTCACAACTGAGGCCATTTTTCATGGGCTCATGCTGAACCATGAGCTACATTTGAGTATGTCTACTGTGTTGTTTGCACCAATAGCAGAAAATTCACATCGCGGGAAAAGAAGCTTGCCAATTACCAGTATGGCCTGAGATGTGTGTATTATAATCGGTGAAATCCATGTATAATCGCAGAGAGATGAGATGATGTGGATCTTTATCTTTCCATAACAGCCCATTGTCTGGAAAAGCATCTCGCAGAGATTAAAGGACACTATTCTAATGGAATGCAGTGGGGCAATTTAAAGAAGGGGAAAAAACAGCACCTTTTTATGAGGCAAAAGTTCACAAATAAATGAACTTTTTTTTAATGCTCAAAAATGGTGTGGGCACCCCGCTCCATGTTTTGTTGCTATTTTCCGTACATTGTATGCAACATTCATGTTTGTGTAATTTGATTTAACAAGGCAGGGACTATATTTAATGTGTCACCTGGTGATTGCCGGCATCGTTTTTGGCCTGTTTCCCCACTTGCGTTGATGTTGTCGTTGGGACGACAGATATTGTGTGTGAAGTGCGCTCCAGCGGCAGTAAGCTCCGGTAATTGATGAGGAGTGTAATACAGGTGAAGGCAGAGGGATGGATAATCACCGTGACAGACACCATCTGTCGCCAGCACTTCTGGTTTAGCCCAGACAGGTGTTTCAGCGAGCAGCCATCAAGCTCTTCGCTCTGCCCCATGCCCGTGGTGTATAATGGCGCTCGCAGTCCTGGAAATTATTGCCAATGGCCCCCCCCCCCCCCACACACACAATTATGCTTATGTGTTGGGTGTGCTCTACTGTTAGGGAGAGTGCAAGATTATTCTTTTTTTGCGATCTTAAAAATAAAATTGCTTCAAGAGGATGCGATTTTTGCCTGTGGCTTAATGTAGCTTTTTTGACAAGTGAAAATAGAGATGTGTTTGATGGCTTGGGAGAACATGGAACAAAAATCCCAATTTGCCTCACAGAAATGGCTACAGCTGGTACGTATTAAGGCTTAAATATACTTCATTTTAAGTACGCGTACGCAAGATGGCTGCCGTGCGTATCCTGCGGTCGCCGGGTGCGTCCTTTGTGCACGTCCTCAAGAAATGAACGTTACGCCTACGCGAGGTGCAATACCGACATAAATCGTTTCGGGCTTCGCACACTGGCTGGATATGCGGAAATACTGATGATGCTTTTCATCGTCAGTTTCTCTCATCGGTAGAATGAGAGAAACATACTCTCTGTCATTGCGCCGGGATACATTTAATGGTCTAATATGCCATCTCCATTGTTTAGTTTAGTTTATTTGACATTTCACTTTAAAAACAGACAATACTTGTTTACATCCTGATGTACCTGTTGGCGCCACTGCCGCTGTTTCTGCTGTCTTCTCAAGATATAGATCAAAACAACCTTGTGCAGAATGTGAAGTAGTTGACGAAGTATGCTGGCCAGAGACAACTTTGTTTCGGCCCCACAGTTCTGACCTGCCCCCTAGTGGATACAGCTTTTAAACATCCAGACAAAAAGTACGTAGTGGAGTATGTGAACAATGCTACTCGCGTTGCGTACGCATACGCGTGCTTAACTGAAGTACATCTAGGCCCATACATGGGTTGAATCATAATAGAAATATCTAGATTTCTCTTTTTTTGCACTGTCCACTTTACGGTGGAGCAAGCCAGCAGATTAAATTCTTAGAGGGCTTCATACATTAACAAACAATTCTGTTTTCCTTATTTACAGTAAGATATTTTAAATTGTACATTTTTATCAATCTAGCCTTTTTAATGGCATTTGTGCATTGAGTGTAAATTAGATGCCGTGATAAGCAAAATAATGTATTCTGTAGCCTTTTACAAAACACTTGTACGTAATTGTCCTAATTTGACTGAATTCCTGTGAGTCTGAAACAGTCATTCCCTTTCTGTTTCCGTCTGTGGTTTTGTCTCAACTCATCAGTTGCAAAAAGGGAGCAATGGTCAGCCTACTAATGATGACTTTAGGCAAACACATCACGGTCACATTAAATGAATTATGTGGAATGCCTTGTTTGCCTAGGATAATAGTGGGCAATCATGTTTAATGAACTCCGATTAGCTATTCACCACACATAAATCACTTGAATACGATTGGGTACGCAGGGAGTTTTAGCCTTTCTTTGTCATTGACTTTTAACATTTTCGCAGTTATTGTTGTAACTCACATTATGCATAGAATGTGAATGTGATGCATGGAATTTGTGTTGCATTATTTAGCTGAAGACTTTTTTTGCCTGCTTTTTGGGTGGGGAGTGGAAGGTGTCCTACTGTGGTTTTTAAACAAGAGCGTGTTCCTCTCCAAACACAGCTGTTAATCCCTTTGTGGAAGAGAGATGACACGAAGAGCTTAGCCTCAAACTGTTTCTGTTATTTGAATGGAAAATTTCTATTTTTCTCTCAATTTTGCACATCCTTTTCTGTGGGCGACCCACCTGTGAGGGCATGCGTGAGGGGGGGGAGCTTTTAATGTTAACATAGTTACAGTTAGATCCATCCCTGATCACGGCTCCCCATTATTAAGTTCGACAAACCAATTTTGTCTTTTTTTTTTTTTTTTTTTTTAAAGCTTTTTAGTATATACTACTATCTACTGAGATGAGCAAGTATTATAAATGTGATTCAAATAATTGTCTCGCTTTTGTTTGGGCGTTTTTTCTGCCTGTATGATGGCACATTAATGAAGCTGCAGTCTCCTTTTTTGCTGAAAGGGAAGGACTCGGCTCCTAATTAAGTTCAAATTTGATTTTCTGCACAGGATTGCAGAAGAAATGTTGAAGCGTTTGCTTTCCTCTGCATGATTATTTTGAAGCGTGACTCTGTGCATTTCTGGAAGGCCTCTCTAGCTTTTGCTGCATAACGTCACCGGCACTCGTCATTGTGAGGAGAGGAATGCTAATTCAGATTTCTCTCCGTTTGCTGTGGTTGCCTTTTTGCTTCAATTCAGGATAGCTGTGTGACCTGTGTTTCCATGTTTCTGTGATACAGTAAAGAGAAGCAGCTAAATCGAGGTCAGATTTATTGCTCTGTTATAGTATGAGGGCCAAAACATTGCTCTCTGCTTGGTTCACCATTAAATTATTACTGTTCTTTGTGCAAACAAACAATTTTATCGTTAAATGGCTTCGGTTTGTCGTCATGAGGGTGCTCAGGTGGGGCTGCTGGGTGGCTCACCCTGTTAAGGCACTGTTCTAGTGGATGGATGAGCCCCATGGTCTGGCATTGAATCAGGACCGTGCCAGTGCTGACTGTGGCCAGCAATTCCGCGGGGGAGTCGCATTATTGGCAGTAGCGTCGTCCGTGGAGGGAGGGATTCAGTCGGTCGGGAAGGGGGTGTGGGGTTGCGTCTTGGTTTCAAATGAGGGTAACAGCACAGTGCTGTCAGAGGTGTACAATCAGTATGTTATTATATATATGCCATTTATCCAAAGTACATGTGTTTCCAATGGGAATCGAGCCCACAACTTAAGCGTTGCCAACGCCGCGCTCTACCCACTGAACCACACAGAACACTGTACACAAATCAACACGACCATTGTATGCGCATCGAATACTATTTATTTCAATATTAACTGCTTTGTTGCAATGTAGTGTTACACAATAAATAATTGTGCGACAATAAATAGCACATTTATTGATGACACACATTTCACAATGGGGTACCCTATTTATTAAATAGAGAGAGCAAGCAAAACAGTCAGGGAAGTTTATAATCAGGAGAAACAGGTTAAACACGAATAGCAAAGCAGCCATACAGAATGGAGGAGATGCCTGGAGAGGTCACTCTATACCCTGGGGATGTTCTGACTCATTTCAGCCTTCTGTTGCACAGTGGTTAGAGTGTTCCGGAGATTGCAGGTCCACTTCCCTCAGGGCAATCTGCTTAACCTGTATTTCGCCAGTAAATATCCAGCCATATAGAAATATTATATGTACAATTTTAGTTCCCCTGAGGATATCTGCTAAGCAGGTGTATATATTGTACAATTATCACCATTTAGGCATACATACATACAAGTAGCTGGCGAAGAGGGGTGATTGTTGGATTTTGGCAGGATGAAGACTGCTGAACTTGCTGATGTTTCATGAAGAACAATGACTAAGGTGATATTGGCATCATCAACTAGGGACGCCTGTGGTCGAAAGCGCATACTCCATGACCGTGCATTGGTTCGGGATTCAGAAGACCGAAGTTGTTCTTCTGGCAAAACAGAAGACCAACTTTGAATCAGTTGACTGAAAGTATCAATCTGGGGCATGAGAAGGCAGTTTCATGAAGAACAGTCCATCGAAAACCTCACAGAGAGGGATACTATGGTCGGGCTGCAATGCATAAACCCCTTAGTACACCTAAAAATGCATGTTTGTGAGTAAAGTGCAAAGAACACAGGCAGTGGTCTACTGAGCAGTGGAAAAAAAGTCATATGGTCAGATGAGTCATCCTTCACCCCGTTCTCAACAAGCGGACGAGTGCATGCGTGACGCACAGTAAAATAAACCTACAGGCCCGTGGGCTTGTTTCCTATGGTGAAGGGTTTTGTCAGCTCTATTAAGGCGAGGGGTGCATTTTCCTAGCATGGTTTATGATTACTCAACCCCTTAGAGGGCAAGGTAAAAGCCAAAAGTACAAAGCCATTCGGAGTGATCACCTTCATCCTATGTTGAAGCATTTCTATTCTGACAGGAGTGGTCTCTTCCAGGATGATAATGCCCCCATCCACAAGACACGAGTGGTCAGTGAATGGTTTGATCAGCATGAAAATGATCTAATCCATATGCCATGTCCATCTCACTCACCAGATCTCAACCCAATTGGACACTTTTGGGAGATTCAACATTTTTCAATTGATGGAATTTCTCATGGAAGAATGGTGTTGCATCACTCCAACATAGTTCCAGACACTTGTGGAATCTATGTTAAGGCAGATTGAAGCTGTTCTGGTGGCTCATGGTGGCCCAACACCCTATTAAATCACTTTATGTTGGTGTTTCCTTTAGTTTGGCAGTCACCTGTATGCATGCATACATACAGTGCCTTCCAGCCCCTGGGAACGTTTTCAGATGTTGCTGGATTACAAATGCTATGTTCACATTTTTTTCCATTGAATATTTTTTATTAAAAACCTCACATGCTCAAACTGATTTTTTATAAAGAAGTGATCAGTTATGTCAGCAAATGTTTTAATGAAAAAGAAAAATTGGAAATATGCTGCTTGCATAAGTATTCAGACCCCTCATATTAATATTTGGTGGAGGCACCTTTCGCTGCAATTCATCTTTTGCAGCAACAGCTTTATGTCTTTTTGGGTACGTTTCTACCAACTTTGCACACTGGTTGGAGGTGGTTTTCACCCATTCTTCAGAGCAGAATTGCTCCAGCTCTCTCAAGTTGCTTGGACATTGCTTATGGACAGCAATTTTCAAGTTGTGCCACAGATTCTCGATGGGGTTCAGGTCAGGACGTTGACTGGGCCAATCAAAGACATTCACCTTTATATTATTATTGAGCCACTCCAGTGTAACTTTGGTCCTGTGCTTTGGATCGTTGTCCTGCTGAAAGGTGAATTTTTCCCCAGCTTCAGTTTTTTGGGAGACTGAAATAGATTTTTTTGCAGTATCTGCCTGTACTTTGCTCCATCCATTATTCTTTCTATTCTGGCAAGTTCCCCAGTCCCTGCTAAAGAGAAGCATCCCCATAGCATGATACTGCTACCACCATGCTTCACTGTAGGGATGGTGTTATGTGGGGCTTAGGAAGTTAGGTTTGCGCCATTGATAATGCTTTGCATTTTAGCCGAAAAGCTCTATTTTAGTCTCATCTGACCACAAAACCTTTTCCCACATCTTTGCTGGATCACTCGCACACTCTCTAGCAAACTGCAGGTGGGCTTTGAGATGTTTTGTTTTAAGTAATGGCTTTTTCTTGCCACCCTGCCATACAGGGCAGTTATATGCACTGCTCTTGATATTATTGACTGATGGACTATTACTTAATTCTCAGCCACTGAACTCTGTAGCTCTTTTAGAGTCGTCGTTGGCCTCACAGTGGCTTCCCTCACAGGTCTTGTCCTTGTTTGGTCACTATGTTTGGAGGAACAGCCTTTTGTAGGCAGGGTCTGGGTTGTATGATGCAGCTCTTTCATTTCTTGATTATTGAGCCAACAGTTATCACTGGGATATCCAAACCCTTAGATATTTTGTATGTATCCTTCTACTAATCTGTGCCTTTTGGTAACCATATCCCTGGCATCCTGAGAAAGCCCTTTGGTCTTATTTGTGTGTCTTCCCTACAGATTCACTATCTGACCAATGATCCTCACAAAGACAGGTGTTTTTAGTGCTGAAATCATGACAGTCACTGTTATGGCACACAGACAGAGGCCAATCAACTGATTGTGTGGCTCGATAAGGTAATGTTTTGCACCTGAATTAACTTACAGCTGCCAGATATGAGTTCTTTGTTACAATCCATTTTCAAGGCACTGTACAGTACATACAAGTATATATCTAGTCTATATTTTTTGTGCTTAGAAATGTGTAGTGTCTCCTCACGTCTCGGTGGACTTGGAGTATCATTGAGACTGCCCTGTCCTCTGTACGTTTTCAGGATGTTACGAGGCTTCGCTCCATCTGTAATCGGTATTTCTGTTATCAGCATCGCAGAGATATAGCTTGGGCTGATTTTAGAGGTCTTTATAGATAAGACACCCACCAAGTTCTGTTCATTATAGTTTATCAAGCCACGTTCGTGTAGGCTAAGGGTTGCACATTATGGCAAATTTAATTCTGACTTTGCTGTCAGTAAATTGTCACTGTTTGTAGTGTCATTCATTTAGTCGTTACCAGGAATGTATTTATAAAATAAATTCCCGGTACAAAGGCAAATAAGGGGAAGGGGGAAAAAAACTGTAATGAAGATAGTGGATTTTTCCTAATGAGTTGAGTGTGTGCTCTGAGTCAAAGTGGTATTTCAGGGAGACAGCGTGTGTCAGCTGTAAAGACATCCATGACTGTCAGTGGTGCCTGCACGTCTGCTTCCTTCACGATGCACAGCGCAGTGTTTAGGAAGCCTGGGTCTTGTGCTCGCAGGCCCAGCCTGTGATGATGGGGGAGAATGTGGAGGGGGGGGGGAGGGAGGGGGGGAGGGAGGGGGAGGCACACTAATTCATCACTGTTAAGGGCTGCGTAATATAACACAGCCAGCGCCTGAGCTGTCACCGGGCTGCTGATTCCACAAGGCAGTTAATTAACTTTACAGTGCCGCTGTGAACGGGCGCAAATCACACCACTGCCTGCTCCCCTGGAGAGAGAGAAAAGAAGAAAAGGAAAAAAAATATATCCACAAGCTCGTGTGCTGCAGGGGTCCAAAAACAAATTGATCCAACCTTCGGGAAGGCATTGGTATTGCAAAAGAATACACACATTTAGTGTCTCTAAATGTCAGTCATCCTGACACGGGCCGTGCACATTAACGTCACCGTTTAACAAATGGCCATTATCTTGACCGTAGATCCTGACAATCGCACAGCCAAATGACTTCCATTCTGGACTCTCTGTGAGCGGAACTGTAATCATTAAAATCTTACCGGAAGGGAGTTTTGCAAATGTATCATCTGTTCTAGTCTCCCGCAGAAATCTTTTTTTTTGTAGTGTGTATTTTGCAATGTGTCCAGCCAGCCTATATTTTGTTCTGCCCATTATTATGAAACGGCTTTGATGTTCCCTTCTGTGATGTGGAAAAAAAACTAAAGTACCAGCACTCGGCTAAATATGGTGAGGGCGAATCTATTCTTGGGGGTGTGTGTGTGTTGTTTCAAAGATGCTAAAAATAATGCACTTTAAGTACGAGCGTTTCTTTCAAAGCAGATTTTCGTCTCAGATTTTTGTTGAAAGCTGTTGAACTTAATTAAGTTCTATGTCTCTTTAATCTCGTACTGGCTCGCAGTCCCTATTTTTTAATAAGTGTCACCTTTGGTTGAGTCGCGCCATAAATAATATGGATAATGTGTTTTGGGGATAGACAAAATTGTGTGCCCTCACGGAATGATAATCGGATTGCCGATTAAGTGGACGTCCATTACGTGATCCGCTTTCATACCCCGCTGTACGCGTCCAAACTGTCTCGTCCAATTGACTTGTGTATCCATTTCCAGGGCTGGTAGCTGACTGTCCACTTCTTTAAAGAGTCATTTCCTGATAGTGCTGTCGAGGTGCCCGTAAGATGCCCTGTGCTGAGTTATGCCGCACGCCTGAGCACTAAAAAGCAGCCACATTGTGGCATGATGAATAAATATGGTCTGACTGCTCCTCCTTACCAGCTAGACCCATTACATTACATTTTGACATTACATTTTAGCCATTTATCAGACGCTCTTATCCAGAGCGACTTACACAGTTCACATTTCTTTACATACAATCCATTTATACAGCTGGACATTTTACTGAAGCAATTTAGGTTAAGTACCTTGCTCAAGGCTACAACGGCAGCGCCCCCACCTGGAAATCGAACCTGCAACCTCTGAGTTACAAGCCCAGTTTGTCAGCTCATTATCAGTAAACCATTATACTACACTGCCGCCCCAAATCCAGTATGGTATCACAAATGGACCTAATGACTAATGTACAGTGTTTGGCCTCTTGTTATATGCCTGAGCCTGTTCTGGACATTCGGTTGTAATGGCGACGGTTAGTATGGACTTCACGTAGGTTAAATGTCATGTTTGTTGTATTCGGATTGCCGTGTTATACGGCTGTGTTGCTCCAGCGGGCACGGAGGGGCACTAAATTGAAGGCGCTATTCTTTTCTTGCTGTTAAAAACCTGGAAACCTCAAATTCATTATCGCAGCCCGTTGGCATATAATTGCCTGAAATTCACTTTGCTCGCTCTCCCCAAACAGCATAGAAGCGTGAACATATGTGGACACTATTTCAAAAAACAGGGTTTTGGACAGCTTTCATAAAAGAAATCTCACTTTCTCTGCCAGCATCAGGACTAACAATATATCAAAGCTCCGGAGGACTTCATGCAGAGCCACTGGTCTGTGCGCCTGACTGTGGGACTGCTAATACTCTGTACTGTGCAAACTAAGTTTTCAGGGGGAATCAATCGAGGGAGAAAATGGAAACCGCTGTATGGGAGTGATGATAATCATTTTCACGGAATATGTCACGATCTTACACGAATCTTATTGGCTGAATAATGTCTCAATATGTCATTGTAATCCCTCGCGCCGCAATTCACCGAACGCTTAAAAAACGTCAGTCCATGAATCACCCATTGCACACGGCCATTAGTATTGATATTGTGGGCCGCGCAAACCCTTAGCAGCTCCGGTTTTAATATTCAGCCTTGATTACAGCTGAAATGGGAACTGGATTAATTTTTACCAGGCTGCGGTACATTCTTCATGAACATTCTTCACTGTGATACATTCTTCATGAACATTCTTTACTGGCTCAGAGCTCGGTGGAGACACTCGGCACATTTCTGCGACGCTGGACCTTTTAAAGGAATGCCGTTTCGTTTTATTCCCCCTTCATTGTCAGGACGGCGTCTCAAACTGGTTTCCGGTGAGGATCCAGACCGCAGTTTTCTCTGGCGCCGTGCCTTTCAAAAAGGCGAGAAGAGACACCAGAGCATAGTAGCCTACGCTATTTCAACGGCACTGTTCACAGTGGCACACTAATACAGTGATGGCGGTAGGTGTCGTGCTATACGGTGTCAAATAATCGCGAATAAATATATGACCATGTTTGCGTCCTGTTGTTGCACACTAATTCCTCTCACTTCAGTCGCGAGTAAAATTGGACTGACCGACATGAAAATATAAAATTTGAGTACCCGAGCTGACCCACACATCACCCGAGATAGTCCATCTCCCGCTTGACAGAGAGAGCTTTGTCCTCTCCATGCTTTTAATGTTGAATCAAAGAGGACGTTTCCCTAATTGTGTTATTAATCCGTTTCCTTTCCATACCGCCCTCGCGCAGTTTGTGTCACTCATACTAGAATCGTCTTCAGGTTCGTGTTCACTTTGGCGTGGTACCGACATATATTTTTCTTAATTGGCATCTTTGCATAGTTTTACATTTTTGCATCACGGAAGAGGACCTGTGCCCAGGCTATGGAAATGGACCAGTGGGGCTCATTAATGCAATCGCATTGTGAACATCAATCCTCTGTTTCTTCTTCCACACTCTTCCTTTTTACATATAAACGGACCAACACCTCAAAAGCACAGTCTTAAATCAAACGTTGAGAGGTTGTGTAATGCGGCACGGCACGCTACTGACACCCGGACGCCTGTGCCCCGAAAGGTTCAAAAGAAATGTGCCACAGAAGCAATTGGGGACCAACACTGCATTCGTGGACTGCTCACCAGTCATAAACACACCACAGATGACAGAAAACCAATACAAAGTAAATTGCATTTCACTGGAACGCTAGTTTGCTCCCTGCCTATTGCTTTAAATGTTATGAATTCAGAAGCAGTATTTTACCTTTACTTTAAAGTAATTCCTTCTGGTATGGAATTCATTTAAGATATCCAGTTGTTCCATCCGTCAGAATTTTTGCCAAAGAAGAAATGCGACCATCACCATACCGTAAGAATGCTATAGCCAAAGCTGAATAAGAATAGAACATTCAAATCTTAACCTAAAACATATTTGTTTTGCATTGTACCCCCTAACCCTACAAACCCTCCCCACCCTTCCCTCAACTATTTTACCTCAAAGCATTTATTTATTGTGAATCATATTAATATGATAATATCTTACTCTTATCTTATCTTACTTATATTCCATGTCCCACTGTCCTGTTTCCGGTGAATAGGAAGAAAGCTCTATGATTCTGTGATTGAAAACATCTTTGGGTTCTAGCAGTATGAAAAATGTGGAATGAAAACCTAGTTTTTTCAAACATATTTAATACAACTGTATTTTATTTAGCTTTGTTACTTCGTTGGTTTTGTTCTTAAACGAAATCTGGAGGTAAGCAAGTGACTTCAAAGCACAGTTTGCATAATGCAGTTTTTCAGGCAGCGTTGTAAGTTAGTCTTCACCATGAATAAAGCCACAGCAACATTTACTTCCCAGACAGCTGCTATGACATTTTTATTGACTTGATGTTTCGATTGTGTCAGTCACTAAACAAAGACACAGGGCCAGATTCACTGGAAATTGTCACAGCACAACTACAGTCGCTATTTTGCAGATATTTTGCGGTCGCAGATACCGACGCATTAACAACAAATTTACTGTTTGCAAGTATTATGCAATCAGAGCAATGAAATGCCCTCATTCACAATTTTGCGATAGGAGACCCATAAAATCAAGCCCAAAACAATATAGCACACTTATACATGGAAACAAGGAAACAATCCCTGCAAATGGGGATGAAATGAATAGACATGGCTCAACCTGTGATGGGAGAAGGCCACAGAGCCTCATGATTAATTCTATACCCTACTGACCACATATGCACTATAAGACAGTTATTGTTCAAATTCAAAACTGCTTTTTTATATTGACTGCTAGCTGATGACAGATTGGTCAATATAATTCCTCCGTCCTTTCATATAATTTTCATATTATATCTGAAAATAAATCATACATAAAATGTTTTTTTTTGTAAATGTATATATATATAAAAAAATAAATATAAAAAAGTTCTAATAAACACTATGTATGCCATATAGGATATATATTTAAAATTCTGAAACGATACTTTTAATGCCTTACCTAACAGCCTGATTTCTCCGTCCTTCCCCATTACTTAGCTGTCTGTAGATAGTTATTACTGAAAATAAAGCATGACATGAACCAGGGTACTCGGGTACTTTATTTTTTTGCATCATTGGGACAGAGCCTAGCACCAGGGAGAACTCAGTACAAAACGTGGATTGTATCACGCGGATATTACCTAGGCTATATCAGTGCTATATCAGCTATTCTTAAAGTTTGAATGCAAAGAGGAGAGTCGCAATTAAGACATGGGGTCAATCAAACGGAATACTCAATGGCACTAATTTACAAAATCTCCACCCTGTTTAAGCAGGTTGACCGTGGGTATACATATGCATGAACCGATTCAACTATGTATCTAAAGGAGAGTCGCAGAGTGGCGTAACCCCTGCAAATTACATCCTAATAACGATTTGACCCATCGCAACGGTTTAGTCAATCTGATGTAGATATTGCGACCTATTGCGGCCGCTTTTCGAATGTTCTGGCCCACACAGTTTGCTTTAGCGTTGTCATTTGTGACCGTGTATTAGCATTCTCAGAAAGCCATCATAGCCGTGCAATAAAACAATCGATTATTATCCCAATATGTGTAGATATCAGAATTACTCATTATATTTTGGCGCAATCTGTCACGTTGTGTTTTTAACGTAGGTAAGGTATTGCGTTTTATCCAAAGGCCGATTGAGAAGAAGTCACATCAGACCTGACACCCTCTGGTTTTAGCCATCGGTTCTGGGAAAATGAAAAGGGTGCTATCTGCTGCAGGGGTGTAATTGGAGATGGGCCAGCGGGGTCATTGTGGAAATGTAATCCCAGCTCCCAGTGTGTTATCAGAGTGTTGATTTCCTCTGTTTCGGTGTGGCGCTTTGACCACAAGTGCATATTGGATTATTGTGCAGGTGACAGGCACGGTGCATTTATCTCCCATGAAGAGCTGGGGACACGGGAGGAACTCAGAGGCAGAGCAGCACCACAGTGACGCTGCGCCGGAGCTTATTGTATAGCGGTGTAATAGTTGTGCGATGATTTCTGTTCCTTTTTTTCCCCCGGGAATACACATGAAATATTTATGGGAACCCAGCTGTACGGCAACTTTGCCCGGCGAAGAAGTAGCGTGCGACTTGCTGAGTCATATCGCCATCAAGAGACAGAACGCAGATCCTGTCAACATAAAACATTGTGTTAAATTTGGCCGTGAATTATTTACGCCGAGGAAGGCGGCGACGGGGAGCAGGCATGCACATTGTTGTGGAGAAGTGCTGTTCTCCCTTACAGCGACTGTTCACTGCATCACGCCCTGCTCCCCAGGGAAGCCCTGGACACGGTTCAAATCTCACCCTCCCCTTTCTGCAGGGTGGCCAGCCTCCTTGTGAACTGATCTAGAGACCCCCTTGCGCTGATTCTGGGGATAATGGTCCCTAGCATAATGGTCTCAAGGATAATGGCCTCAACTTTTAAAACCTTTTGCTGATGGAGTGAATTTGCGCTGGAGCTAAATATCCCCGTTTCTGTCTTTCGGCAACACCATAATAGCACTGGGGTGTTTTTGTTGTCGTTATGTCACACCTCCCCTGTGTGTCAGTCAGTGGGATGGATTACTATTATTATTTAACGACATCATTAGTATTATTTTACGATTTCTGGCGCTTTTTTTCGATTTTTGGCTTTGGCAATTTTCATTGAGAGTCGTGCCTCCTGACTGTGCCACCCACACCCGTGCTCCAGGAGCTCCGCGGCTTAAGCACGCGCTCTCCTCCAATGCTCTCGGTCACAACCCAGTAAATACCTTCGACCGTACAGCCTGCACGGTGCCACGGCAGAGCTCCTGCCAATCGGAGAAGAGGCATACCCGCTCACTGGCGGTAGTAGCATGCGTGAGCCTGCCGCCTCATGGGAGGAGCCGATGCCGTAGTAACCTGAGGAGCCCTGGCCTACTTAAGCTCACACCGTGGGATGTGGTGGGATGAAGCCAACCGTGCGCCATCACGGTGGACCTCTAGCCATAGTTGTGTAACGAGAGAGCCCGGTCTCAAACCCGCGACGGCTGTCATAAGGCCCACCGACCACTCAGAGTTCCCAAGTGAATTGGATCGTGATGGTTTCTCACAGAAGCCTGTATCGCACAAATCAATTAATTGAATGCAGGAATATTGACAGGCAAATTTTTACTCATCTATATTTCAAAGGCTGCAAGATCTCTGTTCTGATTTGTTATTTTTAGAGTGCTTTGGAGATTATTTCCAGGCACTGCAGAGGCATACTGTAATCGCGAGAACCATCGACCGATTTAATGGGTCTCCCGGGTGATTAGCGATTGCAGTGCGCATATTATCCATGTTACATATGGACATCGCTGGTGTTGAACCAGATCAGTGCCATTCCGTAGTATACAAACCAGACCTGTGCCATAACTAGCGGTTTAATGTCCCTTTCACACCTACCCTGTTTGGTGCGTTTTAATCTAACCGTGGTGCGTTTACTCCGTTAGTCCGGTTCGTTTGGAGAGGTGAGAACACGCATTCGAACTCTGCTGCGGGCCAAACAGTCGAACCGTGGTCCTCCCGAAAAGTTGGGACTCGGTCCGGTTCCAAGTAAACCACGGTTTGGGTTCGTTATATGTGTGAACGTAATCTGACTTAATGTAGGACCTAATATAGGAAGCAAACCAAAATACAGTGCATTGTGGGTTGAAAGCGGATGTTGACACTTTGGTACCCTCTTGTTCGTCTCCTCTGAATTGTGTGAAAGCAATAAGCCTACATTGTTCACGTCTCGAGATGTGCTCACACGTTTCCGCTGTTCTTATTCGGTTGGAACACCAAATCATAATTATGAAAGCCATGATCGCAATACGCAACACGCTGCTGTTGCTCCATGTGTCTGCGACTAGAAAGTGTTTTTCCCACGGAAATGTTCTGTCCCATAGATGAACGACCTGTACGACCGCGTGCCATTTGTTTAAATTTTGGTTCTCTTAACACGGACCTAATGAAAAATGCAACAAAGTAGCAACTTGCTCTTGAATCGGACCAAATCTATCGAACTAAAGCGACATAAGAGTACCTAAGGAGAAGTACACTGTGTGCAATGTGGTCCCAAAATTGGAAAAAAGTTATGATAGGTGTACTGAGGGGGTAAAATAACATCCCAATTGAATTAGAGCCTTCAATCCCATCAGCAACCTCCACAAAGGCCACAGGGCATTTTATATGTGTACATATTATTGGCTTCAGACAGTTTGTGGAACTTTTCTTTCAGTATTATTGTGAGCTCAAACCAAGTTGTTTGGGCCAATTTCATAAAAATCAGCCAGTTGTGAAATGAGACATTCTGCTTTTGTTTGTAAAAGTATCATTTATCAAACAAGAAGGCAATCTAAACCGTGGATCCAATGTGTGCAGTGTAAATTGCATACGTACAGTATCGCATTACCTACGATTACATACCTACAGTAGTGCATAAGAAAAAAAATAATAATAATTGAGCAACTGTTTTACCAACACGCTGTGCGTCATTCTCAAGACTTGATTCTCTTAGACGGACTCTTGCTCTTCCGCGTTGAAACGTCCTAATGTCTGGGATATATGATGTTCAGGCACCACACGTGTCAGTGTGTTCCCGGCATTGCTTACTGCTTTCAGCTCCAGACCCTGCAGTGGCAGGCTAAGGCCTGGGAAAGGAATCCAGACTACACTGTGGTGTATATAACCATCTGACTGGCTCCCATCCCCGATGAGGGAGCCTCTTCCTTAATCAGCGCAAAGGCACAAGATGTGCACGCTCTCCTGGGATCCGGCTCTTTTATGCTCGGTCTCGTATCATTATCACTTTGTGCATAAAGTGAAACTGAAATATGGTGTGTATGTGTATATATATATATATATATATATATATATATATATATATATATATATATATATATATTCAGTACCCTCCAAAATGATTCACACCCTTGATAAAGATGAGCAAAGAAGGCTTTAGACAATAACAGTACAGATAATGAGCTATATTGTGAATAACTGTGACAAATATATTTTGGGGGGAAAAATTACTTGTTAAGCAAAATAGTTTTTTCTGAGCTATTTTATTACTACAAAAACATGTTTTGGGGCATACAATATAGCTCATTACCTGTATTGTTCATTTTATACAGCCTTTTTGCTCATCTTTTTCAAGGGTGTGAATAATTTTGGAGGCTACTGTATTTTCATTGCTTCAATGTTCGCTCCATGTTTGTTATGGAGGGAGAAATTCTCCAGTTGGCGACGGATCACTTGCAGTGCCTACAGTTTAGATGTCAATCTGGCGCATTAACAACGCTTATCTGATAGGCCTGCCTCCACGCTGCCCGCTGCTGTTGTGGAAGGGCAGCAATGTGTTTGCCGACAATGGGATGATGTCAGCCCTCCCGGGTTTCCAAAGGAGTTTCCCAGTTAAGCTGTAACCGACAGGACGTTAACGCCGGGTGCTCATCAGTGCTTTTTGGGCTTCACAAACAGCCAGCCGGAGCAGAGAGCGCAGGTGCACCCGTGGGCCAGATGTCAGGGATGACCACCTGTGTGGTCACTCTGCCTGTGTTACAGCAGGTGTTCATCACGCGCTCAGGCAGCAGCTGCTCTTTGGCGTCCAGGCTGTGGGCTGTGCGTGATGCAATGAAGCCCTCTGCGCTAAAGTGCATGGCGCTTTTCTTTCCCCCCTATTCATCGTAAAAACAAAGAACAGAGAGTGTGGCTTTCTCCGATACAGAGATTCCATCGCTGCGTTGTTGTTGTCGTAATTGACGCGCCGTATTAACGCGATTACGGGAACGGGGTTATTGGGAGGAAGGGGATCTCTGTGATATTCTTCTGGAGACAGCGGTGCTAATTCCATCCCGCGTTCCGAAGACGCTGGGATCGGCGTGAGCCTGTCCTAATAGCAGGGGTGTGTGATATAGTGTGAAAGACTGGCGTTTTCTGACACCCTGTTAATTTACCACATCGGAGCACACTGTGGATTAACATATAGCAGCCCCTTTGAGCAGGGATGTGAAGTCAGTGCACTGTTCCTGACAGATAACCCCCCCCTGCATGCAGTGCACAGTCCTTACCCACCTTATTACTAAGTATTTAATTAGGAGGCTTTTATTTTGTAAAATTACCTCTCTCTTTCAATTCAATGCAATTCAAGTTTGCTTTATTGGCATGACTAGAACAATTCATATTATTGCCAAGGCCTAGCACATAAGGGATATATGAAATAATGATATGGTACAATATACTTACACAATTATAAACAAATAATAATAATCTAAATAATAATGGTCAAATAAATAATACTTTTAAATTTTGTGAGGGCACAATAGTCTCTTTAGTCTTGGGGACAGTGAGAGACCATGTCTTCTCTACACCACGTCTCCTACAGAATAACAGTATCAATATCTTTTAAACTCTCTTTGAACTCTTGGGCTGATCTTTTCACCAAAAACGGAAGGCACTGGATATTCCACAAGCCGATCAAAAAAGATTATCGAAGTAAAACAACTACAATAGTGCCTCCAGTTTGTTTATAGTGATACAAACAAAAGAACAACAATTAGAACAAACCGAAACTGGATGATGTCTTGAATTACTGCTGATGGAGCGTTAACTGTTTAACCCGGCTTTTTAACTACATTATACATATACTGAAATATTAATAAGTAGCTGGGGGAGCCAAAGTCAGGCTGAGGCAGAATCTGGGGCTTCCTTGGTTCCGGGGCACCATATTTTAGAGACCTCGCGGCCTGGAAAAAGCTCTTTCTCGTTAAAGAACTTGCCGCTTGAGTCTATTGAAATGGCTGCCTCCATGTCTTTGCGTATTTTATTTGCCTGTGGTTGTCTGTACTTTGTACCGTTGGGTTAGCGTGGTAGCTGTTCTTGGTGTGGGTGTATATATATATATTTACCTGTGAATGGGGGGTAGTGTGTGTGCCTTGTTACCCTGTGTCTCTGTGTAGGCGATGTTTGTGAGCGTGCGAGTTGAGAGTGCCGGGTTTCAGATGGAGGTGTTTCAGCGTGCGGGGCGCAAGGGGCAAGTGGGGAGTCTCTGTCTTGTCTTGTCTCTGAGCTGTAGCTCCTCTCTGACCCCCGAGAGTTCTCTCCTCAGCTCCTCCCCGGGCCTCTCTTTCATCCTGACATGCCTGAGCTCTTCCAGTTTCCTCCTTACCTCTGCCTCGCCCCGCTGCGGATCTTTTACCTCCCCTTTCAGCACGCCCACTGAGACTTTGAGCCGGTCTCCCACCTGACTGAGCTGGTCCCTCACCTGACTGAGCTGGTCCTTCAGCACATGCTCCTTCAGTTCCACTGTCTTGAATCATTGTGGTGCAATTTTGATAAATACTCATTGTTAAATAACGATCTTCAAACGTAGTTCATCCTACATTTCAGTCTAGCTTTCATGGATTATTTGTTCCCATCGTAAGTATATCGCGTTTTTGACCATTTATATCTGAGCAATTCGCTTTCGATTGATCGTCAATGTTTTATTTCTTTGCTCTTCTTTCCTTCCTTTCTTTCTTATATCCTCTATTTTATCCACCTCTTGCAGTCCTTTTAGTTTAATTATTTTTGTTTATAATTATCTTCCCTCTATCTTTATCTTCCCTTGGTTTTCTGTATTGCCTTGATCTTCCTTCCTTTTCTCACCCTTTACCTGTTATCTCATCCTCAACTTTGTTGAAGATAACTGCTTTTCTGATTACCTTTCCTAAATAACTTATTTTCCTAAAGGAGTTTCTAACTATTTTGCTATACATTATCTCATCCTAAACAAAAATAAATAAAACATTTCAGTAGCTCATCTTATGCATGACCTCTTGTCTTCTCTCTATCCCCCCCTCTCTCTCTCTCTCTCTCTCATCTGTCGCTCTGTTTCTCTTGTCTAAATCTTGCTCTCTCTATATTCTCTTTGCTCAGTCATGCCCTCTCTCTCTCTCTCTCTTCTCTGCCCCTTCATTTATTCCCCTGCCTTTCTTCATCACACTTTCATTCTTTCACTTTCATCACGCTCTCTTTCTCCCTGTCTTTCTCTTTCTGCCTGCCTTCCTTGTTCTCTTTCTCCGCCTCTTTCTCGCTCTGATTTTTTATCTTCCTCTTTCCTTCCCCGCTTCCCTCTCCGTCTCTAATGCCCATGCTCTTGATCTCTTGGCTGTGGGTATTACTCACCCTCTCGCTTGTCAGATGCTCCTAACATGACAGTCCTCATAAAAAGCTAACTTAATTGCAACACACACCATTATGGTCCCTTTTTTTTTTTTTTTTTTTTTTTTTTTTTTTTTTCCCATCTTTAAAATGGACTCTGTTGCATTGGTCAGGGGCCAGTGGCGTTGAGCTAATCTGCATGTGCATGTAGACCTTGCATAACAACCTCCACTTTGAGGCCTTTAGCTCCACAGGCTGTCAGCAAGAGCTGGTGTCTCCTTTGCAGCCATGCTGGGTTGGATTCCCCCCTCGATTCACCACGTGGACAGTCCCACTACCCTGGTGCATGCTGGGAATTGCCCTGGCTGCAACAGATAACAATGGAGGCTGCTGGGGTGGAGGTGCAGTGCATGAGCTATGATGGAGGAGACGGCTGGTGCCACAGTCGGCCGCCACGACCAAGCAGCCCGGAGCAGCAGGAAGCGTGGACTGCCTGTCACATATCCCGCATGCCTGACCCCCCTGAGCCCGCTCTCATTGCTGAGATGGGACTTGTCAGCTATCCGAACAAGGCGTTGTCACCTCCGCATGGCTTACAACGTCGCTGCCCTATCATTTCTGCTGGGTTTCACACGCTGCACAAGGAACGATTTGACACGAGTCATCGATATCATTCCGCTATTGGCTTTTCTGTAGGAGCCATAGGACCTTATAATGTGCATAGCTGAAATGATTAAAATGTAATTACGATTTAATTGCACGCCGCTGAGTGGAATTAGTATGGTCTGCCTTCGATCTGCTCAGTGAACGCAGGCTTTGTTTATTAACAGTCGGTGCTTGGTTGTTCTTTAAGAAGAGGGAAAAAAAGTTTGGTATATATTTTGGCTGCAGGATTAATTTTTGTAATTGTAGTTAAGCAGCTGCAGCAGCAGCAGTTTAATATATTTATCTGCTGATGTGTTTGGCCCCATAGGCGCAGGACGGTGTTTTGACTCAGGGGTGTTGAAATCCGAAACGAAAAAATATTACGTTATAATAGTGATACGGGGATTGAATAGTAGTATGCTCTTTAAAATTGCATTGACACAACAACTTTGTTTGATCACCTTATAATCACGTAGTCACAAAGCTCAAAACGTGGACTTATGAATCGCCACATCAGTGCACATGCGTCGCGGCTAGATGCCTTAGTCTCTTCTGGCTCATTGTACTCCGAAGCCAGGTTGTCAGCCGACGAAGGGTTGAGAAAGGCCTCTGTGACGAAGCGACGGACACAGGTAAACACAAAAAAAGTTTGATGAAGTTTCCTGCTTCTTTGAACAGCCCCCTTGTTTGCGGATATAATTCTGCGACCAATTCTGCCACTTCTTGGCCTGAGTGAGTTATCCTTGGCCATGTCGTCCAGCATTGTCAACAGCGTGTACAACTTGGGTACATCGATCTGCTTTAGAAGGTGCAGTGGCGAGTTGGCGTCAAAATCTGCATGGTCAGTTCTCCCATTTGCTGCATCAATGAAAATTCTCTCCCCGTCTTGATAGAAATGTCGTTCGACTTCTGACTTGACCAGGGTCTTGTAAAATTCATGCTTCAATTGCGTTTCGCCTGTTTCGGACACCACCGCTTCTGCCCCAGTGGTGTAGCGAAAGCGAGCCGGGGTTCTGCTGACCCTGGCAGGCAGGGGCATTTTCAAGCCATCCTTAGCTGTGCAGTTCCTTACTTTGGCTTCAGTTTCCTGGACTGGGACGTCAGTTCTCCAGATTCAAACGGATAAAAATATCTTTGATGCAGGAAAAAAAGTGTGGCAGCAGTCAGGAGCATTGTAGAATCCCAAAAAGACACTCTTTGGGTTAAGACTCGTATCCACATACTGCAGGTTACACAAAAATGTCTCATTCGTACTGACGTCGGTGGGTGGTTGGTGGACGTTGGCAGTCAGTCCATAAAAAGCACATTCGGAAGCCTGCCACAATATTCCTCTGTACTGCATGAGCAAATACTTGCAGAATCTTGTTTTGAATAGTGTCCGGCATCCAGTTGTCTATTCTAAGTAGCCAGTCCCTAGCTTTGGTTAGATTATATGTTCGTTCTAGCATAAGCTGCCAAAGCACCCCATCTCTATTACTGTGGCCTCTTGGAGGCATCCCTTCACGACCAAGGAATTTCACAGACTTGAACACGAGTTCTAACACAGTCCTGGCAGGGCTCTGCTCTTTTGCAGCTACTTTTGATAGCAAGGCATCGATTGGTATGCTAGTCAGCGCAGCTAGCTTTTCCATCGAGTCTGTGCACATATGATTTTTCATGCTTGCAAAAAGCAATTGAACGATTTAGGCAGTTGCCAAAACCATTTTTTACAAAAATACTGTCACTTGCATTGACCAATCATTTCTCCACTTTGACGTCATGTAACCACTTCCACCTATCAAACCAACCTGGCCTAAATGAACGGCCCTGAAACGTCTCTCTGGAAAATGATAATTTGTTGGCTGAAAAGGCTCCTCCAGTTTTGTCATCGCTTTGTTCTGGACTGGGGGTGCAGAGGGGGCTGTGCAGTGCTCCGCAGCTAGCAAGCTGCTGCTATTGAGGTGGAAGGACAGAGGTAGTGGCGACGAGGACGTGGTGGTCTTTTTTTGTTTTGTTTCAGGCCTCTTAAAAAAATTCTCGAATTCGTTTTTTAGACATTTTGTACAAATGTGTAAAAATGCAACAGCTCAATTAATAGGTTAAGCTACTTCTTGATAGCTAGCTAACTAACTAACTTGCTTGCTTGCTTTGCTAGCTACGTTGATACAGATGTTTTTCCCGCAAACCAATCAAGTGATTGGTCGATGAAATGTTTTTTCCTTATGAACTTTGTTTGACCTCCATCCAGCAATTTCATGCCAATTATGGCACAGACACAGACACACACTCGTTTTTATCTTTATTGTAAATATGATACTAGGCTGTAAGTATATCATACACCAGCAGCGGCCCCTGGGCGTATGTTTGGCCGCTTCTCTTCAGCTTGTTTTAATCAGAGGTATAAAGGAAAGCCCTCACCATATGGTGCCTCCTCCTCAGATTCCCCTGATCCGAGTTGATCTCAATAAATCTGTCTCTCTGAGCACCTGAAGTTGGGGAGGGTGTATGCTGTAGTATTTGACTCTGCTCCCCCATGAGGGATGCTTCGACTGGCTAGTTCTCTGTAGCACACGCCCCGCTCTCGCAGTGCGAGTAGAGCCAAGCGACAGTTCGCTGCTCATCCTATTGAAACGTTGGCAGCACAGCTTCAGCGCCGTCTAACTGGATACTAGATGTCTATTGATTTAGCATTCTCTTGTTGCAAGGTTATGCACCGCTTGAAGGAGCATTTCCCCTACCTGGATATTTATATTTGTTGATGAGATGGTGATTCATAAGGAGACTGAAAAGGGAGGCGGTACCCCATCTAAACGTCATGGCGACAGTCCCCCTCCTCTCAGTTTGTGCCAGTGCTAATTACAGTTTGAGCGATGTTTCTTGTTAATTCTCGATAATTCTTGGCGAGACTCGGACGTGCCATTTGTCAGAATAACCTTGACGGATCCCACAACACTGGAAAATCGGAAAATGATCTGAGCACTGTTTTCTGTGAGTACGAGGCCAGCTGCACACAGCTGCGCACTAAACCACAGCACGTCCGGGTTTTTAATGCTAAGCTGGTGCAAAGCTGTTGTCCTGCATCACGTATCGTAGGAATTACCTTTGCACAGGCCTGTTTGGTTACGTCATGCTTCGACTGCACCCTTGACAATACAGCCCCCTCTCATGTGCGGTATCGAATGTTGAAGGCCTGCTGCCGTGTATTTCTTAGTCTTTTTGCACCTTGAGGTACAGAGCATAGGCTTGACGTGTAGATAATGTTGGTGAAAGCAAATCTGATAAGGTTGGGTTATATTAAGGTGGATTTGTAACCTTACTGACTTACACAGGTACTAAAGACTACTAATTCAAAGGAATATATGGATATCCCTGGGTCGCGTAATATTTCATGAGCCTGCACTACTGTAAGCCTTTACAGAATGCTTTATAATGGCATTGAACCCATGGATTTTCCCCCCCTGTAGTCATAATAGTGTGTTCTACACGACAGAGACTGGACTGCATAGCGTGCACACTGGTTCGATTCTCTGTGAAAGTCGATTTCTGGTCATGGATCTGTGTATTTGGTTATAATATCAAAGTCAGCAAATATGGTGTGAAGTGGAAATCACAGGATATGAACAGACCATAGAGGTCATTACCACTGTAACGAATGTTTCATATTTCAAATAAGGAAAAAAAATGTCACCACCTCTCTCTCAACTATAGCTGAAGGAAAGCTAAAATGGTATTCATATATTTCACAGTACTTTTGGAAATGGGTGCTGCTTTCTATGAATGTATGCTCATGGCTATCTCAGTCATTTCCAGTCAATGACAGGCTTCCACTATTTATTAAATAGTTCCCATATCTATGCGTGTAATAAGCTTTATTCAGTGTTTTGAAATGAGAAATGATTTAAAGCTTATATCTAATTGTTGAAAAATGTGAAAAAGGCACAGAGTTAGATTACTTAAACAGAAAGATGGAATGTAAATCAGGTATTATTGTATAAAATGTGATCATGGCCTCAGTTGAGCACATTATTTAATTGAACGTATCGTATCATGTAACTGCCGAATATCAGGAACCAAGGGAACTATTTTGGAAGTTTCTTCTTCTTTTGTAAAAGACAACAAAAGTCTGACAAGTTCTGCTTCTCATTTTCAAGTGAGTCTGGCTTCTCTCTCTCTCTCTCTCTCTCTCTCTCTCTCTCTCTCTCTCTCTCTCTGTCTCTCTCTTTTTCTTTCTCTTTCTCTTTCTCTCTCTCTCTCTCTCTCTCTCTCTCTCTCTCTCTCTCTCTCTCTCACTCACTCACTCACTCACTCACTCACTCACTCACTCACTCACTCACTCACTCACTCACCACTCACTCACTCACTCACTCACTCACTCACACACACACACACACACACACACACGAACACGAACATGAAAACTACTCTGAAGCTTATTTTATGAGCTTCGTTGGAGATGTGTGCGGATGGTTTGTCCGATCTTTCTCTTCACTGGATATAATGGCTGTGCTGTTCTACACTCTCTGAGTATTAATCCAAACATACAGAAGTACACTTAAGAGGATAAGACAATGTGGCAATCAAATAAAGCAATCAATTCCTGGTCTCATCTCGGGAAGCAGTAACAGACTGTGTGCGTCTTGGTCGTCTGTTTTTTTCTGTTGGTTCAGTTTTAAAACGGGAAAAAGAAGACTTCTGGTTGTTGAAGTTTGGACTGGCTGAAAAACTGACGTCAGTGATTTATCTATGTTATAACTGGTGGTGATGAGTTATCGTATTCATTTGTTTCAGAGTTCAGGAACATAGCAGAGCATATTATAAGCCATCCACTTGATTGCGCCCAGCATCTGTCCCATGTCCACACTAGAGGGCTCTGTCATTGCTACACAATTCCTGCAGTTCCATGACTATTTTGGTCACAGTTGTTTTTCAAGTATAGTGTCATTCTTGGGTCAATGTCTTATCCACAAATATTAAAATACAATGGGCTTTATTTTGACAGTCCAAACTTAATGGTCACAATAGTGTGAATTTTACAGATCAGCATGAATGCTGATATGTGTTTTTGGGGTTTCCTATGTGAGACCACAACAATTGGGGGGAGTGTTTGCAGATAAATAAGTACGAAGTGCGATTTATCAAGGTTGGCCACAAATGTGGTAAAGATAATTAATACGTGTTTTTTTACCGCCTAGGGAGAGCAGGTCAGCTTTGAATCATAGTGGACTCCCTAGTTTGGTAATGGTAGAGATATTTGATAGGATAATGGTAAGATATTTGATAGGATAAAAGGTAACCTGGAACGATACAATCACACATGGCATTCCCATATCATGCATCTCTCCATGCTACATTTCCTTTCTTCTGGCTTGCAAGTATACGTATCTGAATCTGGCATTCTGAATTTTCCAGTGTGTTGTCAATTGTTCTGAAATGGAGAGGCTATTGTATACGTGTCTGTGCTCATTTGCAAAATCAACAACTTGAACGGGAACAGGTTTTCACTGACACTAATTAGTAAATTAGCATTATTAAATGTAGCAATGCTAAAGAATCTATTAGCATTAGTAAATGTATTATTTTCCTTGATACTAGCTTGCCTGCGAAGGTAAACCAGTAGCTGCAGTCATAGTCAATTCCCCCATCAACTTCTTGCAATAAAATATCACTACCTACATTCTTTGATAGGAAGAATATTTGTAGCTATAATGTAAGCATTTAACTATGGTCATTTCGACAGGAAACACTGATGTGTATTTAGTTTTAATTCAAATGTAATTTGTTCAATTCCAATTGCAGTGTATACTGTATATTGGGGGTCAAATGGCGCAGGTCAAATGGCTCTCCTGGCCTTGTGAATTTATTCAGCAGCTGGATATTTATGGCGTAGGCTTACAGACGGGTCACTGTAGAAGGGTCACACAATGTATAAGGTATAGACTAGTTTGCGCTCCTAGATACGGACCTCAGATGAGCTAATAAATCAAACGTATAATAAGAAGAATATAAAATGCCTCATTACAGCTAGGTGGTAGGCTATAATATGAAACTCTGTTGCAGAGCAAAGCCGAAACAATCAATTAAGGAATTAAATTTTTTACCTTTAATTTCAATTTAATACGTAAACAATGTCACTGAAAGATTGCATCGCGCAGAGAACCACAATATCAGCCCCACAACACTCTGTCCTAAGTTGGCCCAGACTCCCTGCTTTTGATCAAGCTCAGGGAAGGCTCAGGTGGTTTTATGGGCCTGGTGAGGCTTGTGTCCAGCCAGCCTCATGGTTCCACACTGGCAGTGCAAGAACCGGTCTAGAGACCCGGAGATCACTTAATCACATGGAGCCAACACCCCCGACGCTCGGTGTTCGACAACAGTGAAATGAATACCTCTTTTCAGTGGACATGTCCTTGCGGGAGCCTGTTCTGATTTTATATTTATGTTCTCCAGACTTCTTCTTGTCCTTGTTGTTTTTACTGCTATTCTGAACATCATACTGTTACTCCTTTCGGCACTGTTCGTTCTCTTTGTCTCTCTGGGGTTCAGTGACCGCTGACTTTTGTGTGTGTGTGTGTGTATGTATGTGTGTGTGTGTGTGTGTGTGTGTGTGTGTGTGTGTGTGTGTGTGAGAGAGAGAGAGTGAGAGTTAGAGTTATAGTTCCAGTGAGAGGAACCCTCCCCTCTTTACCTTATTCCAGCACCAATGCAGATGTTTAAATTTTGGGGGGAAAAGGACAAATACTATTCAAACGAATCCTCACAATTTCATACTAATCTGTTTGCTAGTTGTTATTCAACGTAAGAGTGAAAATCGTTATCATTTCGTAAGGCGCATGTTTGCGCTCTTCTGCCATCTACCACCTTTTTGCAGTTTGTCTTTGTCATGGATTGCCCCCTAGCATTCTAACCGATACCAGCCAAAGAATTGTGACTCAGCACAAATCCTTAATGCACACATTCATATAGTAGGCACCATTCTGTGGTCAAAACCTGCGATATGCTTTTCAGCAGCGAATGACACCATTTTCAGCCCGATCAGATCCTCCACGAGCTCAGGGCAATAAAAAAAAGTGTCATCCCCCCACCCCACCCGTCATTACACGCTTTACCACATCATAAACTCCCCCCCATTTATACAGTCACTGCATTCTATAATCTTCGGCGATCACAAATCAGATAGCCTTTTAGCTTTCAGCACAGCGCGTTCAAACGCTTCAGAGCGTCCAATAAAGTGTTGTCATCAACCACGTCCCTGCAGTATTTTATTGCAAAGTTGTAAGGCTTTATTTAAGAGTAGGAAAGAAACAGGCAGAAATAGCATTTTTAAGTGCTTGACATTAATACAATTCATCATCAAATTAGAAAGCGTCAGACTTTGAAATGGACCAGTGCACTGACGAAAGAGCGGGGCTTCGCGTGCCACGGTTTTTATTCAATTGAGATTTTCGGACCCGGGGCTCCATTCAATTGTTGTGGCTGACATCGCTCGCGGGACAAGCTCATTTGCTCGTGTCGGTGACCGAGATCAGACAGCAGTACCGATCGCTTCTAGCTTGCTACCGACCCATTTGGTTAGGTGACTTACCTCCTGCCCTGCGTTCCTCTGCTATAAATAATCGATTTGGTTGTTGATTCAAAGAGAAAGTTTGATCGAATCCTCAACAGCCTGCCCCAGCGGTGAGTACAATGTTTGAAGTATACCAACATAGTTACTGTACTCTGGCAGGTATCAAAGCATTGTGTGTTGGAAGACTTGTCAGTGCGTAGGTCAAGATGATGGTCGAGGTGCTCCTGTGAATTTCCCATCTTTTACGGATTTTGCCAACCATTATCTCTCATTTAAAACATGTTTTTGGGGGGTTATATGTATAACAATGCTTCCTACTTAGTATTATGTGAAATGTAAGCATAAAAACTGAGTTGCAGAGGGTCCATTTTTCACTTTTCTCTTACCTTAGTTTTCAAATGATTACTATTGTGTTTTAAAATTTAACAAATGCTATAAAGTGTAGAAACCATTTTATTTATAAAGAAAAATTATCTCAAAACCTTTTTTGTATTTATTTTTTTTTTTTACAAGAAAACACTTTAAACACTTCAAAATTCACTTCAAAATTGTAGGTCTTGGCCTAGTCTAATAAATAACCATAAATAAAACCACTTTCGGGTGGTATTTCAAGGCCTAAACTAATCAGCATCACCCCAATGTTGGCTGGCAAGATAAGTCTTATCAAGATGATGATAAGAAAACAAACATATTTTAAACCAATCAGTAGGGTCTTTTTTGCGATGAAGTGGGATTTTCAGTGACTTTCAGTCCTCCATAGGCGGGGTAGTTACATTTCTTGTATCCCAACATTCATTGGTGGCCACTACTGCCTGTCAAACGGTGTCATTCCTCAGAATTATACACAGCACTTCTCAGTGGGAAGCATTTTCTGCATGAGACGACTTTGATTCTTTAAAAGCCATTTCTTGATATTCACTGCCCACTCATTAATAGTTTGGGTCAAAAACATAATTTAACGGGCCTCCCGCGTGGTCCAGTGGTTACAACGTTCGACGCTGGCCATGGCGACCGGGGTTCGATTCCGGCAGATTCCGTCGCGGCAGTAGTACCAGGTTATGGTCGACAGCCTGGCAAGTGCCGCCTCGGAGGAGACGATGCTTCGCCTTCGTCACTACCGAGTTTCGATGGAACGTCGCCTCTGTCAATCAGCAGCAGCCACGCAACAAATGTTTTCCGAATGCTATCGGTCTGTGGTGGCTGCAGGTATTTGTTCTAGCCAAGCACTGACTACACCTGTCAGTCAGGATGTCAGGATGTCAGGTGGTTTACTTATATTTTTTTAGATGGTAAAAAAATATTTGTGATGTTGCCCGATTTTGTTGCCACTAATTTCCGCTAAAGATTGCAATTAACTTTCTTTTGGTCTTTGTCTAACTTCAGAAATCCAAATCATTTCCACTCCACAGATGTAGTCATGCCCTTGTGTATAATGTCGAGCACGACATCAATAATGTTATCAATGTCATAAAAAAATGTGACAATTATTGTTATCATTTTCTTGCCCAGGTATAGTCTATATATATATAGTCACAAAGTCACATAAGCTTTTGACATGATATCAGCTCAGGAACAAAGAAGAAAACAAAAACAGATTTGAAATGACAGGCTGTTTTGTGCTTCAGTCGTCCCCGTGCCCAGGAATTTAAATGGCGAGGAGTTTTAAGTCAACCTTTTCCGTCGAATAAAAGCAGAATTACGCATTCCTTTAAAGATGTCCTGACAGGTTTGAGGGGAAGTGCCGAGCGCAGCACATAGCCTTGTGTAGCGGGGTGGGGGGGAGTGAAGGAGCATTAATGTCATAAGCACTCTGTCAGATGGGCTGAACCCCAGAGTGCAGCAGAGTCAGTGATTCTATTCTACAGGCAGGAGGACGGGGGGGTCTGTGTCACACAGATTGTGTAGCCCCTGACACACTTTAGCCCAAACTTTTCTTCCCCTGTGCTTCGTGAATATTGTGAAATATATATATATATGTACACACACACTGTGAAAACATAGCTGTGTGGCTGTGTGGCTGTGTGTGTGTGTGTGTGTGTGTGTGTGTGTGTGTGTGTGTGTGTGTGTGTGTGTGTGTGTGTGTGTGTGTGTGTGTGTGTGTGTGTGTGTGTGTGTGTGTGTGTGTGTGTGTGTGTGTGTGTGTGTGTGTGAGAGAGAGAGAGAGAGAATGTGCGCGTTTCCATGAGTATTCAGGTGTTTGTGTTTAACCTGTGTTTCTGTGCGTGTGTGTGTGCGTAAACATGCGAGCACGAATATAGTAAAAACATGCACTCTTTCAGATTTCCCCTGGGACATGCATCCCAGGGTCGTTTGTGAACGGTTACAGGAAGAGGTGGAGCACGTGCGGACTCCGGTTCCTCCCGTTAGTTTAAACTACGTGGAAACATCACGGTTCGAACCCCGTTACCAAGGCGACAGGGGGCTCGCAGGCCGATGACCTCCCTGCTCACTGACACCGTAAAGACCTGTATATTGTGAGAAAGAGAAATCCAAATAGAACATTTGGTTTCTGATTGGGAGTCAAAGATCACGCTTGTGCCGGAATTCCATTCTCCCAGTTTTGATTAGCGGAGAATGTCACAGACGTCTTTCCTCTTGTAGGGAAAGTTAATTAGACCTGAAAGAATGGCGGGGCAGCAGGGATTACATTTTAATGGCAGTGTGTTTTCCCTTTACTGCACACGCACTGTGGGACAAAATAATGAGGCAAAATCAGATGAAAAGAACGGGTTCGGAAGATACGTTTTATGGTATATATGACATATAATTATTTCACTCTGTAAATGGGTTTCTCTGCGTGTTAACTTTTGTGTGTACGCGTGAATGTTTCATTGTTCTTGTCTGTGTTCGTAAGTGCCTCTTTCTGTGGATATGGGTGTGCCCCTGTGACCCTGTGTCCCTGTGAGTGTGTGTGTGTGCGTGCGTGGGTGTGTGCGTGCGTGGGTGTGTGCGTGCGTGCGTTTGTGTGTGTGTGTGCGTGTGTGTTTGTGTGTGTGCGTGCGTGCGTGTGTGTGCGTGTGTGCGTGCGTGCGTGCGTGCGTGCGTGCGTGTGTGTGTGCGTGTGTGTGTGTCTGGACGTGAGGGCCGTGAGGGCCGTGGCGTAACATCAGAGAGCGGAGAGGGGAGAGGGGGCGCTAGTATTTATCGCATACTCTATTACAGGGGTGCCCAAGTTCGGTCCTGGAGAGCTACTGGGTGTGCAGGCTTTTGTTCCAGCCCTTCACTAACACACCTGATTCCACTAATCAACTGCTCGTCAAGGCAATGAATGTTCAAATCAGGTGTGTTAGTGAAGGGCTGGAACAAAAGCCTGCACACCCAGTAGCTCTCCAGGACCGAACTTGGGCACCCCTGCCTTGTATCACATCTTGTTGGCAGTGCCACAGGGCCCTGTGAACACTGGGCATGCTGATAGGGGAGGTTAGTGTCCTGGGCCATGGCTGAAGGGGAAGACGAGAAAGGCTTTGTTCTCCTCAATCACAGGGCACCATCAGATCTGTAGCAACTACAGCTCTAAAGAGCTGGGCGACCAGTGGGGAAGAACATCACCACCTTTTATGTGATTGAGTGAGGGATTGGTTTGGTTTCCCACTAAGGCGTGCGTGCGTGCGTGCGTGCGTGCGTGCGTGCGGTAAGAACCTGCGGGACTAATTAGATCAGATAACTTCTACATTTACTTATTTTGGCCAGTGACCTTCCATAGCTTACTTTTCTTGTTTGATGTACAGTTATACAAGCCAGGCACACTTTTCACCTTCACGCCCCACTCTGCTGCTTGCACTTGCTCTTGTGCGGCAGAGAGCAGTGCTTGTTTGCAACCTTGCCATTTTCTATGGCCACTTATAGTACATTTTAATGAGACCTCATTGATCATCTTCGCCAGCTCCAATATGCTAAAAGTAATTTGTGTAGGTGTGTTACAACTTGTAAGACTAACTTTCTATTATGTAAGGCTTCTGGTGGTTTGCGTGTAAGCAGATTCCCGATGGCACAGGCAATTTGTTTCTATGAAAGACCCTGCTGACTAACCATTCTCAGCATGTGTGTAGGTCAAATCTGGAGAAATAGCAGGTCTCCTAAACTCATCTGTTTTAAATAGTAATCGTCACAACTCACTTAATATATTTGCACTGTAGTGTGAACTGAGATGTGTGTGTGTGTGTGTGTCGGGGAGGGGGAGGAGGAGGGGGAGGGGGAGGGAGGTGTGGGTGGTGCTGCTCCTGAAATGTTTTGAAATCAGTTGACTGCATATAGTTAATTACCATCATAACTGCTATTGTTATTTCTAGTAATATCATCATCATTGTAATCATTGTTACCGTCTTGCCTGACGACCAAGACTTGCCATTAATAGGATTTGTGCTACAATATGAAATGTTGCGCGAGTGTAATTGCTTCGTGCTCTACCTGCTGTTTGGCTCTTGCAGTAAGTTTCACTCAGAAAGAAACTCAGCTGTGCCAAGCCATGCACGCACACACACGCGTCACACATTTGTTGCTATTCCTTATATGTAAGCTATGGCTTTTTATGTGCTATATTCAGTATCACAAGCTACCAGGTGCCTGGCTTTTGTGCTGTCCTACACAGATCATCAAGCCTTATTGTGGGATGGATGGATGGATGTTTTTCTCTCCCTATTCAAATCATTTCATGGTCAAACATTATGCAAGCAATGTTTTAATGATTATTTGAAGGGTGTTTTCTTTTCCTGGTGGTGTTTTACAACTTGCAAGAATTATTTCTGGAATATTGCTCTTTCAATGTAAATATGCTGCCCTCTGCTGGTTGTTGTGTGAAAATGTACTGGTTGGAACCCAATAGTTAATGGAATTTCTGTCTTTTTTATTATTATTTTTATTTCTGGGGCCAGCGTCTTTGCCACAAAGCATTAAAAATGATCTCCAATAGTTGTATGAATCACATCGACGTTGTGTAATTAAAATGATCTGGGATTCAGTACATATCCCCGCTGTCCTAGTTCTCCCTCGAGACATCAATACCTTAATTATGTTCAGGGCAGCCAGCTGAACAGGATTTCTGAGAAAGGTTACGGAATCGGGATTTACTGCATTTGCCTCAATGAGATTTCAGATGTTTGCATGAGCATTTCATTTGCGCAGATTAAACATGATTTTTTTTGTTTGTTTAAATTAATTTCCACGGGCTTAGCTTTAAAAAAAAAAAAAAAGTCGTCATCTTATTAAGCAAAGAAACTACTTTAAATGGCGTCTTTGAATGGAATTGCAGGCTAGTCTGGATTGTGGCCTAATGTGTGGACAGTTTGGAACTATTAACTGCCAGTAGGGTCTCAAGTAGCAGGTCTCATCTGTCATCATGCATTCACATTCAAACAGCGTCTGAGCAACCGCTCTGTCCATGTGGGGGTTTCTGGTGCCTATTCAACAGACAGTTCATTGTCACTTGAGTCCCCAGTCCCTGTCCAACATAGGTATAATTTGTATCAATTCATATAAAACCTAATATTACATTTCCCTTCTGCACACGAGGAGAAATACTTACCATAGGCGGCTGTCATTAATTTAATATACTGTAGATTGTGGTAAAATCGTATTAATTTTAATGGAGTTTAGATTAATCTGCTGACATGCAGTCACTGTATAGAGTTAATATGTAAGTGTAGTTGAGTAGATGACCGTAGTCGCGTATTGGAAAATGCTGGAACAATTCCGCAGAGACATGCACAGCACCTGTGAGGGAATGTGTTCGGCAGTTTGCACTTTAAGGAGGAGACTTGCGGAGACTTTAAGGAAGCTACCGGTAGGTTTGTGTGTTCGTCTCCACAGCTGAGGAATGGCAGCAGCCAGAGGACAGAGACAGCTACCCGCACGCCCCTAAGAGCTCCACTGAAGAGCAGCCGAACCGCACGCAGAACCGACGGCCATAATCTCGACTCAGAGCACTGTCACATCTCGTACACAGCTCAAACACGAGAGAGACGCACAGTAACGAGCTCAAACGAAACGCGCAGACACGGAGCCGTCGCCCTCGTCAGAGTGAACCAGGAGCCAGTGTACCACGGCACCTGAGACTCATTCTATCTCATTTCATTTGCTCTTAATGAGCCTGCTGTATCACCGCTCAGATTAACTGATGTGTTTGGACGGCCTCCACTTCTGCTGTCAACCTGTAGGGTCACCGCTGCGCGCGTCTGGCACAGTCGCCACTCCCGCCGATACTCCCGCAGGCAGCGTCTGACGGGAAGCAGCCAGGATGTCGCGCAGGTCGAGGAGTCTTTACACGCGCGAAGCTGGGGTTTAGTGCGCCACGTGACGAGTGTTGCGCCTCAGCGCCGTCGCTCACAGGTGAACGTGTCCAAGCCCAGCTCCTCTGGCCTCAGGACTTTGTGCCTTACCTTTCTCATATTAGCCCTTTGTCTCAACAGAAAGGCCTACATTTTATTTTATTTTATTTATTTAACCTTTATTTAACCAGGCAAGCCATTAAGCAAGCAGGTTCGATCCCAGGTGGGGCACTGCCGTTGTACCCTTGAGCAAGGTACTTAACCTGGATTGCTTCAGTAAAATATCCAGCTGTATAAATGGATGTAAAGAAATGTAAGTCGCTCTGGATAAGAGCGTCTGCTAAATGCCTGTAATGTAATGTAATGTAATGTAATTAAGAACAAGTTCTTATTTACAATGGCGGCCTGGGTACATACCTGGGTACATACACCATTCACTCACACACTCACACCTACAGGGCAATTTAGACTCTCCAATTAGCCTAACGTGCATGTTTTTGGACTGTGGGAGGAAACCGGAGTACCCGGAGGAAACCCACGCGGACACGGGGAGAACATGCAAACTCCGCACAGAAAGGCCCCGGCCGGGATTCGAACCCGGGACCTTCTTGCTGTGAGGCGACAGTGCTATCCACTGCACCACCGTGCCGCAAATGAGTGCACGTAAAATGTTTTGCGGTTAGTGACATGAAACCATGAAACCTTTTTGTTTTTGCTTTTTTTTTTATCGAAGAGGGACTGTTGTGAAAGTAAGTCGTCCATGCCTGATGAGGGGCAGGATCAATTTCAGGACGGCACAGCACAGCACACATGAGAGGTTTAGTCTCAGCGCTGTTTTTTCTGCACACTGATTTAAAGTTAGAACTGTGCCAATTCTTTGCTTTTGAGATTGATACCATTAATATTTAAGGGAAAACAAAGCGTGCTATTGACTTTGGATATGTAAGCGATTTCTAGCAGTTGTTAACAGAGGTCTTTTGGGTTATAAGAGCTAGCCTGAAGAGAAAGGCTTTACAGTCACGAGATAGAAAAGGAGGTTTAAAAAAAAATAATCCTGAATGATGTGGTCTGGATCCTGGGTGAGTTGATATTATGTGAAGTGAAGATAATTAAACTACGGGCATTCAGGCATTAACTCAACTTTAATTACACGTTTGGAGAAAGACGAGCACCTTTGTGAATCCTCAGCCACCATGCCAGGTCACCAGTAATGCGTATCTGCTTCAGAACAGTGAAATTGTATAACTGTGTATTGTATAATTGTATAAAGTGAGTACAGCCACGCCTCGTATGAAATGCTGTACTCGATATATGACAAACCTCATAAATGTCCTCTCATATCCAAATGTAAAAGTCTAGAGCAGGAGGGAGGAGCTATTCAAGAGAAGAGGGAGGGAGGGAGGAGTTTCAGCAAGGGAAAGACAGAGGGAGGGATCAGGTTGATAATACTGCATCAGAGATGACTCCCACTCTCCCCACATCGTCCCCAATGGGCCGGCGTTGAACATCTCCCCGTTCTGAAAGGTTCCCTCGCTCTTGTTCACTAAATCTTTGGCTCCCCCATCGCTTCTCACACAGGGCAGGGGTTGGAGATGGAGCTAATGACCCCACGCTGTGTGCGCTGGCGAAGTTCTCGCTGCGCGCCGAGCTCTTGGCCGCCGTTCAGCGTAGAACATTGTCCGACTCGCTGCTCGGTCCGGCACACTGAGCCTCGATCGTTTCTCCGGGCAAGCGAGGGGGCTGCTCTGGCACAGGCGAGACGGAGAACTTCCTCTGCGCCTCCCGAGTCCCATCCAGACGAGCAGCGCGACACAGCGCGGAGTGAACGCTCCCCCTCCGTCAGGCGGAGGTCGGGTCCGGCGTCCGCTGCGTGTGGCGGCCCCGTGCCACCGGGCCCCGTCTCCCGGGGAGACGGTGGAGCGCGTGGCGGGCGCACAGTAAACGGCTCTCCAGACACCAGGGGGTGCGCGAAGCCATTTGTCAGACTGACACGCACGCGTGCTCTAAAAGGTTCTCTCGCTCTCCTCCCCGAGTCTCGGCCTGCCGCCACGCCGCTCCTGCGCTGTGTCTCCGGCGTCGCCGAGTCGCCCGGGAATAAAGAGGCTGAACGGCGCGCCTGTGCCAGGCCCGTTTTCAAAACAGTCAGAGAGAGCGTCTTGAGAGTGATGTGCGTGCGGGGTGTTTAAAGGGGCTCCTGGGCGGGAGGATCTCGCGGCGCTCCGATCTGACACATGCTTTTAAAGGTGTCGCCGGCGGAGCGTGGCTGCACACCCACACGCGGCTCCCTCCTCTGCGTCTGACTGTCACAGGGCTTTTGACGTTTCATTACTCAAACTGTGAATGAGGCCTGTGCCAGTGTACAAAACACTCCCAGCGTGTGTGTGTATGTGGTTTTTTGGGGGGGTTTTTTACGCGTGTAATATCTCATTACAGTGGGTCTTATTCCCCATACGAAAGAACGCCTGATACCATGATGCTCTTGTCACATGGGGACCTGAATCTAAATAGCAAAAGCTTCATCCTCGCTAGAATTGATGTGCGAAGAAAGCCCCCCAACGTATCAAGAGCTAAGTCAGGTAAAGGCAGCATTAAGGCACATGCTAGTCCCTGTGGGAAATAAATGTCCCAGTGCATGCCGGGTAGACGGTCTTTCCGACAGATATTGTTATGGTGATGCTCTGTGCCTCTCTGCTGCCGTGCGCGCCTGTTACCTAGTGACGGTTGTCACCACAGGACACCCTGTCGGTCTCGTTTTCTGCCCCCGTTAACGACACACCTACCTTCATAAGGTGACTGCTCTTACGGAGCCAAAGATGTTCGCGGAGTTTAATCGGGTCAGGATTTCGGCCCAGTCTGCGTGACCCGGTCCATGTACTTTTGCGTTCTTTCCTTTTTCTTTTTTTCAATTTGAAATGGAAAAACCAGACATGGCGTTTGTTTTTGTTTTTTTGTTTTTTTTATAAAATGGAATCGAACAACTAGAAATAGGCTTTTTTTTCCCAATTAGAAAATACTACTGTGATTAAAAGTAACAAATACGATATATGGCTGATTTCCTGTTTTTAAACAGGCAAATTGTCTTTTTCTAAATCCAAACTTTTGGAGTAGAGCCTAATGAAGAAAAATGCTTCTTTGTCCCAAAACGTAGCTCACTTTAGATTATATTTTAGCTTTTTTTACTTCAACATGAGCTAACAACTTAGGTAGCTGTAGTGTCTAATGTGAAGTAGCCTAATGACACAGGATTCCAAGGATGTCTTCTCTGCATTACATTACATTAACTGCATTGCATTAGAACAGTCAGCCATAAATCAATCACTACCAGGACTGTTTAGACATCGCGCCTGTGCCAACTTCACCTTCATTGGCCCGTGGAGACGAGGCATAAGGTTACTACCATCTAGTGGATACAAACAGAAATGCATTGCGCCTGAGTCGCTACATTGAACACAAGCGACATAAAGTACAGTACATTGAACACAACAGTAAAGGTTTAAATACAGTCAACTCTGGTTCTGTTCACACCCTGAAGAAAGGGGATGGTGCAGTCCATTACATTTTACAGTTATTTAGCCTATCCACATTAGTGGTCCATTATGTATTATGATCTGCTAGAAAATGTAGGCTAGTAAGCTAAACAACCACTATTTTACAGTTGCTTTTTCCAGGGTTCAAAGAACATTTCCATGACCATTTTAAAGTTTTCAATGACCTTTTTTTTTTTTTTTTTTTTGCCGACTGACGCAAAAATTGACTTTACTTTCATAACTTAACACGTTTTGTTGCCAGTGCAATCTCATTGTGTGTGTGTGTGTGTGTGTGTGTGTGTGTGTGTGTGTGTGTGTGTGTGTGTGTGTGTGTGTGTGTGTGTGTGTGTGTGTGTGTGTGTGTGTGTGTGAGAGAGAGAGAGAACAGCCGTGGCAGGTGGCAACAACGGTGGGGGAACAGACATTTTGCAGTAACGTTATCAGAAAAGAAGAAAAATATATATAAGAATCAGACATTTCCATGACAAAGATCTCTTTTTTCCATCAATTCCATGACTTTCCATGACATAATAAGTTGCTGTCCTTCTTATAGAAATGTCCGGTCTAAATAAAACAAGCATGAATTAAACTTAGCCTGCAACAAACAAACAAATGGTCAGGTGGTCAATACAGGTAAGATAACTTGGCCTACCTCATTTACGTATTGCTGTTGACACCGCAATTTCCAGCTGAGCATCAGAAATCCCCCACTTGAGATTGTGATTGGCACAAAACCTTCTAACGCTCATGGTAGAGCATCCTCGTCTGACACCGATTTGAGTCAGGTGCTCTACAATCTCCGCATGAGTCACATTTTTCCTTAACATGTCCTCTATTATGTCAGAAAAGGGTTCCAGTAACGACATGGCCTGTGAGAGTAGGCTAATGATTTCGTTTTCACAAGCAGTAGCCTAGGCTTCGGCTTTAGGCTATAGGGTATCAGAAAGGCAAACGTCCAGCAAATATAAAAAGCGCACAAGTTACAGTATTACTTCTGGATGAAAACCGTCACCTACCTTCGGCAGTCCAAATTCTTAATATTTAAATTTTATCATTATTATTTTGTCCATTTTTGCATTTTAAGGTACAGGTGCAATAAGTCAACAAGCAATATTAAAAAAGAGATAATATTCTATTTTGTTCATAACACTTTGTGTAAAATAGCCCCACATTCTTTTACTCGTTTACCATAGTGTTTTGAAAATACAAAAAACTGCCATGTCTGTCTTTTCATTTCTCATTGGGGGGAAAAAACAGGAAAAGAACGCAAAAATACACAGACCTGTCACCCAGTGAGGAAATTTCTCCCCGGAAATGTTATAGAGAATGTGGGTTAAGAGGATCTCAGTCAGACATTTTTTCTTTTTCTAATGCTATAGCTTGAGCGGTTAACTTAAGTGAAAAGTGGCAGAATGTTGACAACCATCTTGAGCAGTGCGCCCGGAGGCCTAGTTCTGCCCGTCTACAGTACAGTATGTCGCCTCCAGTGGGACTGACAACGCGCAGGCTTTTATTCCTCCTCATTGTACTCTCTTCATAGAAATGTCTTTATTCATTGTTATGTTATAACAACAGCTGTGAAATTCTAATGACTCATACTGGTACTTGTATCATGTACAGTAATGTTATTTCCCAGGGGAGGTTAACTCCAAAGCAAGTTATCGTTCTGTTGAAAAAGGAATCCAATGAAATGACTATAACCACATCTTCAATTGTTTCTTACTAATATAGCCATCTTATATAGTAGCAATGGATATTGGTCAGTTTTCACCTTTCATCCAGAAAGACAAAATAAGTTTAATTTTGAATGGGTTATATCGAGAAACATCAAAGTTTCATAGGGAAAATTATTAATATTCCTCAATTAGTTCAGGGAAATGTGTGTAACTAAATGAATGTACTGTATATTTTTTGTACTTTTTAATCATTCATAAGGATATTATAGCTCATCGGAGAGGCTGCATTTTTAATGTTCTTTTTAATATAGAACAATATGCATTGTCATAAAAATATATGAAGAGCATTGTAAAATGCATCCGATTTTTCAATTATATCCCATCCCCCTTTATTTTCATTATTTATATTTACCATTTATTATTTATAAAGCCAATATTTACTCCCCTTTGACCAATTCCATCTTTGACTTCTGCCTTTACTCGCTAAAACCTTGTCTCATTCTCAATGTTTTTCATGACAGGAGCTGTCATCCTGCAGAATGCTTTATCCTAACCTACCTTATTACAACATGCTAGCCAAAACCATTAATTTGAATCAGACGGCAGCTGTCAACCTCCAAAATGTAATTAAGCCCTATACCTGCCTGTCTATTTGTACAATAGTTCATTAGTCCTAAATGGCTCATCAGTTTATAATGGAGGGATGGAGACGCATTGATTCCACAGCCGAGTGAGGAGAACGGGATCTGCCTCCGACACATCCTCCTGTTTCCATGGAGACCGGCGGGCCAATCGTCTCTCTCCATTATGGACCGTACTAAAGCTAACAGACAAGAGGTAGCAAACAGAGATTGGAGGCACTCTCGGGCACATGTAAACAAACCTCGGCCGGTCTCGCAGAATGCACGGGTGTGCGTAGACGTGTGACAGTGACCACACGCGCAGTGTTGGCCAGGAAGGGGGGGTGGGGCGGGGCTGTGCATGGCTCTGCTTGGTCTTGCTGGGCTGCACTCTGTCACACAAGACCCCCTCTTTGCTCTGGGTCCTGCTGATGAAATGGGTGATGCGGGTTACATCACAGGCTCCGGGCTGCGTGCCGTCCCACTGTGACCAAGCCTGAATGAACATGCGAAGCCTGTGAGCGCAGCTCAGCTCAGCTCAGACTCTCGCGCGCTACCTTAAGCTCACACCCACACCAGAACCGGTCCAGCTTCGCTATGGCGTGCAGACACCACCATTTGTGAGTACCTGTTTGAATCTCGCCATGTGGCATGGGAGGGGCGGCCGGAGGGCAGGACCGTGGGACCTAACCTGGGTCCGGTCGAAGGGAGCCGGTCTGTTTGGGGGAGGAAGGAAGCATGGGGTCTGTAATACCTCTCACAAGGGGCTAAGTGATGTTTAATGTTGCCGTGTTCATTTGCCGAGTGTGCGTTCAGAAATGAATTCATTCGTGAGTCTCGTAGCGCAGAGGTCTGTTTTCACTTTTGGTTCCCGCTGGGGGTGTTCGGGAAGTCTGAGCCAAATGGGAACTGTTGTGAGGATGCGTCTCTCTGTGAGGAAACGTTGTTGTCTGGAAATGTTGCAAAAATGAGTGCGAGGGTTAATTGCTTGTGCTTTTGATACAACTAATCTCTTCAATCTGCTTAAAAAATATATCAACCTTATTAAGTGCAGTTGCTGTAGGTGTTTGGGCAATGATCCGATGTGGACTTGCTGGACTGAATGACTCCCTGAAGTGAGACGTCTCCACTTGTCCCGACGGAAGACACGGTGGACAGTGTCTGCGTACGGGTGACATCACACCAGAGTTATTTATGGAAACAATGTAAGGCTGTTTTGTTTTTGTGTTTCTTTTAGAAGCTCCTAGCAGTGGCGTAGTTTCTCCTCCCAAAGAGGGTTTGAACAAAGCTGTTATACCTCCTCACCTTGACAAGACATTGTGTTGCAGTTTTAGCCTTTCATTTTGCAGCGGCAGCAAAGTCCCTCCACACTGTTTTTTTTTGCTATACAAATCGAGTATCTGTTTGAATTGTGTCTTGTGGAAGCAGTCTTGTGGAACACATGGACCAACGGCATATATCGACAATCCAGTAGAGTGTGCGTGCCTGTTTGTGAGTGAGAGAGATGGAGAGAGACCGAGAGTGCGTGCGTGCGTGCGTGCGTGCGTGCGTGCGTGTGTGCTTGCTTGCTTGCTTGCGTGCGTGCGTGCGTGCGTGTTTGTTTGTTTGTTTGTTTGTGTTTGTTTCAGAGGCGGAATCTGCTCGGTATGACTGCCAAAATATCCAGTGTTTTGACTGAGATGTCAAAGTGTTGCGACTAAAGTGTTGGGAACAAAATCTGCCAATACTTCTGACTCAAAATACAAATTATTGTGTGTCAACATCGTGATTCTGCAGTTCTAAATTGGTTTTCCCTGTGATTAAGCAGTTTACATCATTCAGGCTAACAGTTCAGCCATTATTCAAATATTTTCCTTATTTTCAATTTGTGCAGATTTGCAGTTTTCGTTTACTTATGAGCTTCACTATTCACACACACACACATTTCAGAAAGAACATTTTAGCACATACTGGTCTCCTGTTTCAAAGCTGAACATGTCTCACCATGTATGGTCAATGTTTTGTTTTGTTTTTTACCCAGCACAGGAGAACTGTAACCATAATTATTTGGGCATTCAAGCCTTAAAACTGGGTATATATAATTTATATGGAAAAATATTAGAATTTTCACTGGCTTCAGTTTTTAGAAGACATGAAGTCAACCTTGTAAAAACATGATACTGGCATAAAAACATGAACTTGCATAAGCAAGGAGAATGTCTCTCTGTTCCTGAGTGAATGCTCACGCATCTTTCATGGGCCAGTCGGGGATGGCGATTGAGCTCTCTGAGGGGAGCCACTCGGTCGGTGCTGGCAGGGAGATCGTATGACTTTTTCAAGGTCGCTCATGTCACACAGTACCCTGAGGCAGTGACTAATCACAACCACTGGCAATCCCATAATCCTCTGGGCAGCACGGGCACGGTGTGCCACAATAACAATGCGTTTTGTTTGTGCAAAATGTACAATTTCCTGTCAGAAAACCACAAAAAAAAAAAGGAGGCACCTTTTAGAATTGAAAATCGGAAGTTTGATGTGGTGCTCCAGGTGCTGTTGATACAGTAACGGTTGTGACGCTGTTTCGTTTGTGTGAGAACGGCTTAAGCCAGTGTGTGGATCAGAGCTCGTTAATTTAACACCGTGTGACACTCAGCTCTCCTGCTTATAACCGTGGATACTATTATCTGTGACATCACGGCTCAGGGGATCCCCGCCCACACGCGCCTCTGCATACAGTGGCCGTGATTTGAGTGGACCATGACTGACATAATTCAGCCCCTCCCCCGACGTGAACCAGGCCCACAAGCGCATCGGTTTTATCCAATCAAAATCGTTGTTTCACACAGACAGTCATGGATACGTGTCTCAGCTCAGCAATTCTGTTCCTCCCTCTGCTGTCCTCTGCAGGGTCATACAGTAAACTTGCATTGGCTTTACAGCCACTTCTTTTGTCTCATATAGAGACGGTGTGGGGCATTCATATAGTGCATGATGTAGGGTCATCATTCATCACTTGCAGAGGTTGTATTGAGTGGCCATAATGTACGTGAAGTTTATGATCACAGTACAGTAACACATACAGATAACTGCCGAAATATAGGTTCCGGAGGCTCTGTTATGGTGTGAGGTGCATTTTCCTGGCATAGTTTAAGTGTACTCAATCCCTTAGAGGGCAACGTAAATGGTAATAAATACAAAGACATTCTGATTGATCACCTTCATCCTATGGTGAAGAATTTCTATCCTGATGGGAGTGGTCTCTTCCAGGATGACAATGCCCCAATCCACAGGGCACGAGTGGTGACTGAATGGTTTGATGAGCATGAAAAGCATGTAAACCAAATGCCATGGCTGTCTCACTCACCAGATCTAAACACAATTGGACACTTATGGGAGATTCTGGAGCAGCGCCTCAGGCAGCATTTTCTACCACCATCAACAAAACACCAAGTGCTGAACTATCTTGTGGAGGAATGGTGTTGCATCCCTCCAGTAGAGTTCCAGACGCTTGTGGAATCTATGCCAAGGCACATTGAAGCTGTTCTGGTGGCTCGTGGCAGCCCAATGCCCTATTTGGTGTTTCCTTTGTTTTGGGAGTTACCTGTAGCTTAACATAACAGTTTCTTTGAAAAATCTGATCTGTGTTGACTAAACAGCAAAATGTTATGCAGTTTCACCTTATAGACCTGCATTTAAAAAAATAATCTATTCCTGCAATTAAATAGAAATTCTGAGATATTATTTGCACTGTTGATGCAGTGACATACTGTAAGTGGCACTTCCTCACCCTCACCCTCATCCTCTCCCCTGGTGAAATGGCCGTCGTATTATGAGCAAACTAGTTCTTAACGTAACGTGCCGAAATGCCTTGCTCTAAAGTGTACATTGGCAGACTAAACTAAAATGCCTGTCCAGCGATTAATTGTTTTTTGCGTGCATCTACTATAGTTTCTAATAAAGGAAATCTGTCCAAAGATGCCCTTGATCCTTTCAATAATTTACAAACAGTTCGCTGAAATATTTATGCGCTCCTACATGTCAATATTTAATGCACTGTTCCCTTGGATGGCAGGCACTGTGTGCCTTGGAGAGGATGGGACTCAGAAGGGTGTGTTGTCAGACAGCTTTGCACATTATTTTGTCAACAACGGTTTGTTGTGCACATGAATAAGTAATGAATTCTGTTGTATTCAAATTGTGTAATGTAGGCTAATATACGATGTACAATTGTGAGGTTCTTGGATACTTTTTTTGTTGTCTTTTCGGTGCAGGTTTGAAGCTGTTGTTTCATTTCGAGCTTCGCAGTCACATATTTAACAAAATAATTAATGACAAAAACATGTCTGATTCAGCTAGTTGATGCGAAAGCTGTATTTCAGCAAACGAACGAATAAATGTTTATTAATTGTGAGGATTTATCTTCCGCCTGACAGCGTGCTTCCACAGATTTGACGTTCCCGTGTCTCCTTGTGTATGGTCCTGTATTGCGTTGAAAGCAATGGGTAGCACAATGCACCTCCCTGCATTAACCGATTCTCGGAAACCCGAAGCAACGCGACGATCAAATTTAAAGATGCTTTTAAATACGGGGTGTGCTTTATTGCATCATTTCAAATCTGAGTTGCTCACCTCATATTCATGTTTTAGTTGCTGTGCAGTGTGATGGAAATTCATGTTGAAGAAACCCAAATTGTATTGACCTCAATTCATACAAGGCTGACTGTTTACCTCAGAGAGACATGGCTTAGCTCAAACGTTCTTGGTTATGAAGTACTGTGTGATAAATAACAGGCCGAATGATTAACAGCTAATGAACTCAAATCTGTGTCGTTCAGACTGATCTTAAGGGGAAACCTAACCCAGCGGTGTCCTGTCTCAGTGACTGGGCTGACTTCAGAGCGGGGGGGAACGGCGGACCTGTGGCTCTGCGATTGGGGAAGCAGCGGACTGTGAGTCACAGTGCAGCAAACTGGTGCAGAGCTGCTCGTCTGTTGTGGGGAGGGAATACGTGCCCAGGGTGGAATTAGCTTCTGACCCTGGCTACACCATTTCAGCAGGTTCACCTCCTCATCCGCTACCTTTTGATGATTCGCTCGCATTCCAATTAAATCCATCCCTAAATTGTGCTCGCCAATCATTCGCAAACTACCGTAAGTAATCCATGAAGGCAAACACATATTTCTATCTTTTTTAAGACTACATATAATTAGATAGCCAGATAGCTGGCTCTGGGTTTTTGACTGTGTGTTTTTCCTTGTGTCGTAGGTCAATAGACACTTTGCACCAGTATTGCTGCTCAGCTCCCTTGTTCAATGCGCAGCTAACAGTCCCTGCCCCTCTCTCAGAGTGCAGGTAAGCGGAGGCCTGCTCCACTCATGCACCTGTCCGTGGGAAGCATTCCCATTCACAGGGTTCCTACGCCACTTGAAAATCCTTGACAAATCCCTGAAAATATTTGGAAACATCACGGAAAGTGTTCAAATATCCCACTGTTGTTGAAAAGTCAGGGCCGAAATTGCCACAATTGCCCAAATTAAAAGAAAGAAACTTTACAGTGACCAAAATGCATCTTTCTTGCCAACTCAGTAGCGTGATGTCACTTACTGTCAAGTCTTGCAATATCAATGGGCTGAATGCGCTAACAAACAGCTCACAGGTTTGTGCATTGATTTCAATACGAAAAAGAATTTGTCACTTTCGACTTAAGATATTTTTAAAGTAATGTGCATCAGAATGTCTGTCCGCCTCATAAAGGTAGTCTATAGCTCAACGTAGCCCTGACTATTGCACCAAAAATCATACAATTATCCTTAAAATGACAATGAAAAGTCATAGGAAATCTGATGTGAGTGGGAACCCTGCATTCAAACACCGCAGTGATAGAGATTCATGGGGATCTGGACTTCCATTGAATTTTGACTGACAGCGAGAAATTCTCTGTAATTGTAAAATAAATATTGAAATAGTCTCTGTGGAGCAATGCGGGGATTGTGTGTGAACGTCTTTCTCTTAGCTTTGTGTGAAATAGCATTGTAGGTTATAAACTGCTATGCATTTGGCTCTACCGTCCTTAATGAAATCTATTGTAATTCCAGTTCACGAATGATCAAGGACCTTTTTTAATACGCAGAGGAGAAAATATGAGTCTGGGCTTCTGTCTACAGTCGGTCTGTGTTCGGGACGCCATTATTGCAGATGTTAATAGTCATTAAATGAGTGAACGACAAGGCACTTGAAATAATTGCGTGCATTTACATAAACGCCGCCTCGGAGTGTAAATAACCCATAACCAGTGTGGCTTTAATTCTCACTCTCTTGCCATAACTGATTGGGTTTAATTGATTTAATTAAATGACCTGTCATGACCAACGGCACCGCATGCTGCGGCGAATGAGAAACAATGTGCCATGTCGGAGATCAAAGCAGCCGCTAGGCGCCGGGTCTGCGCGGCGGGCCTTCGCGCGGGGAGCGGGGCTAATCCCATTGGCACCGGCGTCACGCCCCCGCCGCCATCCGCCGCCGAGGCACAGGTGGACGCGACGCTCGCCTCGCCACCCCTGCCGGAGGTGTTCTGTTAGGAGACGACGACGGCGTCGCCCGTCGATCTGGCACGCCGCCCCGCGCTCCCCCTACGTCGGTGACTCCGGAAGGCCTCCCGGTTCGTGTCGGAGAGACGCCGCTTCATCGTCGCCACATCTAGTAACCCGAGGCACCAGGGAAGGATTTCACTCTTCTCCGTCTCTGCCTTCGCTGTCCTTTTTTTTTTTTTTTTGGGGGGGGGGGAGGTGGTTAGATTCCTTCGGCTTTGATGGAAACTGCAGATTTTTTCATTTCATTTCTGATCGAGAGAGCAACGGCAGAGCCTAGCACATTAGCTTTAAGGAGCCTCCGCTGACTGCTTGGTTGTTTTTATAGTAAAGTGAGAATGGGCAGCCTGAGGGAGCTGGGATATCCAAGTGTTCAGTAGCTTAGTAACTCAGTAGCTAGAGGGCCCTCCTGTTCAGTGTACAGGGCAGGCAAAGGCTGGAGAGTCGATGCTGTAACGTCATCCTGAAAGGGATTACTGTCTCTTCTAAGGCTCACTATGCAATCAAAATCATTATAGCACATTTTGGGGGAATTGCAAGATAAATTATGCCAGAGTAAGATGGTCCTGTTTTGTAAATCCCCTTTCAGCACAATCCCCCTCCTCCCTTCCTGTCCTCCTCCCCACCTACCCCATCCCATTACTTGCACCCCCCCCCATGTTTAAATTGGTGGATTTTAAGCATCAGTACTACCATTAGAATCATTAGATCATTAACGGCATCATTATCAACATGTGGAGGACAGTTTATTGATTTTGATCATTGGTTGCTTTTGACAAAATAAATCCTTGGTAATGCAGTGAATCTTTACCCCGTAATTTCTGTGTTCACACATCAATAGTGTATCTTTTTATACCCTAAACCATTCAAGTAAACGTGATTAAATGCATGCTTTTCACTTTTCACTCCAAAACGACATAACTATGATATACTGGATACTGTGGAGTTTGATGCTATGGGTTGCTGGTTTATTTCATATTGCTAGTCCTATCATTTCTTTAGCTCTGTAAATCACCTTGGATATGGTTGGCTGCCAGATACATTCATGAATTAATAAAAATGTATTTAAAAAATGTTTAGCAAGTGACATAAGGATGAATACAGCAATATTGAAACTGAAAAATTCAGTAGCTGAAGTTATCCAAAATGTGGGCCACAGGCGGAGTTGTATCTGGAGAGGCGACCGGGCCGTGACAGTGCCTCTGATTATGCAGGAGTGTGTGTTTCCAGAACACTCCATTCATGTGCTTGTTCAGCTGGCTCTGGCCTATGCGGAAGGAGAGCGCATTCTGCTTAGGTTGCATTTTCGCATGGTAGGAGCTTCAAAGATTTGCTAGATATTTATAATGTTCTTTTTTTGCTTGTGTCTATCAGGACTTTACATTATCAGGAAAGGGTTTACTGTTAGTTTGCAATTATCAGGTGAGGTACCCGAATTGAACACGTAACAAGAGAAAAACCTGACTGTCTCAGAACTTCACCTGCAAAATGTATGTAATGAGGTCCCTTTCATATTTCTGGAATTACAGTAGATTACAGTTGGACTCTTTTTATTTGATTCAAACAATTCTTGCTCAAATTGTATCTTAACCTGGTGCCAAATGCTAACTTTATATTGTGATATTAACATGTATATAACTTTTGCATTGAAAACTATGACAAGCTATTTGAAAGATAAAATGTTTACGGTACAGTTGGTTAGGCTATACAAAGGGAAGGGGTGGTAACGAGGCAATCTATACGAGCAGCAACTCCCTGTGGAAAATTGTGCTCCAGCAACTGTTTTACAAACAGTAATTGTGTTTGCTGTTCCTTATGACTCAAACAGCACGTTTACAACCACCGCCACCAAACGATTGATTCGATTGATTGAATTTTCAAATGATTCTTGCGAGAGGACTGAGGTGTGTGCTGATTGGCATGTTGTACACTGCGTGCCTGCTGTTTCCCTGTCTCTCAGTCTTCCCTCTTTGACAGGGACGATAATACTCCTCATCAGTTCTGTTGCCCGCCCTCTGGATGTAGTAGTCCTTCAAGATAACGGGAAGCGCAGGATGACGTGGCCTCTGTCCTCTCCCTTCTCCTCCTCCTCCTCCTCCTCCTCCTCCTTCTTCTCCTCTTCCAGTATTCTCCTCTGCTCGCCTCTCCCCTTCTGCAACGAGGGGGGCGTGTCCTCCTTCTTCCTGCACGGTTGCACTTTTTTCCGGAGGCTAGTCCACAGTGCCGCATGCCGATTCTTACCTGAGGGCCACATCTGTAACGTTTCACAGTTAGACCACCGCCTCTCCCGATTGCATTTTTCTGTCACGTGTAACAGTCAGACCTCCTGTCGCCGTTGCATCTTCTGTAATGAGTGTTGTAACAATCTGGGGTTGGTCTCATTTTGTGTAACAATATAAGAGAGCCTCTCCTTGTGTCCTTGTGCAGCAGTGTTGCATTCTGCTCATAATATTGATGGATGGCATAAAAGTAGACATGCTCAAATGATTCTCTTCTGTTCTGCATTAACCTCAGGTCCTCAGGCTCAAGTGTATTTAAATATCGTACTGTTTGAACATTCCCAAAAGCAACCACAAATATGAGAAGTCCGCATGCCTTTGTCTAATGCATTTTCCACAACGTTATGCGTTTGATTAAGCGTCTTTGAGTTCCTGTACATGTACAATTTAATGGCATGATCTCAGAGTGTTTGTGCCAAAATGAATAAATGGTATTTTTCATCTATCCTGTAGTGTTTCCTCTTTAACCTGCTCAGCATTCCAGCAGTAGTTAACAGACGACTGATAAACCAGCTGGACTCCGGTGACATTTATTTTGTGATTATTTATTTATGTCTTTATGCTTTATTGAACTGACTCCCAGCGCAAAAACGGCTTCAAAGCAAAGAACTGAATCCACCAAGCGTTTCAAGTTCCATTTGACTGCAGCGGAAAAAAAAGAAGAAGAAAAAAACGTTATTAAAGTGTTTTGCTGCCTGCTAAAAGTATGTACCATTTTAAAAGTGTCTGTCATTTTCTTATGCTTTGCCCTCAAGGTGTGTGCAATACCATAGATTTACATTTATGGAATTTAGCAGACGCTCTTATCCAGAGCGACTCACAAAACGTGCATTTAAACATGGTAAGGTTAATCAAAATTAGTGCAAGAGATCAGTGTAGTAACACTGCAGCATACATCATCATTGGCAGCTGCACATTGTACCTATAACACAGGGTAAAGAAAAGTTAATGGGGTTTTTTGTTACTCATTTTTAAACATGTAAACAGTGGTGATGACAGTAATTAATGTAGAGATTCAGTGATAGTGGAGTCTGAAGAGGTGGGTTTTTAGTCTCTTGCGGGAGATGGCCAGTGATTCCGCGGTCATAATACTGTTAGCATCTTTGGTCATGTAAATTTTTCAGAATGAGGTAATTACTGACTTCATTGCTTTCCCTCATAATTCTGTTGTGGTGAAGTATATGATTATCCATGTCCCTTCTCAATGGTGCAGATTAATGTTCTACGTAAGATGAGTGGCAGTAGAGGATTCCAATTTCCCCTGAGGTCAGGACAGTGTGTTCTGTCTGGAATAGATTAACTCCAGAGTAATCTGTAATCAGCCTGGCATTACTGCAATTGTGGCACAGTTAAAAAGAAAGAAAAACAACCTTCAAGCAAATTATATTTCCCAGTCTGTGATTAAAACAGTTACCTTTTTTCATTAAAATGTTATCAACACCACTCATTGATGGAAAAAAAATGCTACAGTGGTGATTTTCATTAAACCTGTGGATTAACTTAAATTTTAGGTTTGGTCATTCGCTTGTTCATTTGTTCATTTGTTCATCGGTTCTCATGTGAAGATTATTAGGAATTGTTTGTGCCCGATTCCATGTGCATTGTTCCAAATGAGGAAAGTCATTCGGAAAACTGCTCACAAAGCGCAAACTTGTTTTTGTGAATATTCATGATGGTCAGGACTGGGGGGCGTCATCGTTTGCCACTAGAGGGAGCACAGCTCCAAGGCACTTGCAGCTGCTTTCTATTTGAGGCTTTAGGGAGAAGCTGAATGAAGGCCCTCAAGGGTGTGCAGTTTGACAGAGATAAAGAAGATCTGAGGTAAAAACCTGGGATTGCTTAAAGAAAGTGGGGATGGGAGGCTTACATGGAGGTTCGTGATAAAGAGCGCACTTAGGTTGTGCTCATTTGTGTGTCGGCCTGGAATGTTACAATGTAGTAATATGTTGCTGTGATTACATAAATAATGTGACTGTGGCCGGCATTCTTTTTTTTCCGCTGGCCAGGGGGAAAAACTGCTGGCACAATACGTTTGTTGTTTATTTCTCATGATCGAGGGGGAAGCTCTAAACATAGGTATTGATTTAGTGCCGGGGTCATCTTATTAGTGGGGAAAAGTCTCATAAATGATGACGCTCTCTTTGGAAGGTGACATTTTCCGGACACTCGCAGCTGTTGGCTTTTAGGGGCCATGTTATACCGCAGATTTATGGTGTTTCACGTGATGTGGAGATGGGTGTAACCCTCTCTAATGCCTTACCCTTAGCCTAATGCATTTCTGAGGACCTAGCTGCGGGCTAGCATTGTTGAAGCGGTGAAAGAAGGGGGTGGTCTTTGAAACTTAAATGGAAGTTAGTAGAATATAAAAGCCTTTGCTGAGAGAAATGGCCAGTCTACAAGCAGCCCAGAAAAGGCTTGGCTGCTCTCTTTGAAAACCCTTATTTAGAATTCTTCACTCCCACAGACCAGTACATGTTTGAGAAAGGCTGGAGCTATGCCAATGTAACATTGAGAGCCACTGGCTGGGTGACATCATTAATTGTCACACTGCACTCAAAATGGACAGGCCTGACAAATGTACTGGCTTTGTCCATTTTCGTCCTCTTTATAATAGATAGTTAGTTTGGGGTTTACTGTTAGTTTGCAATTATCAGGTAAGATACCCACATTGAGTATGTAACAAGAAAAATCTGACTGTCTTAGAACTTCACCTGCTTATGTAATGAGGTCCCTTTCACATTTCTGGAATTACAGTAGATTAAATGTGGCCTTTTTAATTTGATTCAAACAATTGTCGTTTGATTAATGTTCCCTGTTATGTCACAACATACTATATTATTGTTGTATGGGTAACTACAGTTTCAGTCCCTTCACTTAGTATGTCATATTCCATAGGAACTGTGTCCTGTAGAAGACAGGGAAGAGGTTTGTTTTTTAAATTTTTAAATTTGAAGTTGAATAAATCCAATTATATCCTTGCGTAGATATCTTATGACCTCGGCGTCTTGTAGGGTGTCTTCCTCTTTTTCTTGTGGACCAGTATCCCAGTGCAATGCATGTCCTGGGAGTCTTAAAGGGAGGTGATTAGGATATCAGCCTTACTCAGAGGATGGTGGTAGTGGCGCTGTGGGCAGGGCCTCGGGCAGCTGTGCTGCTAGGCCGCGAGGCACACGCCTTTAGCACTGAGCCTGCGGGCCTTGTGACTGGCTCCAGCAGTGTGGCAGGTTCACAGTGATGAGCGAGCGGAGCTGAATGGGCAGGGATCTGCACTGGTAGGTCCAGTCTGGAGCTCAGCTTGCACATCGCTCCCAAAATAGCCAATAGCTCCAATTACGGTGTACTGACTCCGGGGCATTCGTGAAAAAGGCTATGATAGCGGGACCCTCGGTCACCTGCTCTCTGTGGAGGATGAAAGGACAGGTATTACACAGAGGGGATGTGACCCAGGCTGTTTTACATAAGATGCACGGAGCACGCAATCTTGAAGATAAGGCGATGGCGTTCACAATGCGATGTCTGTATCTTGAATATAAAAATGTACATTATTCAGTTCATGATTATTGTGCATTTTTGTGATGTACATTTTGTCTCTGTGGCATTGTAGTGTGCCACAGATCGCTAGCAGAGTAGTGCTAGCTGTAGGTTTCCTTTGTACAACTTTCCTTCAGCAAGGTGGAACCTTGCTTGTAAAATAAATGTATGAAAATACATAGCCGTAATTAAATAAACAAAACTGTGTCTTAAATTCCAGATATTTGCAACCTATTATTATTTATTATAATAATTTAGAAACATTTGAATGCTTAAATGTTCTCGTTTCTAATAGTAGCTATTATTGAAAATCCATTGTGGTTCCACTTTAAAAAAATCCAATAACTTGTGTGCAATGTTTTATTTTAGATTTTGCCTCATTGCGTTTAATGTCTTATTCATGGAAAGTCAACCAAAGGGAGTGTGCAGTGACTTAATGGCAGTAATGAGAACAACTGGGACACTCTTTGTTGATATTATTTTGTGAGGAAAACTGGGGTCATTGGGAAGAATATTACAATAAAAATATACATGCTTATGTAACCGCCAATTATTTGCATATCAGCCGAGTCCTGTGGCTCTGGAATTGGGTTGTGTTTGTGCAGCTGGCTCTTTTATGCAAAAGGCACACTGGCGTGTACTTTTTCAAATAATCATATCAGCGTGCAATAAAATTCAGGGAACATTGCTTTTCTTTAGGAGAAATTCACAGGCGCGTACACGTTCGCATCCGTTTGGATAGCCCAAAAATCGGAGGGGTGCTCGAAAAGATAAAACTTGTGATGTATGTGAATGATGGCAGGTAACTCACAATGCGATTCATATCACAGTACACGGTACATGTCATGATGCATCGCACGTTCTCGATTGAATCGCGATAACAGCAGAATCCTGATTCAATATGAAATCAAATAATATTACTGTAATATACTTCGAAGGACAAAAACTTAATCAAAACCCATTAACACTCCATAATAAAAAATGTAAAAAAAGGCATGAGTCAATTTGAAATGACTAACTTTCTCGTCTTTTTTTATTGAGCCTTGAGAAACGTAATGGAAAGGACGAATCTTCTGCGCGTTCAGAAGTTTAAGTTAACATACACAAACTGAACAATGTGTAATATGTCATCTTAACAGAGCAGCATACATAAAATGCCAACCCTTGTAACCTTTTTACAGTTTGCATATTACGTGCATGTAAACGATACCTGGGTGTCAGGTTATTGATACGACATTGTGAAAAATAGTCACGATTTTCACGAACAGAATCGATATATCGGCGTAGCCCGAATAATGAAGACTGCTGTATATTCTCTGGCTCCGGAAGGACAGGTGTATGGGGGAAACAGTGCCACCGCTCCCTCAGTCCGATCTGTCCGTCCCCCGCCTCTCCCCCTGCGCTGGCCCAGGGTTCGATCAGGGGCTTCCGCTCATCCGATTTCAGACTCCTCACCCTCGCCTTAGTTATCCCAGAACATCATGCAGTCTACCGAACGCTTCCAGTACCCATCCCGTATCTATTCTGTAGCACGTGGTAGGAGTTAGGCTAGCCTCTTGCGGAGGAAATCGGCCCAGGATGACGTTCCACCGTGGATGAAAGCGTTTCTGAAGAATCTGACCGGAAGGTTATCGTTATCCTTTTTTCTTCTTTAAGGGCTTCGGCTGATATCCTTAACATGGTGACGTGAGTCCGATGCACAGCCAAACCTGCGTTGTTATGGATGAACGCCAAACTGTAAGAGGCACCGGGCCATCGAGGGGATGTGTGTAGGATCGGATCTTTGAGTGCCATTGGCAACGTTTCGCCCGATGATTCATGTCACGATTCGTCCACGGCTTTTACTGCTCGGTGCCAAAAAAATGTATTTAGGCCTGGTTGTTATTTGCTTTAAAAAGACCGTATGCACATCGGCTCCAACGGTGGGAAACGATAGAATATAGACTGCACAGGAGAGGAAGAATTGTTGATTCAATTTAAATTACAGCAGGGAGCAGTGGAACTGTAACTGTAAGCTGCACTGCTTTTAAACCTATCCCCGAGTGTCATTTTAAAAACCCTTCTTGTCTCGTATTGACGTTTCTAAATATTACTGCCGGTGAGTAAATTACCATGTGGCAGGAGGACAGCCTCCCCAACAGCTTGGGATAAAAGCAGCTGATTGTCTTTATTTACTGACGTTTTCCCCCCAGCAATCAGGCTATTGTCAGTGGCGCTTTCTCCGGCACTCAGGTAGCGTCGCCGGGCCGGCCTCGGCAAGAGGCAGCAGAGTTCATCTCCGCCTTTTCACCTGTGTCAGGCGTAAATAAGCACTTTAAATACGACTCTTTCTCACTCCTGTCACACCGTAGTCCAGGAACGAGCCTACCTCCTTTGGTGTTCCCTCCCCCCGTGGGCAGCCGTGTCTGTTGGTTTCCGAGGCGACGGCGGAAGGTATTGTCTGAGGTATGATTACATGCTTTGTGAGGTCGTCCCTGCTCTGTCACAGCTGAGATCCGTCCCTTCGGGGGAGTGGGGAGTAGGAGGAAATGCGTCGTTACCCAGGAGGTGACCGCGGCCATTAACATGCCCGCCCTCATAAGCTCATTTAGACGGCGCCTCTGCCACAGCTGGGTCCCCCGGCCAGGAGCACCTGGTGCACAAACAGCCCCCTAATGGCTCAGGCAGCCCCCCTCTCAATCACCCGGCACCTTAAGCACGGGCTCCGAGCCGCACGTCGGGACGAAAAATGGATCCTGCGGTATTGCTTTGAAAAAGGTTTACTCTGAGTGCCACGCTCTTGAGGAAAGTTAGCCCTATCTTATATAAACCCATTCAGGCCTGCTTGAATTAAAGCACAAACAGCCCCGGTTCTTGCACAGCACAGAGCGTTACAGTAATGCTTTTATTCTGTTCCATGTTACATATTAAAGTATGTATTTTTTTTTTTTTTTTTTTTTTTTTTTTTAGACAAAATCATACAGAATTGATGTTTATTGTTTGCAGCCTTGCCTCAGACAGTGCAGCGGTGGTGATTGGTGGATGTGGTGTGCGTGGGTCTGAGTGAGGTCCAGAGTGTGGCTGCTCTTGTCCACGTGCCGCATTGTGCGGATGCAGTGGGAGGATCGCACGCCGACTTAATTAGTCTTGCTTTCTCTCCTCTTTCTCTTTCTCTTTCTCTCTCTCCCCCTCTTCCCCTGCTTCTTATCATTTTCTGTCCTCCGCTCTTTTCAATTGAGTCCAGGTTGTTTCGCTGGCACGACAAACCGCCCCCGAGTGTTGCCAAAACATGCGTGCAAACAAATAAATGGAGCAATTGAAAAGATTGTTATGAAGGATAATAAAATACAAGCAATAAAACGTTTAAATCAGTGCACTCTCTCTCTCTCGCTCCCTTTCTCTGCTCATCCCCTGCTCCCTCAAAGGTTCAGACCACCCATAATCAGGTGTTCCCCGTGCAAAGTGCTGATTAAGGCATTGAAAACGTCTCAATTTTCCCCGCTGGAAAATGGCGTATTCGTCAACCCGGGAGGCCAGATGATGAATGTGCTCGTTTGGGGCAGGCTGTCTGTTTGGCAGCGAGCTCATCCATCCCTCTGAATCAGACACCCCCCTATCACTGTCAGACAGACAATGGAACTGTTTGCTCTCGTATTGTGGACCGGGGCAGAAGAACATGTGTAACCCCACTCTACGGCTATATTCATTGGGGGTCTCCTAATAAACCAGGGGAAATAAAAAGGAATTGGCCTGTTACTTAATGACCAAATAACTGAGTGAAGATGCTTGAAAGCCTGTGCGGGCCCTTGTCAGTCTGTTTGGACAATGTGTTCGCTTTCTGGATGGACATCCCCCCAAGTGGCCATTTTAAAACAGACACAAAAGTTTTAGAATCCTCTAGTTACTCGTCACTTGTCAAATGCGAATACTTTGACAGCACTTCTGTTGAAAATTCGAACTCACTGACAATGCGGTGAAAACAGCTTTTGTTAAAAGCTCCTCTCGCTCCTGAGGTTGTAATTGCTCACATCGAATATTGCTGAATTTAACACAACACAATATTTTCAGTATTTTACGGTTTCACGGTATTCCCAGTATTGTTAATGCTGTTTGCTTTAGAAGATCTTCATTAGTCCACGATGCGGCACAAGATAGACTAGTCGTATGTTATGGTAAACATGCATAAGGCCAAACAAAAGCCAAAATAAATAAATCACTTTAGACAGACCATGTGTTTTTAATTTCCATATCTAATGACATCCAATCCCTCGGGACTTGAGCTGAATTAATCGGAACATAATTTACAAGCGGTAATATTTATTGACTTTTAGTGAAACGTTACATTTTCTTCAGATAGATATGTGTTTTGATATCACCACGATATTGAACCCCCATTAGGAGATGCTGCTATTTGGGGAATTTGTTTTAAATACAGTATTCAGAGTAAATGGCTAACAGTTTGTGTAATAAAAAACATGTCAATAGTTCTTGCTAAAAGGAGACATGATCAATATACACACAGTTTTTTCAAATCTTGAAATTGAAGCCATGAAGTATTTTACATTGCGTTTTAGCATTTGTGTATGCGTGTTTGTATGTACATCACGCGCTTAAAGTACTATTAGCATATGGAACTTCTGCATTTCAATTTAAATAATATTGTTTAAAAATATTTAAAAATATTGTGATTGCTATAATCACACTGCCAGTACTGATTGAAGGTGTGTTTGCAAAAAACCTATTGTTTCTTATATAATATGAATATAAAAATATGTATGATATATATAATTGTCTTGCTTTATACTCTCTGAATATTTATTTACTTTAATCATTCTAAAGGTATCCAGTATCTATGATACGACCGTTTTTTGGGGGTTTTTTTACCATCTTAAATCGTCCGAAATAATCTTGTTTTAAAATTCATAACCCTTTTCACCACCTTTGTGGAACCACTTCAAAGCAGAATAAATGATTTCAAAGCTGAACACCTTTGAAAAAATGTTTTAAAAAATCACCAGACGGTTTTCTGATGTTCTGGGCTGAAACGGAGGGTTGATCGTTCCCAATATCAGTCTCTCCCGATCACTCGGGCGTTCCACAGAGGACTACAGGACAAAGAGTGAAACGGAACTCAGTTTGATTTCCTAACAATAAGCAACACGGAAGCCCAGCATGCATTTATAAATAGTAAAAAAACAAAACATTATTACACAGTGAAATACACCAAACCCAGACAACAACAAAAAAAGAATGAACAAATGAAAGTGAACATTGGCGTTCTGTCTTGTGAACACTGCTTGTCCCTGATCCGGCTTTTCGCTCGAGTTGTGTGACGATTCATTCTCGCCATCTCTGTGCACACAATGGGCCTTCAGTCCTGCCTGGGGTTCCTCTCGCTCTGCGGCCTGTGTGCTATTGACGGGGTGTCTCCGATCAGAGCCGGCCCATGTTTGTGCCAGGACGGGGGTGAAAGGAGGCAGGCGGTGTCTGGTGTGGGGTGTGAGAGAGAGAGAGAACCGGGAGCCCTGGTCCCAGTTCCTGGGTCCCGCAGCGCTGGGAGGGGGCCGTGCACGCCGCATGACAATGAGCACTCCGTCCTACACCCCCTTACTAACCTCCGTCCTACACCAGCCGCTGTACCCCACACCCGCTAATGCCCCTGCTGTCTGTGTGCTTTAATCCGCCAGCGGGAATTAAACCACACTGTGTGTCCTCGCTCCGCACTTGGAGCGCTTCCTATTGCTTTTAGCCGAGTTTTGAGTTTTTGTGTTTTGTTCTCCAAACGTGTTTTCAATTACACTTGCGTGTGACTGTGTGATGTGTGACCGTATCCCACGAAAACACCAATTTCCAATCACTGGCGCTGAAGTGAACGCTCAAGCATAATTAGGGCTAAACCTTTCATTTTCTCTCCTTGCCCTTCTGACGTCCTTCACTGCATTAACTATGCAAATGAGCGACACCCCGAATAGATTTACTTTTTCGTTGCGACTGATTTTCCGACGCTGAAATTCCCAGCACATCGCGGAGGTGGGCATGTGCTCTCCAACTTGAGTGTGGCCGTCCTCCTCCGTTCCCCTCTGACCAATCAGCAGTTGTCATCAGGGTTCCATTTACAATTTTATCACCGTGTTACCGTTGCCCCAGCAACCAGCATCAGCACATCTCCATGAGGCTTTGTGTGGCTGGCCCCTTTGCTGAGTGCTCTCCCCACCGTGCACCATGTGGGTCTGGTGATTAGCTTTTCTATGCACAGCCCTGACTGGCAAAGGGTGCCGGGAATTAGATAAAGCATAATTAATACCGCGATCACGGGGCGGCGGGGGGGGAGGCCATTGTTTGCATTGTCATCCCGCCGGAGCGTGGTGAGGCCGGTCTATGACATTGCCGGTGACAGACAATGGAGCAGCTGTAATTCAGCGCTGAAGACCTGAAGGGGAGAGAGAGAGAAACAGAGAGAGAAAGCATCCCGTCTTTTTCCCTCCACGCACTGGGCACTGTACCGCCACGAGCGTGCAGGGGAGGCCCGGGCCGGACTTTGTCAGAGGGACCGTTGAGATTTGTCAGTAGGGGGTGGGGAGGAGGACACGTGGAGGAGAGCTTGTCCTCTACGCCACTGCGCCTTCGATCACCGCCCGCCGCGAAAACAGCCACAGCGCTGGGACCCCGGGCTTGGCGCGGCTGTCAGTTCCTGCGGAGGAGAGCGCGGCGTGTCAGGAACGGCCCCGGTCAATTAGGCGGAGCTGTGTTCTCGGGACCGCGGCAGACGGCCCCCCCCCCCGGACGCCGGTCGGGGACAGAGCGGGGCGGCGGAGATCCGAGAGGAGAGGGGAGGGGAGGGGAGGGATGCTCCGTGGCTGAGACGGGACGGCGTGCCGCGTGGGCCATACGTCCGCAGAGAGGAGAAGACGGCTTGTGAACGCAGGCTTCCAGCGGGCCTGACGGACTGCGATTTCTCGAAAGGAAGCGGTGCGAGAGATGCTACCGTAGCTGCCTGACCTTTTCGTTGCACTCTGCCTCCTCCTCCCTGAGACCATGTTGAAGTTAAAGGCCTTCTGTCTGGATTACTGGCAATTTCTGTGTCTGCAGCCACTCAATGGGTTTTATAAAAGGTAAGGTGAAATTCCATATTCGACTATTCGAGCAGAGTTAAGGCCTGCGTTATTGCCGGCAGTGTGAACTTTCGTTGTTGGTGTTTCTTGTTTGCCCAAGCCCTGTGTACTCCCAAGTTACCAAGTTACAAGCTTCACGCAGTACACATCTTTACAAAGTGTGGAGCATTAAAAGCTTGTCTATGTGAAATAACCCTTGTAATATGTACTTTATAAAATACATGACCACCTTTTTATTTTCTTTTTTCTTTTTATTAACCAACATGACCTTTGCCCATATATTGTATATGTACAGTATACAGAATATCCAGCAGCCCCATATGGGAGACAATGTGTTTACAGTGTGTGAGCGTATGAGATTAACACACAGGGCTTGTGGGGGTTGCCTGGCGAGCATTCGTTTCAGAGAGTTTAGAGAGTGTTTGGAGTCCATTGTTCAGTAATTGAGCCACCCCTGTGTCTCCCACCCGTCCTGTCAGGACAGAGCCCCATCTCCCGTCCCCCTTTACTGCCACAGCTCTGCTTTGTGAGGGGACAGTGATGGGACGATACGATGTGGGACATGCGGACGTGTGTCCCGTGTAATACACAAGAAAGAAGACATCACGAGCACATCTGAAATGCTCCTGTCGGTGTTCTTGCATGTCCACGTCTGTAATATTCTCTTTATTCTTTTATAAATGAGGAAAAAGAGCACGGTGTAGAGTTCACCTTGGAGCAGATCAAAGCTGTTCATTTTCACAACATGCAAATGAGGAGCTGAAAGTGTAAAAACCCTTCAGCCCTGGAGGAAGTGCATCCCTGCGTGTGGATTGGATTGTCAGACACCTTCTGGGCCAGTTATTTATGAACCTGCCCTTCCCCCCCTCCCCCCCCCCTTCATTTCTCTGTGAGCACCATGGCTATGATGTCTTTCACCTCCTGACAGCACCGCTGTACATGGTGATTTCTATGCCATTATAGGCTCCTGGTGTTGAGGAAGCTCCCATCTTGTAGTATCTCTTCCACAATAGGCTTTACATTTGCATTTTGATATTAGGTAAAATGGTGTGTGTGGTGTGTGCGTGCGTTCGTGCATGTGTGTGTGCGTGTGTTCTAGTTCCTTTTCACTTTTGTGATGTCTATGAAATAAACGGGAATCCAGTGCCAGTAGTCCAGGCTTGTGCGTGTGTTCTCAGGAGCATGCACACACGCAGTCAGACTGTTAAATACCCTCAATGCACTTTATTTCCCTGAAGCCTGTAGGGGAGCAGTTCTGTTTCGTTTTGTATTCACCAGCACCGCTCCCCGAGTCTGTGCAGCAGCAACGCCTTCCACAGAGGAGTTAACCAGAAGGCTTTAGACATCATACATTTTAATCAGGGAAATATACGCACACCGCCCTGCTAATAGAATGAAACGCGTATGAGGTTGAAACATACTTTTATTAGATCATCAGAGAGACTGGGGGGGGAGATCCCACGTGCGCTGTTTTCACAGGAGCATCTGTCATCTGTCTTTGGCACGCTTAATTTGACGAAGAAACAACGGCCGCGCAGAGCACGAGGTGACGCTAACGGTTGTTACTGATTGCCTTCGCGGCGCGAGCTTTTCCCATTCATGCGCTAACCCCATGCACGCTCGGGTCACCGCCTCGCATTACGCCGTCCGCTCTGATTGCACGACGGGCCTGGTAATCCTGTCTGTCCGTCGTCTAGCTCCCAGCACCGCTGCCGGTGGCTCCGCCGTGGTCGGGAATCGTCTTCTTCCTCGTCGCTTTCAATATATAATAATATAATAATCTATGCCATTTAGCAGACGCTTTTATGCAAAGCGACTTACAGTAGTGAATGCATACATGTTTCAGTATATGCGGTCCCAGTGGGGATTGAACCCACAACCTAAGCGTTGCCAACGCCACGCTCTACCTACTGAGCCACACAGAACCACATTTCAATTTGCTTTCTTCCTCCGAACCGAAGAGACGCCAAGTGTCGGCCACATGTGCCCCGTTCGACAAGCTAGAGAAATATTGTACCAAAGCGTTGTTTGGAAAATGCGCAAATTTAAACGTCCATGGATAATTTCTGTAAATAATTGCATTTTTTAAGCCCAGGGGATTTGGCAGGAGCTAAGTCTAGCATGCATGTGGTCCTCCAGTAATTGGCATGTACACTTACTGGAGCCGTGTGCTGAATTGAAAACGTTTCAAAAGACGCCACAAAAGACGTAACAACATTGTGCATGCTGGTGCTTAAATGGAGTGGATTAATTAAATTATTCTAACGCCGGGCGCATACTTTTCAACCCGCGGCTATGGGAATATACATCGCGGGTACGTGAAGAGCGCAGGTTTCTGATGTTAACGCACGGTCTCCATCTTCCACATCTCCCATTCAGCTGATGTCCTGAGAGAGCTGTGGCTCCACATATAGGAAATGGGTCATATATATTCCCTTTGACGGCTGGAGAAATGAGGCCCTCCGTGACATTGCTTCAAGTTTGGCTTATTTTCAAACGGTGGTCACTGACTTCTGAAACCTGCCAACATTATAGATAATGGCTATGACCTAATTGGCTTATCAAGAAATAAATGTGCTACAGCAATCATTTTTGTGGGCTGGGGGTTAGATGATATTTTGAACCAGACCTTCCTCTTCTAGTCTACGGCAAAAAAGACGTGTTCTTAATCTTAATGCGAGGAAAAACGAATAAGAATGCATCGTGACCTTGTGAGATTAATTGTATTAATTGTATTTTGAGCGCACGGAACAGTAGGCGCTGTGCAGAGCTGGCCAGTTTATTGTCTGTGTGCGCGTGCGCGATCCCGGCTCTGTCGTTGTCTCCAGCACAGCTGCGCGGCTTGGGGGGATGAGCTCCCGCTGTGCTCTCTGCTGGCCTTGGCATCGGAGACAGACCTACAGCGTTCGGTTTGAGTGAAACCATCTTCTCTATTGTTTCCTCCCCTCAATGGGGTGTATTACCAGCAGGGTCTCTGACCCAAGCGGAGCTGTTTTCATGGGAGTTCACATTCCAGTAATGGGAGCGAGCAGCGCTCACTGCCGTGACTTACTAAATCGACAGAAAAAATGTTAAATACCCAATTTCGCTGCTCATAAGTAATGCATTATGCCTAATGAGCGCGTTTACATTTTTGCCGTCCATTTTTGATGTTCGGTGCTTTTCTTGCTATTATGAAGCTTCATTGAGTTGTCAGCCACGGCCGCTGTGTTACAGTCCTCCTCTTTACGGCTGTCTTACGAAGTCTGCGGGGCGGTTGGAGGTGGGGTGGGGGGTTTATTGGCAGGCTCTGTGTGGTCATGAACTGGACAGGGTTTTTTTTTTTTTTTCACGCTGGCCTCGCTGCCAAACGGTGAGGCCATATTGAGAGAAGGCATAGAGCTCAGCCCGTGAGCTGTTTGTGTGTTAACTCTGGCAGCTGTTCAGGGGACTGTTTCACAATTCCTTTCGGCGGCGAAAGCAACGGAAAAGAAGTTCAAACCTGTTAAAGGCAGAAGGTGGAAAGCCATAATGGCATAAGAATGCTCTGGTGGGGTCGGAGGTCTGGCGGTCAGTGGCCGTGCATTCACCCCAGCCCGCGTAGTCGTGTCGTTTTGTATTTGGACGGTCTCCAGCGTTTCTGTACCGTGCGTTCAGCCTTTTGGGACAGACGGGTCTGTGTAGAGCTGTGCATGTGCGTGGCACTTACACTGCCACTCACGTCGTCCTCCCACTGTTCCCATCTCTCCCCTGAGGCGAAGCTAGCGTGACTTCGCCCGGGATGTGTCAGGATGTGAGGAAGCCAACGGCACGGTGGTGGAATGAGTCGCCGCGTATATCGCTGTCTGACGTGACGGCCGATACGCGGTGGCATTCTCCAGTCAGCTCTTTTCCTGTGTGCCCCGCGGCTCCGGGCTGCTGATACCGGAGAACGCTACGGCACCCGGACACTCTTCTAGGCGGCAGTGTAGTGTGATGGTTAGGGAGCCGGGCTTGTAACTCAGAGGTTGCAGGTTCAATTCCCAGGTGGGGCACTGCTGCTGTACCCTCGAGCAAGGTACTTAACCTGAATTGCTTCAGTAAAATACCCAGCTGTATAAATGGATTGTATGTAAAGAAATGTAAACTGTGTAAGTCGCTCTGAATAAGAGCGTCTGCTAAATGCCTGTAATGTCAATGTAAATGTTCCCCTGGCTGCCGCCTGAGCATCGGACTGGAGCACCGGCTCGGTTACCTGCTGCAGGTCGATCGGTCTCCTGCAGCGTCTGGGGGGTGCGCACCACTCAAACAAGCTTTGTGTGGCTACCAGTCCTGGCAGTGGCGTAGTAACACGCGGCAGCTTCCTTTCCCGGGATCCCGCCGTTTGGAAACGCCATCCCTGAAAAGCGTGAGACGGCGCCCTCTAGGTACCACGAGGTACGCCGCCCCTCCCCCCCAGCCCCGTCGCGCGCCTGCCAAGCTCGCGGGCGGGCCGCGTGAACCAACCGCACCTAACTCACGCTCAATCGCGCCCCCCCCCCCCACTGGCTCGCATTCCCATCCTCCACCTCTCTTCTCCATCTCTCTCTTCTTCTTGGCTGCGTCGCCGTGTGTAAATGCGCTCTGACTGGTGCTGGCACCGTATCCGCCGCGTCCTCCAGGGAAATGACAGACCAGCTGTTCTAGTTTCCCACCTCCAGGGTCCCGTGTCACATCTTATCGGCACAGCGCTCGCCTTCAGGGATCACGGATCTCATGGGCTCCCCGGCCGTGTGTGAGCCCGTATCTGGAGTGTGCCGCCCGGACTTTTTGCCCAGAGCAGATACGCGCATACACCGAGTTTCAGTCGTTTTGAGACCATGACGATCGCTGAGTAGACACATCGTGCTCTATAAATGCGTGATCTGTGTTCATTTCTTTGAACTATCTGTTAAGATACTTTAGATTTTGATGTCTGAATCGGAAGAATTAAATACTGATTGTATGGGTGGTATGTGACATATTGTTTTACACATCTCACACCATACGTTCAATGTTAACAAAAACATTAAAAAAATAGCCATGTTACTCACAAGGCGTATACTGTCAGTACATCTATACAATACAATTTGCTAAGTTCACTCTGCATACCAAATTATCGATATCAAAATGATGCCAAGTCGCAACTAAACTTTCATCAATATATTTCACAGAAACTTAAACAAGTACTGATCCAAAGCAATGCTTCCCATATTTTCCTAAATCCCAAGTACCGTATAATGGTACAAAATCTTGTCATGTATTTTTGCTGCATGCATAAATTAAAGTTTATAGAGTTACATTACCTATAAGAAATTGTATTTTAATCTTCTGGTGTTATGAGACGTGTTTCCCCAAAATATTACTCAAAACCGTGCATCTTCAATTGACTTCCATACAAATTTTACAAGACTTCCCCCATACATTCTTTTAAAACCTCCCATCTATCATTGACTCCCATACATTGTTGCTTTGCAACTTTCCCCATAAATTTTTCAAAAGCCCTACATTTGGTGGAATATCCCCTAGTTTGGCAACACTGATCCTTGTATATAAAAGATGCATTTCTGCCTGTGTGTCCTCCAATCGGCAAGTAGATGTTGACCAATGGGGAGAATTCATCATTTGTGGCATGAAACCTTTTTGATGTCAGTAGCAGGGAAACTAGGAAGGAGAAGCAGAAGATAATTTCAGAAGTGAAAGAAGAAGATGCAGAAACACAAAATAACCCTCATTTGGGGCTTTGTTGTGTGACCGTGTGAAGTCAATGCAGTTCGTGTTTGTAAGAACTGGGAGTCTGTGGCCATTAGTTATTTTTGCAAGAGACTCTGAAAAGTGCCAAACCCTCGGTGTTGTATAGGTATGGGGGTATTCCTCACCAACCCGTAACTTGGTGGATGGCATACTTGCCGTCCCAATGTACTGTGGTTCTCTGTGGCTCAGATGGTAGAGCACAGCGTTGGCAACGCTTAGGTTGTGGGTTCAATCCCCACTGGGGCCACATATACTGAAAATGTATCCATTCACTACTGTAAGTCGCTTTGGATAAAAGCGTCTGCTAAATGGCGTATATTATATTACTGTAGTACCGCAAACCCATACAAACCCGCACAAGCTTTTCACAGGTGCCTCTGTACACTTCACACTGGCACAAGGTGCTCAGTGCTGCACTCAGGCCGTTCTATATAATGCTTTAGGGCTATACAAGGGACCGTATGCATTTTGTGTTTTTGCATTTGCTGTTTTCATTGCTCTCCCAGTCGTTTGGCAGCAGGAAACTGAGCGCTTGCACAGGCTGGATTAAATCAAACAAACGCATAGTCGCATGTGAATCCCTGGCCAGGCCCGTCATGATTCATGAATATGCAGTCAGTGCAAAGTGGAAGGCATTCATTTAGTTTAATCTCCTTTAATTTGATTCCTTTAAAAATGGCAAAAGGCCTGCCTCTGTCATTTCGATTTGTGCAAATGCATGTTTTTCATGTTTGCATCTTTGGAATGGTAAGAATATCATACAGTTTAATAAGATTTGTTTGTAGTTTCTGTGCTGGTGAAATCTCCATATTATACTTGAATTATCAGTTTTTGAACAGTACTGTCTCACCTCCCCTAATCTTCAATGTCTTCTTTTAATCACCATTTAATTTAGTGCCATACATTTACTTTAAGCATGTGTCCTACTCATAATGCATATTGTTATTATTATTATTAGTGTCCTGGATAACATTGGACTTATGTTTGATAGCTCAGCACATTTATTTCTCGTTTTGTTTCTCTCTCTTTCAACTTCCAATTCAAATTCAGTTATGCTTTATTTGCATGACAAGTGAACTTGTGTTGCTAAGGCATTAAATACATTTATGACATTAAAATACACACACCCCAACTTAAAAAACATAATTTTAACAAATGACCAAACCTCTGTCTCGGTGCATATACACAAACAGAACATTTAACCCACCCCCTCTCTCAGACGTATTGGGCTGCCACCTCTGACTTCACCCAGAAGTATTTTAGAAGTCTGGTAGGGTCTCTCCCTCTCTTTTTTTGTTCTCTCTCTCCCTCTCTCTGTCTATCTATTCCGATCTCCGTCTCTCTGACTCATTTTCTCTATTTTGCTCTCAACGACTTTCCAGTGTTGCATTTGGGTTTCATTTAGAACTAACAGTGGGGGGTTTTCAGTCCTGAATGCCAAGCCCTGCACCGCTGTTCTGGGGAGCGTGATTATGATGTCATTGCCTCTGTGGCAGATCTGCCATGCCGAGCATGTTCTGTGTCTCGGGCGTAAACTGAAACACCACCGATGGTAAACAATCCCATGTTTGGATTCCATTACACTACTCCCTGTCACGTTATTGAGAATGACTTAATAGTATTAATGGTCTTACCCGAGCCGTGAACTTCGTCTTCAAACTCCCCCCCCGGCACCGCACACACACACACACCCCCTGCCTTACTTTTCCGTAGGGAGGTGTGTCACTGTTGGACTTGGGCCTGAACGCAGCCTCCTACAAGCAGGCCAGCCAGCCAACTACCCCACAGACAGCAGGGAGTTTAGACAGTCCCGGCCAGATGATTTAGGGTGTATTGTAATCCACAAGTAAGGGATACGGAAAGGAAGGGGATGCGTGCGGACAGCTCGCATTAAAGAAGTAAACTGTAGGCTCGTTTTCCTAGCGTGCTGCACTTAGTGGCTTTGCCATACTTGGTAACGTCGGGGCACGTTAGCCCTCGCTCACCGCCGAGGCAAAGGGCTTCGTGGAACGGGAAGAAACCGCCAGAGCTGAGGGTGAAGGAACTCGAGCGGCGGGAGAAGGAATTAGTCACTTTTTCTAGGGAGGGTCAGAAACACGGGACAGATTTTGTGGTCCTGCAGAAAGAGAGAGAGAGAGAGAGGGAGAGGGAGAGGGGGAGAGAGCGGCGGCAGCGTGTTTCTCAGCTGGCAGTCGCATCACTAGCTCGGCGACAGTCTCTCTCCGTGTCTTTTCTACTCTCGTTTCCTCTGGGGCCACAAAAGCCCTCTTCTAGACAAGTCTCGAGTCAGCCGGCGAGCGATGTCGCTGCAATGTGGAATCTAATGTGGAAGTACTGCATCTCAGTGAGGACCATAAGGTAGGATATCCTATTTCAACAGAGACCAGCTCTGCTTCAGAGAGCTGGAAAAGGCATCAGTCTTTCGGAGCCTCCTGAAAGGCGGGGTGGGGTGGGGGGACATTCCAGCACTGCATTCTGTATCTGTCACCTGCTCTAGACATTTAAAATACATCTGGAGATTTCATACATTTGATCAAATGGACCGTGCTAACATTATGTTACTGGTACTCTGGAATGAGGATGTTTACAAATTGAACGTTTATTTAGCCCTGTTCAGTACCGTATTGGGACAGTTTGCTCTTGGAACCAAAGTAGTTAGTTAAGACCAGACTTGTCTCTGTGTACCTTTGATTTGTGTTTAATCTCTAAAATCTGCAATGTATTTTATGATGTGGAATTTATTCATATTTATGTCAGAATCTATTCGAATTTCAGTGGGTTTCTGATATCTGAACTTTCTCATCACGCAATGTATGAAAGCCCTGCCGTTTCCTGATTCGTCACCTGTGATTCCCCTGATGTTCACCTGTGTGCTCAACCGCCAGTTGAGGACTGATTTTCCAGGAAGCTCTTTTAATATATTAATCAGTCGGCATGCTTGGACTGTCGGGGCAAAGTTGAGAATTAAAACGGGATCGAAGGAGTGGTGCGTGACACATTGCCTCATTTATAACCCCTTGTCTTGTAAAAAAATAAATAAATCAATGTTTCATATCACTTATGGCTGATGTTTACAAGGCTGTCAGTGAAAGAAGAGTTAACTCCTAACATTGTTGGCCCTGTGCTGCTGTTGATTCCAGTTCGCAAGGCTTCAATTAGTGGCTACAGGGTTAGCCCAGAGCCTCCTTAGTCAGCGAATTAGCCAATCGCTACCCATAAATTGTATGGTCTGTAATTCAGATCGCAAAGATCGGCCAGGCACAGCTTAAACTTTGTTTTTATAGGAAGCTGCTCTTTGCTGGAATCAAGCAGGGGTACTTATTTTATTGAATTTTGAATCCGTATGTGGTACATGTAAAAATTCCTGTATAACTGGGCCTTCAGACTGTTCACTGCATTTTCCTCTCATGCTTATGTTAGTTCCCTTTTTCATGCCTCTCCGTTTTCTGTTTGACTGTAACATCAGTACCCATCGCGCACGCACGCACACGCACGTACACGTACACACACACGCACGCACGCATTCATGCGCACACATTGCACGCACACACACACACAGACACACACAGACACACACACACACACACACACGCACACATCCGTATGTGGTGCACGTAAAAATGTCTGTATAACTGGGCCTTCAGACTTTTTTTTTTTTTTACTGCATTTTCCTCTCATGCTTATGTTTGTTCCCTTTTTCATGCCTCTCCATTTTCTGTTTGACTGTAACATCAGTACCCATCGCACTCACGCATGCACGCACGCACACACACAAGCATACACACACGCGCATGCACACGCGTTACACGCACACGCACTTGCATGCACGCACGCACACACGCTTGCATGCACGCACGCACACACACACACACACGCATGCACACACACACACCACAGATGCTTGATGTGAGACAGAAGTGCTTCAAAGCACCTAAAGGATGTTGTTAAGGGTGTGTCCCATGGCTTCAGGCACAAACTGCACTCAGAAGCCGTGTAATCATATTAAATAACAAAATATGTGAGCCGTTTCATGTCCAATTTGGGATTCCAATCAAACCGACCTTTAATTATCAAATTCACCTCAGAGGAGTTGCTATGCATTAGAGTAGTGCGAAGTCTTTTTTTTTTTCCCCAGGCACCGTGCACATGTGATTAAAAGGTATTTACTGTAGCTGCCGAGCTCCCCTCTCATTTAGGATGGGCGCACAGCATTTTGGAAGCGGCCCTTCATCTCTGCTAAAGTTTTAATGCATTTCACAGCGTGTGCTGAGTCTGAGAGATTGTTCTGTGATTGCCGAGCTTCGCTGGAGGAAATGGCAGCCTTCTCCATATTTTCGGCCACAAGCAAATTTATCCCAGGAGGGGCATTCCAGAGGCCTTGAGTCATGCCTCTGAACGTCTTTCGTTTCGGAAACATAGGCCTCACTCACGTTTATTCCTTTTTCCTCTGCCCTGTCAGCCGTCTGCAGTCTCCCCCCTCAGTCACGCCGCAGAGACACGACCACGGCAGCTGAAGGAAATGCCTTACCTGTTCCCCCTCAAGTTATCTGTAGTAAATTCACTTTCAAAGGCTTGCCTTTCTGCGGAGGGCCCCGGGTGGACTTTGATGGTTTGCTCTGAGTGAAATGTTTTTCAGGAGCTTCTGAAAAAGTCTGCCTGCTGCTCTTTAAAAGGCTGCAGTGAAACAGTAGAGCCAGGGCAACCTGATCCGGGGTATTAATGCTGCAGTCTGAGGGAGCGGAAGGTATTATTAATTTACTCCATGTCCTCAGCTGAGCCTGCGGTGCCCGCCTGTGTCATGTTCCAGTCGGCTCGCTCCCTCTTTCCCTCTCCCTGAGACGGAGGGAAAAGCAGAGGCTCCTCAGTGTTTTCAGTGAAAACTTCATGAATCTCCCAGATTTCCTGGGCTTCCTGTGAGCCGCCGCCGCCGCGTTGGCTGTGTCCGGCCCACCGTCTCCTGGCCACACCGTCATTTTCCACGTCTGGGAGAAGGTGGCTCGGGGGGCACACCCTCCCAGGAAACCTGTCTTCTAGAGGAATAAATCTCCTCGGCTCACGCCAGCCTCTCCAACTCAGAGGGCTCTTTCGGACGAGGCCAGCCCGAGTCCACTGCGTTTGGCCGCGCAGCCTCACAGACTTCAGCTAGCCGCCAGGCTTGTCCACAGACAGGACCTCTCTCGCTGGGCAGAGGACTGGACAGCGCAGACTGTCGACACAAGCCCGAGCTGTGCTTTCTCTTTGGAATACGTGTGTATCTGTACCCAGGGGGAAACCACAATACGTTTTTTTGTTTCGGTTTTGTTCCTGCTACTCGTTCAGCCGAAAACAAACAGCAGCTTGGTTCTGAGCAGCAGAGGAGTCAGTTAGACGGACCTACAACCCCACTGCTGGTGAGTAATGTAGACCGTGTGTATGATTCACTGAAGACCAGCTGGATTGGAAAGGCTCTACAGAACGCAGAAAGGTTTGTTAAATTTGCGGGAAGAGTTTGGAGCAGTCTCTGCTTTTCCTGTATATGTGCTGACTGGAGTCAGCAAGGGTGGTTTTTGGCTGTACCACGGAGATGTCATTTGCGAGGAATTTCACCGTTTCATCCTGACTACGCCAGGAATTCCTTTCATCATTTTAGAGTTTGTTTTTGGAGAACCCAGAGGGTTTTTTTGTGTTGGTTTGTTACATACGAACAACGTTTGAGAAAAACTAAACAAGGGTTAAGGGGTTTTATAAGCGTACGCTGTTATCTTTCACATTTATTGTTATATTTTGAAGTTTGAAAATCATGTTGTTTTATAATCTGAGCCATCTTTCATTTTGCTGGTGAGGCGTTCGAAGTATTGTTGTGTTGTTGCCACTTTAAAAGGAGCAGTTGTCCCCTTTATGGCTGTCAGACAGAAGATTAGCTAGTTCATACTGTCTGTGGGTCTAAGGTGTTTTTAAATGAAGGGTTTCAGCTCTTGCCGCTTCTGATAGCTGGCGTTTCAGGTTCCCCGTCTGTATATCTGACACAGCGCCAGCTTTGTAATTATCTGTTATGAATATTTTAATGCTTACCTTTTATGTTTCTACAGGTAGTGGGAGTTTCATTTTACTGGCCTTGTTAAAGGAAGTTTGCATTTTTGCTGAGGATTTTCTGTTCTTTTTTAATCACTCCACCTTCTGTTGCCCTTTGGGGCTGCACTTCACTGAGAGCCGAGACCACTGACTAAAGTCCGCAGTAGTCAAACAAAAGCATTTACAGAGTTTCCTGGGCACTTCGGGGAAAGGTGATTGACCGAGCTTGAAATAAGATTGAAATAAATAAAGTAGCCCCATGGGTAACTGTACATGTATCCGTTCAGAATTAATAGGAGTACTTTGCCGGGTTGGCAGTCTAGGCCTGAACCCTTCACTAAGCATTTATTTGGAGAATTTATCTAACAAAATACCCCAAAACCTCCATTTCCCCTATTGGATTGTCCAATATGTCCACATGCCCCTGATTTTGACACAATGCCATTGCACCTAAATATGTATTTTGTACTTTTTCTGCAAGTTTTCCTTGCCTGTCTTAGACTTGATCACACAAAAAGGCCATAATATTGTTTTTCAAAGTTTCAAAAATTCAGTGGAATCTGATACTATAAAACGTGCAGCCTTGTTACCACAACAAGGTACTGAATGACTTTTGAGGTTAATATAGAATCAAGACAGTCGTGCTTCACATTGAAAAGCAATAAGTAATGCGGAATTTCCTCATTTTTCATGGCATCGGTGTTGGGAGTGAGGGGCCAACCTGGCCTCTCAGCCTGGTGTGATTTTGTCCTCCTTGTGCGGTTATAATGAATCCCCCACCCCCATCACTGACCAGAGCATGGTCAGTTTCCTGATGACCAGAGCACCAACTGCTCAGTACCTGGCCTGCCCTCATCCACCACCTGGGGGTTCTCCATGATCCGTACATTTCACAAGAGTGGTGGCAATTTTCCTGAGCATTCATTCAGAATGTATGGTTACAGTGACCCCCAAGCCCACAGTGGACCTGCTATACCGCAGTCAGGATTGCATGGCTGTTGGGTTATATATATGCCATTTAGCAGACGCTTTTATCCAAAGCGACTTACAGTAGTGAACGCATCCATTTTTCAGTATATGTGGACCCAGTGGGAATTGAACCCACAACCTAAGCGTTGCCAATACCATGCTCTACCTACTGAACCACACCGAACCACAACCAGGGTTAACCTGCCACAACAGCGAGGTTCTTTTAACATGAATGTGTCAGCACTAATTAGGAGGAATCTACGAAGAAATATTAAATTTATTGGGGGGGGTGAATTTTTGTTTTAGTCACTGTTTCGAGGTTGATTTTCTACAAGGATTTGTGATTTGGCGCGCTCCCCTATTCCCGTTTTCGAGTGCCACTAGATTTCCCAGCAGGATGCACTGCAGTCCGTTATTTTCACCGCAGGGAACTAATGCCTATTTGATATGTCTTTTTTGAGTTCAGTCTGAGCAAATACCCTGCTTTTCTGCAGAGTCCGTGGAAAAGTTGACCAACTAAAAAAACATTTGTGAAGAATGCCCTTCCTTTCCAAAGGAGATCAGCCTGCAACGTATCATTACAGGTTTCCATAACTATCAAATGCCCGTTGCCATGCCAACAATGCAGCAGTCACATGTTATGTGACTGTTATTGTAATGTTGCCAGAAGTCACTTCGTGGCAGGTCAAGTGGAAGCCTTTATAAAGGTGAAATGACATTTGTTCAAAAGAAAATGGAAAGGGGTAAGACAGCGATAGAAATCTGAACGTTCTTTACAGATTTAATCAAAATTTTAATCAATACCTCAAAGACTATTTCTTTGACTATCTATCAATTTCACATTTTCTCAACACAGAGCATGTAGAGAAGAGTAGATATGGTGGCTTGAGTGTTTCACAGACTTTCCACAGTGTTTAGGGAAGCATAGGGCGTGGAGTGGAAAGGAAAGATTAGACATGGTCATATGTCAGAATTGTGATGCTGTTTTAGAGGGAAGGTCTTTTTCTGGCTGTCCAGCCGACTTGCCATCTGGAAGCATTGAAGGAGTGTGCAGCCCAAAGTAACCCAATATCCACTCCTGGTGGGCAACCTAAGAACTGTTGAAGTAACACCTCTCTCTGAAGTCCCCTTTGGTTGCTCTTCCAGTGAAAATATCCCCTGCAATGATTATTTTCACTGGGTTTGTTTTTGCTGTTTTTGGCATTCGCTTAATTATTTCAGAGTCGTGGTGGAGTCATTAAACCAACATCGCAATCTGTATCTCTTTATGGAAAAGGCCTGCTTTTCTTTTTGATTTCGGTTTTGGAAAAAAAAGGGGGGAGAGGAGAACAACACACACAAGAGAATGCCTCTTGAGTCTGCCCCAAGCACACTTGTGGTCACGGTCAATTGATCGTAATAAATTCACAGCACACACTCCAGTGAAAGGAACTTTAGGACGTGTTTGTGGAGTGTCCCTTTTTCCTGGTCTTGGGCAAGATTTGCAGTCTTCCATTTGTTTCAAATGTTAAGAAAAGTGGAAAGAGACATTTATAGTGCATTCATTGTTTTTGTACCCTCTGTACAATAGAACGTGTTCTTTTCAGACATCAAAATTATAGTGTGGTTTGCCAGGTTAATTGTTTTCCTTTTTGGGGGCAAATTGTTGGCATTGCACTTAGAAATTGCATTTAGAAGTCTATTAGGTGATCAGTGATCAGAGTGAAAAAATGCTTTTTTTGTCCTATACAGTAGCAATAGGCATCTGTGTTCATCTGTGGAGCCCGTTACTTTACATTCATTTAATGTATAGCATTGAAACTGAGAGGTTGTTTCAAAGCCTCAGCTGTGTATTGGTTTAAGGATTGAGGGCATGGTAGTTTGTTGCTATTGTTTGGTGTTCAAGAGGGACTCTGAATACAGCACAGCGAGCGCTTCAGCCACTGTACCGCACACCTAATCAGACCGCAGAACAGAACGGAAACGAGGCTGAACCAGAGAAATGACCCGCACATCAATGCAAAGCCTGTTATTTCATTTATCTGGAGAAGCACAGTAAACGCAATGGAAATGTTCATTAAAACATTCGGGGTTTCGTGTGTGTCACTGTCCAAGCAAGTAGAGTGTGCCATGCCTCTTGCTCATTGAAAGCTGCTGGTATTCTTGCTCAACAACCTTTTGTTCCATAAAAATCTGACCATTTTGTCATAGGAAGTCGGTACGAGCTCAGTATTTCATGTCAAATGGTAAAATCTTAATTTATAAAATTGCATCATCCATGAAATAATTTTTTGGCTGCTGTTCAGTAAAGCTGAATGTTTTTTATACTCTATACTGACCGGAGTCCCTCCTCTCTGCTTTGGGGCTCAGGCTACTCTTCACCTCTTTGTTCATGACCAGATTATGCTAAACAGTACAGGGTGAAAAGCAGGGGAGGACTGAAAAATCAATCGCACCGATCAATTCCATGTCATTAACCATCTCTGCCCTGAAACCACTCTCTTGTGATTATGTGTAATTATTTAGGTGACTTATTGCCAATGATTGTTCATATCTGTACCAGACCTAGAATGAAAGGAAGTCCTCTCTGTGTAGAGAGTGCAGTACAGCACAGTGCAATACACTGTAGTAAACGCTCCCTCGCTGGCTGTGAGCAGTACCAGCCTGCTCTCTGCATCTATCCCTACTGTGGCTGACCTGGCAGATGCGCTGTATTGTAGACTGGACTGTGCCACAGTCAGAGAACATCACATTTCTTCTGCTATGTTGACATTTAAAAAAAGAATAATAATTAAATAACCAGAATTTAATTATGGCATGACATTTGTCCTGCTCATTTCTGGCTAAAAGAATAGCCAGAAATGACAGTGGATATAAAAAGTGTCCATTTTATTTACTTGCTTCATAGAATGAAAATGGATTTAATAATATAAAAACCATTCTAAAGATTTTTAAACCAAGTGGAGGAAGACGGATGGTCTGATGAGACCAAGATTGAACTTTTTGGCCTGAACGTTAGGCGCTATATTTGGCGCAAGCCTAACATTGCGCATCATCCCAAGAACACTGTCCCTACCGTGAAACATGGTGGCGGGAGACTAATGCTATGGGGATGCTTCTCTTCTTAAGGGACTGGAAAACTTGTCAAAATAGAGGGCAAAATGGATGGTGCAAGATATAGACAAATCTTTGAGGAAAACCTGCTGCAGTCTGCAAGAGACCTGGGACTTGGGAGAATATTTATATTCCAGCAGGACCATGACACAAAGCATATGGCAAAAGCCACATTGGAGTAGTTTAAAAAATCTAATCAAATCTATGTCCTGGAGTGGCCCAGTCAAAGCGCAGACCTCAATTCTATTGAGAATCTGTGGAATGATTAGAAAATTACTGTTCACCAATGGTAAAGAAGAATGGGTGAAAATTGCATTGTCCAGATGTGCAAAGCTGGTAGAGACTTACCCAAATACTCCTTCTACCGAGTATTAAGTCAATGGGGGTGAATACTTATGGAATCAATTGTCTGTTTTTTATTTGTGATCAATTTAGAAAAAGCTTTATATAGTTTTTTAATTTTTATTATAGTGTATTTTGTGTTGATCAGTTGCAATGAAATCCATTTTGATTCCATGAAGTAAGAAAATAAAACGTGAAAACAAAGGAGAAAAGTGCTGTTCATACCCACTGTAGGTATGACATTTGTTCTGCTGCATTACAAAAAGAAAGAATAGCCTACACGGAAATGAGGTATGACAGAGGGTGCATCATTGGGCGTGGTTCTGCATTTTAAATCTGCGCTATGTAAACATATATAAGCATGTACTGTTTGCTGCTGCGCGGCAGACCCCCATCTACAAAGTCTTTTATATTCCGTTCTTGCAAAGGCGCAGTTGCTGTGTGTTGGTAATTAGCAAGAACTGTGGGTTTGTGGTGATGAACTCTCCTTAATCATGGGGACAGTGTTGTGCTCAGATCACAATCTCCCCCTGTGCAATCAGCAGGCCCGTTGCAGATGGTGCTGGGTCCGGAGAATCGTCTGGGAGTAATCAGGGAAGCCATGTGCGAATTGACAGTAGGGCAGACCAAAGGGGCTATCAATAGGGCCGGGGCAGCTGGCTGTCCCTTGTTCCCATTATGATAAATTGACAGCTCTGCGCAGTCAGTGGTCTCCACATAGCAATCTGTCATCCTCTTGCCCTAATGAAAAGCATCTGATTAGCTCTTAATATTATGCTGTCCGTGGTGCGCGCGTGCATGCGTGCGTGCGTGCGTGAGACAGTGAGAAAGTGCATGTGCGAGTGTGTGTGTGCGCGTGTGTGAACGTGAGCAGTGGGCAAGCTGCACAGGACAGAGAGAGCATAGTAGGTTCTGCCTGCCAGATTGGACAAGATAAATCATGTGATTGCTTTGGAGAGACCTGGAACATTATAAATTCATTGCAGATTATTAGTTCAAGGGAACAGATAATGGATGGTGACGAGGTAATGGATGTGGAGGACATTGGTAGTCATTGCTTGCCATAATGACCGTGTTAATTTTATTTTATTTTGAAAAGTGAATAATAATTGCGACTATCAGGCAATGCACAAGCACGCCTTGTTTAGTATATCTATCCTGTGAAGCGTTTAGTTTATCTATCCTGTAAAGCGTTTAGTATATCTATCCTGTCATGGTGCATCCTCAGCAAAACAGCTGTTGTGTTAAGTTGTGTTATTGTACAAACTGTTCTGATGATTCCCCTTTGAAAATGTGAGAGCAGGGTCATGTACAGATACAGCTAACTGCCAAAATGAAGGAAACACCATCACAAAGTGTCTACAACGTGGTGGGACGTTGGGCCACCACGAGCCACCAGAACAGCTGAAATGCACTTTGGCATAATTTCTACAAGCGTCTGGAACTCTGTTGGAGGGATGCAACACCATTCTTCTGTGAGAAATTCCATCATTTGGTGTTTCGTTGATGGTGGTGGTGGAAAATGCTGTCTCAGGCCTCGTACCTGAGAGCACGTAATTGTGGTTCTGCAAAAAAGGTACCACACAGGTACTGTACGTATATCCCAGGCCATGAGACTAGGTTGAAATGGTGGCCAAAAGATAATAATTCCAAGTGACTGCTACTTACATACAGTAGCATACAGTTTGCTAGCAAGCAGGGGTATAATACGTTATACCCTTTGGTCTTATAGTTTGTCATAGCAATGATTTATATATCATTATAAAGGCTGTTATAATTACCTGTGAGTTGTTATGAGTGCTTATAGCAGTGTTATAGTGCATTATAAGTGCATCATAAGACACTATATATACAGCTATAAGGCATCATATGTGTTTGCTTCATAGAAGGTGTTACCAAAATATCTTCCCAAAAGTATGAATGCACTCACTGTGTTTGTGAATAATAAGAACACTTGACAAAATTGAAGTCCGTTTTTTATTGAACTCATCAGATATAAATTAGGTCAGAAAAAGTCACGTCTCTTTCTAACCGATGAAGAAGATTAAGGTGTAATGTCTCCTGGTGTTAGGAACATAGTGTTGTTGAGTTGAGGGCCATTGCCTTGGACCAAATGTGTTGCAGTGTATTCAGCTCGCAGTATGGCGGTTGTGCTGTCGCTATTTGAACGAGCTAATAAACACATGAATGCAAATATGTGAAGAGTCTCCCAGACAGTATGCCCAGACAGTGCTAACTTCAGAGGCTTGGAGCAGTATGTGTGAGATGTATGGCCATTTTATCCGCTGAAAAGCATTTCATGCGGGGGGGGTGCAGTGTGGGCTAGGTAGAATAATGAGAAGAGAAGAGCCATGTGTTTGTCTGGAGTGTCAGCCTGGGCCATTCTGGTTTTGTCTGCTCAGAATGCTCGAAAGGGACAGCCTCGGTGCGTTGTGCAATTAGGGACAGCCACTCTACAACTTTGTCCTCGCCGTCTGAGCTCAAAACTTGGCAGAGAGACAACTGCCTCCCCCCCTCTCTCTCTCCTGATCACCGCTGGGGGTGGTATTTCTGGGCCTGGGTAAGTAGCAGTTGCAGCATTACCAACTGAAGCAGCACTTAGGGAAATGACAGTGCAGTGTTCATCCTGTCACGCTGGACTGTAAACAGTCGTTATAGCCGAGTGTTTATCCCAGGCACGGTGTAAACACCCATCTGCGCGTGTCTGTGAGTGAAGCCGTCCAGACCCGGCGCCCACCCAGGCTCCTGGAGCAGTGTCCCGACCCTCGCCTTGTTTCGCCTGGGATCAAAGAGCTTTGCTGCTCACTCGATGCCCACTGCAAAGAACCTGCCAACACAAATCCATTCATTCCCTCTCCTCTCACGTAGAAACGCGCCGGCGTGACTGTGTTCTGCGCGCACTTGCAGTGTCCGCTCTTATTGGACTGCGTACGCTATAGGCACACATCCTGGAACATGTGTGGTGAAGCACTCGGGGGAAGGCCCCACTCCCTTGTACAGCACCTACGGCCCCTCTCGTTCCATAGCAACCACGGAATTATCTCAGTGATGACATCATTCCAGAGTAAGGCAGGATTTCAGGCGGGGTTGCTGGGAGATTTGGGAGGAAAGAGCACCCAGAATTAATATTATATTTCTGATAGATAATGAACATTTCTTGTCAGTTAGACACCATAAAATAGATATTTTTTAATTTTATGACGTTGTTGTTCTCCATTGCGTGGAGGAACTGGCCTTCTTCCGTGTGCCAAAAGTAATTAGGCTACATTAATCTGGCTTGTGGGAGTGATCAATTCAAAGAGAAATGTAGCTGTAGTATAAATCCAATTACACCAATTTTTCAGATGTGGCACATTGGTGACACCTTCACTGAATACAGTGCCCAGTCTGAAACAAGCCATAAACCAAACCAAAACAAATGTTTGTATTTTTAGCAAAGTGTAATTGTAATCGCGCTTATTAAGTGCGGGCGCCCAAGTGGCATGACGGTTTGATTGAGTTCCTTGAGTTCCCAGCTTTTCTGGTTCTGTTAGAAGCGGTGATCAAACCGCTCTCAGAAGTTGTGCCAGTGAGTTTCTACTTTGCAGCGGTCTTTAATGAGCTCCCCTGAGCAGAGGGGAGAATGCATTGGTTCTCCCTGACTCACTCTCCGCTTTTAATTGGTGAGCGATGGAGGCCTGCTGTGGAATGCCTGCCACAACCTCTCCATCATGTGCACAGAGACATCCGTGTGTTCAAACGCTCCATTTTGAAAAGCCTGTTCTGACCCGCTCTCCAAACTCCCTGAATAACGCAATGCCGTAATGCCTTTCAAATGTACATCTCAGTCTTTAAGAAAGAAGTACCCTTAACTTTGTGCATTCGATAAACAAATGTTGTTCTTGTGCATGATACACGGGAAATCCACTTTCTTGATTTTGATTAATATGTTGTCCAGTCTGGCAGTTTAATTGTTTAATAAAAAAATCTGCCAATGTGTCCTCCTCACTATAAGAGAACCCTTCCGTTTCCACGAAAGGAAAAAATATGAATGGCTTTTTACTAGCTCCCTCTGGTGGCGATTCTCCCACAATGCTCTTAATGCACTGTAGGGCTCATCCCCTCCTCTTCGGTTAATTAAATTATACTGAACTAAATGACTGTTCATGTTGATACAGGAAATTGGATTATTTTTATTGGCCCGTACATTCTATCTAGTAGTTACGGTTACTGTATGACAATAAATTGAGCCGTATGTCACAAATGTCTTGCTGGCCTGTTACAACCCTTTTGTTATTGTGCTTGTTTTATGACGAGGGTGGTTAATGCTTTTCAATTAATATTACAGTATTCCCTTCTATTCATAGGAACCTACTTATCTTCTGTAAGGTAATGTTATTGAACATGTGAAGTTCTTAACCGCTCCAGTTGAGATAAAATGCCGAGCCCAGTGGCACAGCAGCAGCCGATCCTCTGGTTCAGGGGCCATCGTATCCGAACAATGTGCCACATGACTCGCCTCTCACAGCCGTCCTGCTGCACATCCGTCATTCGAGATCGGCCGATTTCCCACCCGCTCTTTCCTCGCATGCTATTTAAAACTCGAATCCGAATCGCGGAGGCCCGGCATTAAATGAAACCAGACACAGACGTATCGCGTTGCCGTTTGAGAGATGGGCTGCCATCGTCGCGGAGTATTGGAAACCCGCGGTTAATCAGCAAAGCTTCAGCTTTGTTAAGGGGGAGGTCAAGTCCTTTTTGAGGCAGTGAGGCTCGTGAATCATGTTTGGCCTGCTCACTGCGGCAGGAGCGGAGCCAGTGGCTGGGAGCCGAGCGGGGGCCGGGTTCCTCCGCATACCCTCGGTCACAAGCGGGGAAGCGACCCGCTCAGAGTAAACACCATCTTTACTGCTTAGGTGCCCTGCCACTTTGCATAGCAGGCTCAGCTGGCTGTGAGGAATTACAGATATTTACAGCCCCTGTCTTAGCATAGCCCTGTAGATAAAAACAAATGACTCTCAACGCCCCCCACACACACAATTTACGTCCTCCTTGCCCCCTTCTGGTATCCTCCTGAAACCCAGTTTATGAGCTGTCCTGGGAACAAAGACAAGCCTTTTATAAAGATTATTTTCCACAAAATATAAAGACAGTATGACCTCCATTAGTGGCTTGTTTTCTGACACTTATTGGCATGTTCTGTCCTCTCCTTTTCTCCAAAGGATTTTGCTCACAATATGGGTAAAGTGGGTTGTTTTGTTGGGTTAGGGTTAAAAGGGTGAACCGGGCCAATTGACTGTGTGTTTCATGCGCTACAGGAAATTGAATCAGACATTTTCCCAATGAAGATATCCATGAGATTTCTCAAAGTCATCTTAGACAGTTTTCTACTGGAGAAAAAAAGTCGGCACACGTGTGACGTGAAGCAGTAAGGGCGTTTCTAAAGAGCAGGTGGGCGAAGTTCCGTCTCGGTGGAGGCGGATCATTGCCGGCCTCGGGGATACTAGCTTGACCCGGAGAACGTGCAGCGGGCTCGTGAGGGGAGGGCAAATCGAAATAAATAGAGTGCTTGAGTAGCCATTGAATTGGCTACTAAATCGGGAGAAAAACAGGGGGAAAAAATCTGAAACAAATTGAAGAAAAACAAATATGATGTTGGTGGGACATGTAGATGGTCATTAATCCATAAATCTGCAAATAGTGAGTACAGTAGTACAGATCAATCCATAACCTTTGTGAATTATGTTGTCTCGTGGGTGTACTGCTGGCTGTGTGAGACTGAATGAAGACCTTTCTTCACTTGGGGGGAAAGACCATGGTTGCAGCATGCTACCACTACCAAGAGAGGAACTACTACTACATATATTTCATAAATATTTGCAGATATCTGACTCATAAAGACAGAGGTGGAGGAGGAGGGAGGCTAGTTAAATAGCTGAAGGTAGCTACTGTACCTGATGCTGTATTGATAGACATAATCCTTTTTGAGATATGTATTTCTTTTGATGACTACTGAGATTCGTCTCTGTGATGATTTTATGTCTGCATGTACCTCAGGGCCAGAGTAAACGGCCCACATTTGCATTTGTATTTAATGAAAGCCTTCGTGTTTCATACTTGACAATTGTGATCGTTGGAATTGTTTGAGCGGTCGCTCCCTTGCCACCTGGCCTGCTCACTTATGAACAGAGGGCCTCAGGACATGTACCCCAGAGTTAATGTATATTACGATCCCCATTCTGAGGGTCACGTTCCCTCGGCACCACTCGGAGGGCCGACAGAGCACAGGACTCTGAAGTGCATTGTCCGCCTGGGTGTTCATGTATTCGCATTAGCATATTATGACAGTGTGTAATTCCGAGGACACCAGAGTCAACGCGCGCGACAGACAAAGGTGGCGCAAGGTGAGAAACTGTTCGAGGAAGAGGGCTGCAGACGGCGGCCGGAGTGTCGAGCCGCATTGTGTCGTCCTTCCTGTCCCCTCCTGCTCCCCGCTCGCCAGCTTGCGCTCCTCCCCACAGGGATTAGCTTTGACGATTATTTTCCGTTTCCCGCTTAATGTCTCCTCTGACACGAAGTGTCCTTTTACAGAGAGCGCTGCCATTTTACGAGTCTTGGTGGGTGGGTGGGGAGGGGAGGGGAGGGGGGGCCGGGTGGGCCAGTGTAATGGTTCCCATGGAGACGGGGAATGGCAGGGACTCACCGGGGGATGTGATGCGTTAGACCGGGAGAGGCCATTCTGGTGTAGAACTCTGAAAGGTACACTGATATTTTTGTAACGTGACTCGGTCTACTTTTAAGAAAGTTCACTGGGTGGGGTGATCATCCAGGAATAGTGAGTCGAAATGTATCGGCGTGGCTGACTTTTTAAAGAATACTGGAATGACCCAAAAATAAACACTGTGAATGAAGGCTTGTTCCCAAGAGTGTTTTCCTAAAACTGTGCACTCCACTGGAGAGTATATTTCATCACACAAGAAGAAAAATAAGAAAAAACAGAGTTTCGTCTGTATAATAGAAGTGCGAAACCCCAGAGAATGTTTCAGGAGTTCTGTATGCGTCTGTGTTAGTGTGGAACCTTCCTTTCTCAGTGGTCTAAAGCACGTCGTTAGATAATATTGTAGGCCTATCCGATTCTACTGTGAAGGCGCTTTGTCCTGTAAGGAAACCAAACCAAACAAGCTTGAGTCACGGAGGTGTGACTCTGGAGGAAGTTGGGACTGGCCTACTGGCTATTTAGCTTTTTCAAGTATTGCTGTGGAAGACTTAGTCCTCTGTAATGTTTTTAAAAGCTCAACTGAATTTGAGCTAATCAGGGACACCACCTGTCAAAAGCAACAATCCCATTACCAGTAATCCCAAACGCAGGAATCGGAAAAAACACACGGACCAGTTAGCGCATTCTGAGCTGGGCGATGTGTACTTTCTGTTCCACCTCTTGACTGTGGGAGTACCCAGGGAGGGCTTGGGGAAGCGGGGGGTCAGATTGCCAGGAATTTGCACCTCGCCGGAAAGTTCAGTCACCGCAGACTAGCGATGTCTCTGCTCGCCTGCCGCACTGTGCAGCTACCACGGTAAGTGTCACGGCGCACGCATTCCCTTGGATGGGACCGAGATTCTCCCGTCAGGTTTCTGTCTGGGACGGAAAAACAAGCTAAGTAAGACGGAGCGCAGCTGTGCGTGGAGAAGGCTTTCCGAGGTGGACGCTTTGTCTTATTTCTTCCTTGTGTGTTCTTCCTGTTTTTGATGGATTCCCTTGTTTGTGCAAAACTGCACATCACATTGTGCACTGTATATAAGGGACACTCGGGCACGTATGGCTGCGTGGCCTCTTTAATGCCGTCGTGATGATTCCTCGCTCTCTCTGCTGCTCCCAGCTCCGCTCCGCTCTGCCGTTTGTCCTGGAACGAGCACTGACCTTGCAGGGCTGCGATATAGGAACAGCTGACAGCATCAGGCAGGACACACAGCACACAGAGCCATGCAGTAAGTGGACATACCGACGGGTAGCACGGGGAGAGAGAGAGAGAGAGAGAGAGAGAGAGAGAGAGAGGAGGGAGAGCGAGAGAGATGGAGAGAGCTAGAGAGATGGAGGGTAGGGGGAATTGAGGGGGAGGGGAGAGAGAAGCAGAGAGCAGGATAGGGAAAAAGTGACTGAGTGAGAGAGAGAGAGAGAGAGAGAGAGAGAGAGAGAGAGAGAGAGGAGGGAGGAGGAGGAGGAGGAGGAGGAGGGTAGAGATCCACAGGGCCCAGCCCAGCTCATCGGCGTCGAGGTGAATGTGCAGATCAGTTAATCCGTCAGCTCCAGGTCCCTGGCGCCGTCTCCCAGCCTTGCGGGCCGTCACCCAGCGGGCTCTCCCCCCGCCTTCCCGTCCGGCGGACGCCTCTCACGCTCTCCTCCTCCCTCGCGTCCACACCGAGCCGCTGCAGAGAGAGCCTCCCGGCCCTGGCTGGGTCGCTGTTGATGTTTTTGCCGGCGGCCGGCCGGAGTGCGGACGCGCTGTGAGGTAGGTGGATTTCTGGTGCGGGCGCAGACCGGGGCGCTCGCTCGCTGGCTGCTGCCGCTGCAGCGGGCTGTGTTTACCGGGGGCAGTGCAGACTGCAGCTGTGTGGGTGTGCTGTGTGCTGTGCTGCTCCTCCATTCCATAGTCTGATGTCATCTCCATTGTGATGCGGCGCTGCCGGAGGGCATAGCGGTTTGCTTAGTAAGCGGAACAGGCGCGTTGACTTCCAGAGACGGCTGTGACGGGGGTTTCAAAAAGCCTACAAGCCTCCATGAGTCCCTCCTCTCTCCTCGGGATCCAGAGAGTCACAACCATTCCTGACAGGGTTGGGGGGGCGGGGGGGTCTTCGTTTTATGGCTTTTCAATTAAATGTATGGCCATGCCGAGGCAGCGCTCTGTGATGAATTCACATTGATTTCTGAAATTGTTCCTGTGATTGCGCATTACATCAGGCCGTTCCCAATTTGTGGAAACAGCTGACCTAAACAAATTACGCCTGTTCCCAGAACGGACGGCCTCCCATGCCCCACCATTAGAACTAATTAAATGTACCCTGCATGAGGCTCTTTATTTCTCTCCCTTTATTTATCTCCTCCTCTCTAAGCACTCTTTCTCTTTCTTTCTCTCTCTCTCTCCTCCCCCCCCCCCTCTCTCTCTGTCACACATTTGGCATATTTTAGGTATAAATATATATGCTTGCATTGATCCATTCCTACATTGTGTTTGGATTGATCTTTAACCTACTTACTTACTTGCTTGTCTTCAAGGCATATTTTTTAATAATTTTTTTTATTTTCTTGTTTTGTTTTGTCCTTAGGGGGATTTTGAGTTTTGTAGATTATGTTCCATTAATCTGCTTTGTATCAGATAGTGCAGTAATAATGAAAGTCTCTGTGGTTCTGCATAAGCACAGACTCGGCCAGGATTTCATATGCTCAAACACATGAACATGTTTTCTCTTCACATTATCGCAGATTCATGTCAATGTTGACAATACAGTGAAAATACAGTTATATTACGGTGTTTTATGGTTTTGCAGTTAAGAGATACTGTTGTTCAAGCATGTTATACAGTTGGGAAATGAAACAAGAGCCTCCCAAGCCAGACTTTACTGTAAGCATGGTAGTTTTTCAGAAAGATTCCTTTTCTTGACAAATCCTTTCCTCCTCTGGTTTGTGGCTTTTTATGCCTCTGCAGTTAAAAAATTGAAAATATGTTATCGTGATTATACTGATGAACTGTGCATGAAAACGATACCTTTGAAATATCTTTGTTGTGACATCGATTTCGTTTTTTCACTTTTTGAGGGGGTAGGACAGTATTGCTCAGTGCCAAGAATTCCCAGTCTATCATTTTTCACCCCTGATGCAGTCAGATGCACCCAGAGCCTCATTTGACATTCTTCGAGGGAGATGAGCTGAAATCGCTACTCACTACTCCATTTTCATCCTCGTGCTACAAACAAAAAAAGCACAGAAAAGTGTTTTCTTTTTTTTTTTTTTTTTTTTATCCCAGACTTTTTTTTTTTTTTTTTTTTTTAACCCAGAATTCCCCTTGTAATTATGAGCCCCGTTGGAAGAGGAAGAACTGAGTTGTGACTCATCACCATGTGTTTTACAGATGACATCCTTCCTTTTCATCGCCGTCGTCAACACTTAGGAACATTCACTGTGCTAAAGGTTGTGCATACAAAGCCCTTATTTTCAAAGGGCACATAAAGAAAAAAACACCATAAATACCCATTTGGGCCTCAGTTACAATGAGGAGTCATGTGAATTTGAAGATAAATCCCTGGTTGTTATAGAATTCCAGAAAATGGGAGTGGTTTCTGTGTTAGTGCTACTTTTCTGATGGTGTCTTACTTTGGAAGGATGATGCAGCAGTTTTTGCCACTGGAAACTGGAAGTGAAAGAGCAGGAGCACAACATTTTTGTTGTTATTATTATTTTTATTAAAAAATATTAGTTGTAGTAGTAGTAGGAGTAATGGTATTAAGAAGTAGTAATATTATAAGTAGTAAAAGGAGTTGTTGACGTTGTTGTATAAGTATGTAGAATACTGTTTTGATACATAATTCATATGTACTATCATTCAGTGGAGAACTACTCTGTTTATATGCAGTGTGTTAGGTTGTTATTTTTGACTCATCAGTGTAATAAAACCATTTGTTTGGACAGGTTGAGCTCAGACTGCATTCAGACACTAATTAACTGCACAGTGGTTGTTCTGATGTGTATGGCTCAGGGCAATAATACAAATATCTTTCCCACGTACAGTAGTCATTTTATAATCATTATAATAATAATCATTGTAGTCATCATGTTTATGAAGGAATTGAGTACGCTGAAACGAGATGACAGTAGCATTACACTAGATAAAACACTAACTGATGGGCATGGTGGTTTGAATTGACTTTTGTCTTCCTTGGTTTGCATTAAGCAGAATAAGCTGGAATATTTGCTGCTACGTGTTCATTTTGCAAGCAGTACTGGTGTTAAGGGCTGTTAAGTGTAAGCAGATCTCTTTGTGGCCTGCAACGTGCCTCCAAACTTAAAAAACGTGACGTCTCCTCAACTTAAGCCCGTACTAAATGTATGGCTCTCTTCTGTTTTGAAAGTTTGAAAAAGCATTTGATCATGCGGTGTCCTCTACCACAACACTTTTTTAATTTATTTTGTATTCACAGTTTAAATTCAGTCCCATGTGTGACCATTCGGGGGGATAATAATATAACCGTGAGACAATATTCCTCTGCCTCGTAATATTTTAGCGATGTGATATTTAGTCAGATAAGTCAACACTGACTTGTTCTGTATGCAAATGAGCCTGTGATCATTACCCTTTGTGTTCTAATGCATTCACTTTGCCCTTGCTGTCTGCGTGCGTCCTGCCGCTGTGTGCAAATCTCGCGGGAAGGAAATGTGAACGGTTTTCAGCGCCAAGCTTAGTGTTGATAAAAAGGTGACTTGACATTTACCTCTGCGCTTGACAGACACATTTGGAGGATAAGCCACATACTGGCAGTACTGAAGGGCCGCCCACGGCTGAGCCGCAGAACTCCCGAATACTGGCACCAGGACCCCGTGATAATCAATCGATCAATCAATCAATCTTTATTTTTGTATAGCGCCATTTACAAACAGGTTGTCACACAGCGCTTCACAATTGGCATTTTCCAGAGGGAATCAAAAAACCAGAAAACCATTGGAGCCAATGTGGGAGACTGGAAAATTATTCCCTGACCCCTTAAAAGGCGGTCGAGATGAACTCCTGGAAAATTGTGGGATACAGAGAAAAACAACACAAATAGTCCTTGAGGCTCATGTGGCTTAACAGACCACTGGAAGGGCATTCTAACCATGTATGGCATTCTAACCATGTATTTCTCCCAAGTAATTATTGGAGGTTTGTGGATTATGCCCAGTATCATCCACCTTGCTTTGAGATGTCAGATGAACCAAACATTTTGGTGTGACATCGATTTTTGAACCCATTTCATCCATCACTGAACCAGCTGTCTCAAACTGGCCTCCTAATCACCCCCCTTGCAGGTCACTGGCCATGTGTTCCCTTGAATTCCCTGCCCTCCTTGTGTCTCCAGGCTGTCACTGTGGATGAGAAAGTATCTCCCACTTAAATGAAGGTTAAAACGACGACAACTAAAACATGAATAATAGTATCAATCCTTCTGTAATTATTTATTTGAAAGTTTTTGCTGAAAGTAGGGCTTATCGCTATAGATTGGCACGGTCATCTCACCAGATTGGGTTTGTTCTATGAATCTATGTCTTCTCACAAGATCGGTTGTGCAAACTAATGAGTTGTTAGTGGAACAATGGCCCGATTGTGCAGCGCAGTAAAGGCACATTGTGAGATGGCTCAGTAAATAAAGAGAGCTTTGCATTGAGGGTCTTGCAGCTTTTCCCGAAGGCAGCATGTCGGGCTGTTGCTTTCACAGTGGACCCCACAGTTCTCAGACCCCTGCCAAGCAGAGCTGTTTAATGAGAACTTTCTTTCCAGCAACATAGCCCCTGGAAAAGCTGGTTTCCTGCTGGCGAGCTTGGCACACAGGCTCTGTGTGGGTTGCTTGTGAAGTGGGTGTCTCTGTTTCTCTCTCTTTATGTCTCTCCCTCTCTGTTTCTTTTTCTCTCTCCCTCTCTCTCTCTCTCCCTCTCTCTCTCTCTCTCTCTCTCTCTCTCTTTCCCTGGGCGTTCCTCGCTCTACCGGCCCTGATTAGCGTGCAATGGCGGGGGGTTGAGGAAAATCCGTGCTAACCGAGGGGTTTAAATAATTAGCCTTATGGAGGAGACCAATTCGCTGGCCGAGGGGAGCCACACCCCGTCGTTTTGTTTTCGGCACAATGTCAGTCGGTCGTCAGGTGTGTGGACACCGACTTCCTTTTGACAATGACGTCTGTGGTACTCAGTGATTTTATGTTCCTTCACGTCCTACCTTGGGAATGCAGTGAGGCTACGATAAAGACAAACAGCACTGCTGTTTAGCCAAAAAGACTCGCGAAAAACGTAGGCCCGCAAAATTGCACCACGCTCTAACATGGACAAACAATCTGGCAGGTTGATATTTGCCCCCCGCGATGGTGCTTTGAAAAACATCTAAGCAGAACAGAAGTGCACTTGAGTGTGCCCGGTGATGCGGGTGTCATATTTCGTTCCCTCATTAAGGTGCTGTCGCTGAGCGTGCAGTCTTCAATGATGTTGCGAAGGACACTACCGGTCGGTTGGTCAGTGCCAGAGACCACAACCCCGTGGAATGAACACCGGGACACCCGGCGAGAGTATCGTGCCAGACGTGTGGCTGACAGTCGACTACTTACACCTTCCGCACGATCTCTGTCTCAGCTCAGCCTCAACCCTTGGCCGATTACCGGCACATCAAGGGTTAAACCTCCCGTGCTCCTGTGCCTGCGTTCGAGGCTTATTCCACATTTACAACCAGGATAGAGCGCTGCTCTGTAATCTGTTTTTCTGCTCTGCTCGGGACATGCACATATTTTCTGCACGCAGTCAACCTAATTGCTGCAGTGCTGTTTGACCCTTACTCTTGATGTAGTAACCAGGTCTGTAGCTTAGACACGGGACTCGGGGCACCCAGTTCTGGACTTTGGACAGAGGTATTGCACTGCACTGCACTTCTCGTGGGAATGAGAAATGGGATCATTACTTGGTTTGGGTTAGATTAACGTTAACAGAGGGACGTTAACAGAAGGAAGTTTGTCACTGCGGGGCCATTTGTTAACAAGATGGTAAGTGAAAGCACATGTCTGGTTTTGACTACATCTGTTCAACCGAATATAATTGGGCTACTCGTAATATCAACGCTGGGAGTTTGTAAAGTTGAAAAAGGGAACCGTGGCGTGACCTTTATTGATGGAATCCTCATGTTGTAGGTGTAAGCGTTTTTTTTTGGTTTTTTTACTTTTAAAGATCTGGACATGAACCGTTTAAAGACCACTTCTGCAGGTTACTGGTAGTGGCTAAGTATGAAATGGTTTGAGTTGGGTTTTGAGAGGGTGGCGTTGTTGTTGTTGAAGGGGTGGAGAGCGGAGGTGTAGAGCATCCGGTCCCTGCTGTACTGTGAGACGCCTGCCTCGGGGTTCGTGTGTTCTGAGGTGTTCGTTATTACGGGAGCACATGTGACCTTGTCTGTGAGGTGAAACTGCAGCCTGAGGGGAAGGAAGGCCAGCGATGCGGATCGTTGCTGCATGTCCATTATGTCAACGTTGGCGCCATCAAAGCAAGCAAGTCTCAATGCTTAGAAGCACCTCGGGCTTCTTTTACTGCGCTGTTTGTTCCTCCTGTACTGTTTCAGTTGAGAAAGAATTACATTGAGCTGAATCGTTTCATTATCCCTGAGTTTACGGTTCCCTACGATCTTTCCAGAAAAACAACAGTTTTGGTGCTCTCTTTGGACTCGTCGATGATTAATTTGAGAGTTTTTACTTTCTTCTTCTCTTTTAGAGAACGATGGTACTAGGAAGGTGGGCAGTGAATACAGGTAGACCATCATATGGTTTGTTTTAAATGCCGTTCATCAAGAAAAATAGCTGGCAGAAGAGTTCAGGATTCCTATACTGTCCTTTCCAAGATATTGTACACATTTTTCTCCTCTTCCTGAAAAACAATCCCTCTTCTTTCCTTCCTGAAATGGCTCTTGTGACATCCATCCAAGTTTTTGCTGACTGGCCTTCCTTTTTTACTGGAAAAGGAAAGGAAAGATATAAGTGCACTCTAATCCAAGTCTTTTGAGGATATGAACCGGTTGTTTAGTATATCTGTTCAGGATTAATAATGTTCTTCAAAACCGGACAGAGCTGCTACATCTTTTGCTACATCTGTACTCAGAGCTGAGTACATCTTTTGAATGGTGTTCATTTGATATCATCTATTTATAATAATGAGAATAAAACACTTTAGATGCTGAATGCTGTCCATTACACTAATTGTTTGACCAGTACTAGTACCAATTGTCATGATAAAACATTTTTTTTAAATCTGACCGCTTACTAAAGTTTCATATTAGGCTGTTTAAAAACGTCTGTTTATGCAAAAAGGCAAAGGCATGTTTCACAACACGTGTCTAGAAAAGTGTGCAGCTTATCTTCATGCTGGTGTGTCACACCCAGACGGAAATGTAAACTTCCTTGGCAACCGTTACTTCTGAGCTACTGACTGTTGCCCTTATGCGCTGCTTGTTTGCGTTGCTATATGCCGGTGGACAGCTCAGATTTGCGATGTTTTCGGAAAAAGAGAGGGCTGACACCAGGGCAGGATTTCCTTTGACAAACGGGCGAATGCCTGACACTGCAAGTTGTCCGAACATCTGGCTGTTGTGAGCGATCCGCAGAATAGCAGCATTGTTATACGAAGCAAAGTTCTTCAGGGCAAAACAACTGGTCTCTGAGGAGTGAGGCGCAAACGAGGGCAAAGGCAAAAAGGCACTGTGGGCCCGGCCACCACGCCAACCACCAGCCTCTTCATCACCAGCTCTGTGCTTTGGGTGGAACTCAGCCACCAGCCTCTTCGTCACCGGCTCCGCTGTCTAGAGAGTCGAACACGGTAAGCAGTTTGGCAGTAGGTTGTGCAGCTGTGAATTAGGCTGTGAGGCAGTGAAGTTGATGCGTACTGTGGAACAGTTATTCCTCTGAGATCAAAATCTTTCCTCATTCGGTTTCCCGTCCTGGCTGTTAAGTAGCTGTAAAAAAAGAAGAGAAAAAAACATTTTGCTGTGAAATAAATCAGTACTGATCGGTCTGTCATTGTATAATAGCAATAATTATATTGTGGCACTTTTGATTTAATTGCTATGGCAACTATTTGTTGGGATTAGGGTCACACACACACACATCCCGCGTGCACAACGTTCCTGGTTTATTTTGGGCTTGTGTTGCAGTCGTTACGTAGTAGAGGCAAACCCCTCCCAGATGGGTAAATGTGTGCTCTACCGCCTGAAGGAAGAGATCAAAATAGAGAATCAAATTACGTGTCATGGCGAGCAAATTCAAGATCAAGGTGGTTTGTTTGTTTACAGATTTGTACAATGTTGATATATTTTGATGTACTTAGCATGCAGTCCGCCAGTCCAAATGTCCGGTTTGAGCTGCTTTTGGATTGCGACACTGGGGGATGAATTTCCTAGAACTATTTTGTTGTGTTATTGAACACCTGTCTGTGTAGACTGGGCCTCTGTTGGAGATGAGACTGCTAACCAGTCTTAAGTTTTGGAAAACATATTTTACCATACGAACCCATGCAACAAAGAACCCTATACAGGGGCTAGAAAAAATAACGGACACACTAAACAATGTATGAATATTTATTAACTAATAAGTGGGTTGGGTTGCCTTTTGCCTTCAGAACAGCTTCAATCCTCCTTGCTGTTATACGTTTTTATGCTATGGAAGAATGGTTTACAGTAGTTCCTTGAGAGATGAAGGCAGTGAAAATCTACTCCACACTCCAGAACTTTCTCATCCACAGTGACATTCCAGAACTTTCATTAAAGGTTCAATGATGTTTAGATCTGGTGATTGGGGAGGCCATGCAAGGTGTCTGACATCCTGGTGTTCTAGAAACCACTCTAATTCATTTAGCAGTGTGCATAGGGGCGTTATCATCCTGGAATATAGGAAAAAATGTTGCACCATAAGATACACCTGGTCACCTAAATTGGCTTCCTAAAATGTGTTCTTTGGTTATAATTTTTGTATTTCTTTGTATTTATTTGGAAAGCAATTTAAAGGTAATTTTGGGGTGCTGAATTTAAAAAAGACATTAATTTTTTCATATCAGGTCTGGATTTTTCTACAAGGGGTGTGTATTATCTGGAGCCGATACGCTAAACGAAATGGTGCAATGCCTTTCGGATTAGTCCGGAACTAATCCAGGATCATGATCATCTTTCACAAAAATATACCTGACACAGGAGTAGTCGACATATACTGTACTGTACTGTATATTTCTGCAAGGGGTGTGTGAACAATCCTGACTGCTTCTGTTATATCTGTGGCCTCTTTACACCTATTTCACAAAGAAGAACTATATCCCCTTCTGTTAAGAGGTTATTTTCATTACTTTGGCTGCAAGCTTGGTGATCAGGATAAAGCATGGGCTCCACATATTTGCTGCAATTCATGTGCTGTGATCCTAAGAGAATGGCTTCAAGGAAAGAAGAGGACACATAGATGGCTTTTGCAGTCCCAATGATTTGGAGAAAACAGAAGAACCATTTTGATGACTGTTATTTTTGTCAAAACGTCATCACTGATATTGCAGCAAAGACAAGAAACAAGGTGACATACCCAGATATTACTTCTGCTATCTGACCTGTTCCTCACAGTGATCAACTTCTAAGAAAGAAGAATTGATGTACGCTTCTGAGAGTGATTCATCTTTAGAAATGTGACTTTAACCCTCCAAAAAAAGAAGGTCGACCTCATTTTGTGACTCCAGAGGACCGCAATGACTTGGTAAGAGACATTTTCTCAAGAAAATCTCAAGCAGAAATACTAGCTTCAAGGTTGAAGCCGTGGAAACTTGTTACACAGTAAGTACGCATAACATCATTTAGAAGCAGTTCTGAAATATCATGTATTTTTTATGTGAACAATGACTTGTGTTATTGCAACAATATTGAGGGACTCTTTGCTTATTTTTAAATACTGCATAATCCTGATGAATGGCGACTATTCATTGACTCAGGTAAGTGGAGTTTGAAAGCTGTGTTCCTGCATAATGCTAATGTGTACCCAAGTATTCCTATCGCTCATTCTGTTTATCTGAAGGAATCATACGAGAACATGTTAACTCTTCTGAATGAGATCAAGTTGGTGAATGTTTCCACCAAGATATTTCTCAGATGGAGAAGAATTTTCAGTATTTTAGATTCAGTTCAGTATTCATTTTTGAGGCTATTGTTTTGTGATTTTTAGCAGCTATCCTGTTAAGTGTCCATATCTCTCTCGGTGAGCTTCGACTTGCGACCACTGTTCCTCTTTCCTGATGCACTTTTTCCTTGTTTGGCATATGCCATCATGATGTCGCACCTGGAATTCGAGCACTAACTATTTGACCTCTTTCAAAAGCTTTTGGAAGCTGTCTAGCACACTCTTTGCCTTGTTAGGGCCTTGGAAGTGTATCCCATGCGAACTTGAGCAATACACAGGACTGACTAACTGTTCACCTGCTATGGTGATGGAGCTCTGGGCATGCGCGTTCCAAAGCAGACCGTCGCATTGGATTGCGGACACTATCTTATCATCTTATCAGCTAGCGGGCTGCCCTCTGTCTTCAGCAGTGTTGGCCTACTCCACCAGAGGAGTCGCTGTCTCGTGGGCTCTTCTCAAAGGAGTCCCCTTATCTGACATATATGCTGCTGCTAGTTGGGCATCCTCCAGCACCTACCAGGTACTGTCATGTTAACGTGGCTGCCTCCAGTGTGGTGGGTTCAGCAGTTTTTGGTGTGGCCACTCACTCCCTCTATGAGTGATGGTGACAATCTGGCCATGACGTAGCCTACTGAAATGATGTAGTATAGGGGAATGCCAAGCTGTAGTGATGCAAGCAAGTGAAACATAATGCTGATTATCACTGTAACCACGGTTATGTGAACTCTTGGATCACTACAGATCTCTATGTCGGTGACCTCCTTCGCCTCAGAGTATATGAGGAAATGGAGCTGGCTACGGGGGCTATTATTAGGTGGGTAGCCAGCACTCACGGGACTACTTTTCCTCTCACCTCGATCCTGCACGGAAGAATATACCAAGCCGTAGTTATCCAAGAGTTCACATAACCGTGGTTACAGTGATGACCATTATTCCCCCATGTTTCTCAAGGTCTTTTGTTGTCTGTCTTTCCAGGTGTTAACTCTCAACTATCTTTTTTTTTCTTTTTTTTCTTTTATACCTACATGATTTCCTTCAGTAACAGACAACTACAGCATCTGCCCCTCCATTCTCAGCAATGTACATACATTTTCTTCCGCGCAAGCCTAATTTAACATTTAAAATACTGGGGTATTGTCACATTTCATGTTGCATAGGTTCATACAACGCTGGAGGTGTGATGGTTTTGCTACCTCACTCTCTTTTGGTAGTGGGTACCAACACAGTGCTGGGCCCTTGGCTGTGGCTTGAAGACTGGTTTGACCATGAGATGAGAGCAGTTTCCATCAGACAGGATGAGTTTACTTTCTCCCCTGTCTTAATGGGTTGTGGAGTTGCTGCCTGGTGGTTTTGTGGCTCTACACAAAACACATACACTAGGTCAGGCCTTACCCCTTTTGTAGTTATAGTATTTATGCTTCTAGTATTTATTTTCTAGCCTCAGCTATGATGCACACATTTTTGGGCTAAAAAGGGGAACATATTGTTGGCTCTGGCCGGGAGTATCACCGGTGGCAGCAATTGGCTGTCCGCCCCAGGGAGGGGGACAGGAAGTTCGCTGCGCACAGGAGTGGCTCTGTAGTACCGGAGTTATGGTCGACAGCCTGGCGAGTGCTGTCTCAGAGGAGATGATACTTTGCCTTTGTCACTACCGGTCACAGGACTATGGCAGCGAACTCACTATACAAGGGGGGGATTGACATGAAAAATGTGTAATTGTAGTGTAATTGGCTACTAAATTGGGAGAAAATGGGATTAAATCTGAGACAAAATGTATTTTAAAAAAAGGGGAACGTATTGAACGACTTGATGAGTTCTCATTTGGAGACAACTGGTTCATTGCTCTGAGATTTATTTGAGTTGTATTGTACATTTATGTAACATCTTTTTCTGGACAATGAGTTACCAGATATTGAACGTTTTGCCATTTTTACAATCGCAAAGGTCAATTATCTTATTTTAAATCTACCCTCTTAGTCTTTTTTTTTTATTTCTGATTTTTTCCCGTTTTTCTCCCAATTTGGTTGCCAATTAAACCCTCTATTTACTTCAATTCCCCACGCTCACGAGTCTGTCGCCCGTCCTCCGGGATCGAGACACACATTCCTGGTTGAGTGTTCCCGCCTCTTTCGAGACGGGAAATCTTCCACGGACTCCTTAACCTTCTCCTCGACGGACTCGTGCCGGCTCTCCCTCCCCCTTCCCCCGGAGGCGGACAGCCAAATGCCGCCTCCGATCGGGCTGACGACCAGGGCGGTCTGGTAGAGACGCGGGTTTCGATCCGCGTCCCTGACGGGCAGCGCACACCACTCCGAAGCGTGGTGCACTAGACCGCTGCGCCATCCGCCAGGCCTCTTAGTCTGTCGTTTTTGAGGGGAGGTGGGGATTTGGTTGCCTGTCTCTTTCTCAGTCTCTTGAAAATTCAAGGAATTCCCAGCCCAAGATGCCGATTTGGCTCAGATTATACAGAGCCACTGAAGAGATCCTCTTAGCTAATCTGGCACATCATTCATTCAGTATGCCCATTGCATAACAAGTTGAAGAGTGAAGTGAGGCTTAGTCAAATACCCAGGCCACAGCCCCCTTTTAAAATAAAGGTTCGGCTTAAGGCTTATTGATTCATGTGGTGTGCAGCGCTCCAGTTGGTGTGCGGGAAGTGTGTATTATGCCTGTTCACTGCCCTCATAAAGATTGTTTATTCACAAGTCCCAGATGTGAATTGTAATATGTGTAATTACAAGCACGATGCATGAGACCATGAAAGAGGAATGAGTGTGTGAATGTATTATAAATGTTTACCAAGAGGAAATTCTCTCCAGTGCACTGTTGTGAATGATAAAAGTTCAGCGTTGCCAAATTTTGTTTTGTGGTTAGAAGCGTTTATTCAAGGTCATTGTGTTTCGTGATGAAGGATACTGGCGACTAATAGGTTTAAATGCCTTTTGGCAAAGAGTATCAATTGAATCTCAACCACCTGCCGGGTATATTACAATCATATTAAGTGGGATTATTTGTGTTCAAAACAGAGATTTATTTATAAGTAACACAGTAGAGCATTGGTTTTACTGTGTGTGAATACATTTTCCCTGATATACAGTAGGCTACGTTTTTATTCATACCCTTGATAAAGATGAACAAAGGAGATCATATAAAATATACTATATAAGTAATGAGGATCACAATTATGCATACCCCTAACTATTCTTTTAAATTGAATCCAACAAAAACAAATCTTCATAGTTCATTGGCAGGTTATGTAACTATACAGTGGCCTACAATGGTATCCTGTTTCCTTATGGTATAAAAAGGAGGGAACACACGTTTGAAATACTGTGGTCAGCCATCATCATGGTGAAAGGCAAAGAACGCCCTGAAAGCATCGGACAAAAGGTTATTGACCTCTACAGATCAGGAGATGGCTACAAAAAGTTAAAAGATACCGCTTTCCAGTGTTGTGTCAATTATTAGGAAGTTTAAGGCCACTGAAACAGTGGCTAACCTGCTAGGTAGAGGACGCAAGTCTATCTAACTACATCTATCTAACAACCTGGTATCTTGGGGTTGCAAGGCGTCTAAAGTTACCATTCGACGACGCCTACATTACAATGATCTTATGGCAGAGTTGCAAGCCTCTTGAAGACAATTCACAGAAAAAGGCATCTTGAATTTATCAAACTACATCTGAACTACAATTGGAACCTTCTCTTGTGGCCGAATCAAGCCGAATCTCTTGTGTGCTTTCAGCGCAGTAACAGCTCCATCATAGGTCTCACCTGTATTTGGTAAGCTGTAGATTTTTCTGGGAAAAAAATATAATTTGTGAATTGTGAATTTGTGAATCGATTGTGGTTTGTGCCGATCACATTTAATATCTCATATTTCTTACATCTGTAGCCTACATTTTTTCAATCGTAGAAAAATGAAAACATTTGCTATATTTGTCTTTGTGTTTACATCTGTGCTTTTATGTAGTTTGTCACTGCAAAAATATGTCCAGCACGAGCTAGGAGTAGTAGTGAACGATTCCGATCGTTATTCCGATATGGACCACCTGGAAGCGGTGCGGGTTGTGTTGGTGCAGCACACGGTTTTGCCATTTTGTCTGAGTCCTGACACAGTTGGCATGCTTCTTCTTTCGTGTAACGTCAGATGTCCAACTCGGTGTCGCGTAGCCATGCCCGCATCTCTGGTCCTAGGTCGAAGAGGCTGGCTTCCGAGGGTGGTCCATATAAGGGGCCCGGCCCGGCCCGGCCGACTCCCACTCCTGCTTCCAAGCTGCTGCCAACCATGCATCTCTGGAGATGTCCTCAGAGGTGAAGTTGAGCATCTCTTGTGCTGCCTTGTTGTAGGAGTGGCGGGACTTGAGTCTGCTTGGAGGTGCTGGTGTTACTGTGGTGTTGTGCAAGATGTGCCAGTCATATTTTTGTGCCTTCCTGGCCAGGGCGAGGGTGGCAGCCTCCCGTCGGAGGCCGGCCAGTGCTAACAGTTGGCATGCTGAAATCTGTGCACGAACCAGGGCCTGCATGCATGGCCACCAGTATAGATCTCGGAGGTGCTGCTTGCGTACAATGCCTTGGTGGCTTTCGTGAGACAGTGCCACAAATCTGTCGCGAAGTGCAATAGGAACAATTAGATGTGTACCTCTGAACACGAATGTGTCTTTGACTGTCAGTTCATGTCTCAGTAGTAGGGTTTCTGCTCTGGGCTGACAGCAGCAGCAGAAGGGGACCATCCACGGGAGATTTGGGCACGCAGCGCAGCCATTTCGGGGCAGGCAGAGCAAGCTGAGTCAAACTCACTCACAGCACTCAGGGCAGTTGAGAGCAAGGCTACGAATTCAGGCTCATTATCAGATTCCGGAGTGGTTGGTAGAGGAAGGCGGGACAAGCAGTCAGCCGTGTGGTTCTGTGCTCTGGCCCTGTAAATGACATCATAATCAAAGCACAATAATCTGTCCGACCAGCATGCAATGCGCATTCCAGCATGGTCAGTCCCTTTTGTGGTCAGTAAAGTAGTGAGAGCCTGATGGTCTGTTTGAATATTGAATCTGCGACCCCAGAGGTATGTTCTCCATTTCTCCACAGCCCACACACAACCAAGGGCCTCCTTCTCTACAGTGCAGTATTTCCTCCCTGCTGGAGTCAGAGTTCTCGACACGAAAGCGACTGTGCATTCTGTGTGGTCGGGGTGAATCTGTGTGTGTACTGCGCCCAGCCTGTAATCAGACGCGTCCGTTGAGACCACTGTTGGTAACTTTGGGTTGAACAGAGCCAGGGCTGGACTGTTTAGTAGCATCTGTTTCACAGCAAGGAAGCTGCTCTGTGCCTCGTCAGTCCTTGTGAATCCCGAATCATTCCGGAGGCAAGCATGGAGGGGCTGGGCCACCGTGGCATAATTGGGAAGGAATTTGTCATACCACAACAGGAGCGCAGGGAGACGGGATCATCAGGAGCAGGAGCATCACAAATGGCAGTGAGGTGTTCTTGGTCAGGGTGAATTTCCTGTGCAGTCACTGTATGGCCTAGGAAGCGTAGGCTGGTCTGTCGAAAGTGGCATTTGTGGTCATTCAGCTTCAGGCCAGCTGACTGGAGACACACTGCAGCACAGCTGTGAGTGCACGGTCATGTTCGGATGATGTGCGGCCGTACACGATGATATCATCCAGGTAATTCTGAACATTTGGAAGGGCCTGCAAGATCCATCATCTTCTGAAAGGCGGAGGGGGCTGAGGCCAAACCATACGGCACACGGCAGAACCTGAACAGCCCTTCATGTGTAGCGAATGCCGTCATTACACTATCCTTGTCCCAACTATCCTTGAGAAGAGTCAGTTGATGATGCGCACTCTCAAGATCGATAGTAGAAAAGACAGACGCAGCTCTCAGTGAAGACACCCATGTGTGGTAGGGGATGGCTGTCTACCACTATGGCTTGTTTGGGCTCCCTCAGGTCAACACACATACCAATTCCCGAATTCTTCTTCTGTAGGACGACAACAGGGCTCACCGAGGGACTGGAATCGATTCTTTCAATCACACCTGTAGTGAGTAAACGATTCAGTTCATTTGTTACGCTGTGCCTCACTGAAAGGGGCAGGCAGCGCAACTTTTGGCGCACAGGGGTAGCTGAATCCAAAATCTTTACCCGGTGCACTAAAGCTTTAGCGCAGTCCAGGACAGCGGGAGGTTAGGAGGCGGTGGACAGGTGCATCACATGTGCAGCAGGAGGAGCAGGCGGAGAAGAGGGCAAGGACGGTGTTCCCCTCAAAATGCAGTTTCAGGCCAGTAATCAAGTCCATACCCAGCAGGGTAGTGCCAGACTTGACAATGAAGAATGTGGCTGGGCAGGTGACATCATCTCTGGCTACAGTCACCGGCAGGCAACCCAGCACCTCAATAGGGGTCCGTCAGTATGTCACTAACCGCGCAGTCGGAGGCTGTAATGGAAATCCACTAAAATGTTCTTCATAGACAGACTGCGGGAGGATGGACACGGATGACCTTGTATCAACAGTAAGGTCCACAGACAGGGCAGTAGCATTTGCTGTATGGATATTGACTTTGCACTGTAGTTTGTTTGACTGATCATGTCCTTGTAAGTAAAGAATAGTAAAGTAAAGTGTTTTACGGCACTTTTTGCATGTTGCAGTGATGCGGGGCAGTCTTGCGTATTCGCCAGATGTTTATCTGAGCCGCAGCAGTAACAGGAGCGAGTCGAGTAAGAGGAGTGAGCTTTCACAGAATGTTCAGCAGCGGGCGGTGTTCGACTGGACTGCGGGCGCCAACGTCTAGCAGATTTTACTTTAACTTTCGCTTGTACAGCTTGCAGGGAAATGTTGCGGATTCAGTCTCAATTGCGAGCATAATTGCCTTTTCAAGCGTCAGTCCCGCATCTAGCAAAAGCTTTTTGTGAATGCGATGGCTAGACACGACCTCCACAAACTGATCTCTGATCATTTATTAAAAGTCTGTCCAAAGTCACATGTAGTCGCTAGCTCTCTCAATGCAGCAATGTATTGCATTACGCTTCCATTAGGACCTTGCACTTGCTTTCTGAACATGTGTCGCTCAAATACTACATTCACTTTGGCAATGAAGTGTGCTTTCAGCGCAGTAACAGCTCCATCATAGGTCTCACCTGTATTCGGTAAGCTGTAGAAAATTCTCTGGCCTTCTGTTCCCAGACAGTGGAGTAGTAGAGCTCTTTTCCTCGCATCTGGCCAATCGTCCCCTGAAGCATTGATGCCACATAGGTAGCGGTATTGCAGGATCTCTGCGACAAGGCAGGAAACAACTCAGAAAAGGTGCTGCAACAGCCATCTCAGCAAAATATGTAGATAATTAGGTGGGTAAGACTCATCGCCGATTTGTAGTGTATTCAGGTAGGTAAGGAACACACTTGCTTAAAGTGAGATGCTTAAAGTTTTAATAACTGAAATAGTAGTAGCCATATTGTATGGTACCGCATGTTCATTCTCTTCCTGTCTCAGACTAGAATATAACATCTTCTATACTCTATTGTACTTCTTGCTACTAATAGCTATGGGGACCCCTGGTGGTACAGCAAGGACACAACAGTAGGCTAAACGAATATTGGGAAAATTGTATTGTTTGGGTTCCCTTAATTCACTTAATATAATGCCTATTCTATGATGTCTGGAACACATGATATCAATGATCAATCCTATATCTTTCTAAAAATCTATTTATGTGACAAATTAAATGTTGTACTATGAAAATGTATATTACGTTAATGAAAATGAAAATCACAATACTGTACTTTGTCCTTTCAAAGAAAACTGCGTGTTTATTTCAGTTTTCGTAGCATGCAAACCTGACAATAATGCCAAAAAAACATGGGCCTGTCTGATTTAGCGTGACGATTTTGTGATGATTGCGCTTGACCAATCAATGGTCTGCAGTATTGCTAGCTCTACCCTTAGGTCCCTGTTCGGCTCGCTAGTATCAAAACAGAGCAGTAGCTAAATTCAGCACAGGTACTTAGGTTCGGTACGGGTTGCTTGGCAGTGGAAAAAGTGACAAAACTTGGGAGCACGGATTGGTTTCCCACCGTACCGTACCGTACTGTGCGGTGGGAAAACACCATAAGTGCAATATGCATGGATAGGGAATCTGTATATTTATTTTAAATTGAACAGAGTGCATTGATTTAGTCAGCAAACTGCAGAGATTATTTCAGTATTGAAAACACCCTCCCTACCCATGGTGAAGGCAGTAGCCTACAGCTTGCCTAATGGCTTGTTCTGTAACTTTGTGGAACCATACAAGGCTAATCGCTGTTGTCACTGTGGGCCATGGAAAAAAACAAGAACCTTTTTGAGTGGATTGAACAAAGCTTTGCTGTGCCCTTTTATTGCATAACATAAACAGTCTGCCTCATTGCTGTGCTGAAAGCTGAAGTCTTTAGGGAAAGACTAAATTGATTTACCTGCCTGTTAACCTAGGGTTCTTGTATGCTGGAGACTGTGCTAGTGGCACAGACAGTTCACTTGGATGTTGAAAGTTGAAATCCACCTTTGATGGGAAAATCATATCTTTCTTGTGTTGTGAAGAAATCTGCTTCGGAAAGTATTAGAATGAGATACTCTTATTCAAATGAGGAACTACAGGCTTGTTTTTCCAATATTGGGTTCCTCATATTATTGAATTTGTCATTAATCACTCTTTCGGTTCTATTCATGAAAGGATTACATGAATATAGTATATCAGTCAGCATTTTTGTTTATTCATTTTAACAATATGGGCATACGTGAACCACAAGGCTAACTAGTGTTTTCATTCTGCTTCAAGTATCAATAAATACATGTGGAAATGTATTAAGAAACACTGTTACAATTGCTGTATGTGAGATCTCCTTTTCAAGGTTTTCATTCAAGAATTTCATTTCATTTCCCCCAAATTCAAGAAAATGCCATCTGTCATGTGAAGTCATTACAAAGGCCTCCACTGTAAAACTGTGCCACATGTGCAAGTCAGTTGATCATATAAACTGGGACACATTTCCAAAACTACGAATGCCTTGATGATCCTCTCCTTGTAGTACAAGAGGTTATTAGAAAGAAATCTCATTTGCACAAAGCCCACAAAAATGCAGAGAAATAAACAATGAAATGTTCAGCTGAACTGAATAAAAAACACTTAAGTGTTTTTTTAAAGTTTTTGTTGTTGTTGTGCTTTCAGGGTAGCTGAATACTTAAGTCTCAAATTTGTCACTTAACTTTATTTGACTTATTACTCTTATGTGTACGCCACATTTTTTGAATAATTGGTATCCAGATATAGGTGGTTCTGCTCACTGTTTGTTACTGTATATATCCGGCATTCTTGCATGAACTAAATGGGATGTTCGAAGCTTAAAGTCAGAGGCAGACTTTAAATGCCCCTGTGTGTAACTATGTTCTTGAGTTAAGAATGCCACATTTTCCATCGGCCAGGTGGCTGATTTGTTACCCAATAATGAAGATTTGAAGCCACAGGTTATATTTCCAGTCTCGCCCGTCTGTGTTGAATATTGTGTTCCTACGGCGGGGCTTGTTTTATTTATATGAACGCCCACCATGGCTAAGCCTACAAAATGGAAGTCTTATTTGGTCTCGTCTAAATATATTTTTCCGACTGCCTACGAGGGCGGCTCCTCCTATGAGCCGTCGTGGAAACCATCGGATTTCACCGCGTTACAGTAGCTTCGTGCACTCTGCGTTGTGAAATGTCAAAACAATTTGACACTGTATCTGGAGCGTAAATAGGGAAATGTGTCACGTGTCTGGACTGGAGCTTTTGTTTAACGTGTAAAACATGAGCTGAATCCTCCCTTCGCCACAAAGCGTAGTCTTACACGTCCATGCATAATACTAGTGTAGGGGCAGCTCCCCTCTTTGAGCATCTGAGCTTCCCTGGGCAGAGGTGGAAAATATACAGCACGACAGCATGAGAAAGGCAGCCTTTATACCCGGTGCCAACATAAACAGTGCCCTGAGCTGGTGCAGACGGCAGCACTGGGAGGTGCCTCGCGCCTCTCAATAGATCCAGTGTTCATTTTCCGTGCTTCGAGTCCACTGACCAGTGGCAGGACGCCCGGAGGAAGGAGAGGGTTGTATCGATACAGGTCCCGTATCACTCCCAAGTCATCCACGCTGGAGAAGGGAAAGGCTCTGGCCTGTGGCTGAGACACATCAGGGTCCAGTCTGCGGTGTGGCAGTTGGGTCTGTGCCAGCGGGGGGTTTCAGGGGGCTCGGACAGAGCAGAGAGGGCCCAGAATGGTAGGTTGACATCCGTCATTTCACTGTCTCTGGGCTACGTTCGCTCTCAGACGTTGTGCTTGCCGTTTCCGAGCATCCCGACAGACCTTTCCCATCAGGTCTTTCAGGAATCTGCAGGATATTTGTTTGTTTTGAACACCAGACCTTTTTCCGTCTGTGTGCATGCGGCTGTGAAATGTTGCTTTCTTACTTTAAGTTCAATCTTCAGTCTTCACATTTATTAATGATCGTCGTGAAATAACTACGTAATGTAAAAAGAGAAAACGGAATTGTGCATGAAAAGGCTACGGTTGTTGTTGTTACTGCACCGTGCTGATTTTCCTTGAGGTTCCACCTAACAGTGTTTCGATTCGGTTAATGGATTGTGATGTGGGATGAATCGTGCTGGCACGAGTGCTGTGAGGTTAAACAGCAGCAGCAGACGTGTGCTGGTGAATCAGCTTTGGTGCGTTTGTCAGCTCCCTGGTGCAGATTTCTGCTCCCAATGCTAACTCAAGGACAGTGGCATCAGTCTCTACATTTTGTCCGAACGTCTTTTGCTGTCTGGATTCCTTTGCTTAATTGCTGGGAGCCTGCTGCTGTGAAATTGTCTTTGCATCTGTGAAAAGACAGGTGGCAGATACTGTAAATCCTGTTACTTCAGTGCCACTAAACGTATTGTTTTCTACCCTGTGTCAGTGAATAGCCTAATGCATGTGGAAGGGTTTTGTGAGTCCTTATGTAAGACTATACTTACTTCTTTGGAAATATCAATAAGAAATGCATTTGAGAAACACGTGCATTCCCCACTCTGAAGCCTCTGGTATCACTTTACAGTGAAAATATCCCATTTCTTTTGGGAAATGGGATATTTAATGTTTGCTTTTTCACATTCCAGTGAATTATTTAACATATTTTTGTTTCACAATAAAGCTGTCTCTGTTTCTTTCTTTCTTTCTCTTTCTCTCTCTCTTTCTTTCTCTGTCTCTCTCTGTCCATGGTGGGTGTTTCATATCTCAGTCCTCCCGATTCCCATTAATAAAACATCCCTGAGTAAAAAATAGATGCACACCATGTTCCTGTAAGCCATTAATACAGGATGCTTGATCCCGCTGTGATAGATATTATGAGAAGCGGCGGTGCAGGGTAGGATTGGTGTGTCCTTTCCGCGAGGCTCCGCACGGCCCCACCCCTCCGCGAGGCGGAGAGAAGGGCCAGCAGGGTCAGAGAGGTTCATCTTTCCTCGCTCTTCTGTCGAGGCGAATGGCCGCCCCGGATCACGTAACAGCTGAGCGATGCGTACTGTCTACTGTGGCTGGCTCCCCAAGTCCGCAAAACGCATAGTTTTGTCCAGGGGTCATGATTCCTCCCGGGTGACCAATAGGAGACAGATGACCGCAGTGCAGCTTTTGCCCAATAGATGGCACCCTCATTCCCCCTGACCCACCAGCAGCTACCCCAGGGAGAGCTGAGGGGAGTGAACGCGATGCCCAACCCGCCCGCTGATTATTAACACTCATTGCGGTTATATTCAGGCGGTGCCCGGCTGGAATAAGCTGAGCATGCTCAGCAGGAATAGCTCAGGGACAGTGCTCTGTCTGTTCCAGTGCAGCGTGAGTAAACAACAGGTGGAAATAGAGAAATAGAGTTGAACAATGACAAGTAAAAGTACTGTAGTCTGTACAGTAGTTGTCATTGTACTTAATTTGCCTTGTGTTGTCTTTTTATTGTGCCATAAACCGGTGACTGGGAATCAAAATGTTTATTCCTTAGCGTTAATTGACCATCTGAAGAGTTTCGATTTTTTTTAACGATTTTTATGCTGCATTGATAATTACGCCAGGTCCAGTGCGTCTCTACCTGCACCTGGTGCCCAGGTCTTTGAGCTGGACTGACCACTCCTTTGGATCAGTATTTACTGCTTCGACTGGAGGAAGCCTCTGATGCACCTTTGGCAATGTTTAGCCTCGCTGAGCTCTGCTTTAATTTGACGGGAACTGTACTGAGACCTGAGGAAACGGGATATGAGAACAGCTACAGCTGGGAGATTAGCATGGATAAGCCAGAGTTACTGGATCCATTTACAAGAGCTGCAGCCACAACACCGGAATACTATTCCCTCGAAAACGTTACTGCATTGATGTAGAGGACACATGGAGGGTTATCACTTGTTTTTGTAGCCGCGTGAGTCCTTTCCTGCACAGTGGGTGTGATAGCGCTCTCTGCTGGCAGCTGCGTTAATCTCCCCCTCCGGCCCTGTGGCCTGCAGGATGCTGTGACACGCTGCACGGGACACGCATGGGTGGGATTAGGGTCCTGCAGCAAAGCCAAGCCGCTCTAGCTCCTGCCCCTTTCCGAGTCGAAACAGGGGTATGCGGCACTGGAGCTAAAACCCTGTCGGGGTTTGTGTTTGCTTGCTTTTTTCATGTCAGAATTGCTCAAACTCTTCTCCTTTTTTACCTATGGGCAAACATGGAGTAATTTCAAGTGAAAATTTCAGGCAAAGCATTTTGCCTAACCTTTTGTGAGTATTAGTGAGTCCAGCCTGTCCCACATGTCTGTCTCTTTCAATCGAGTTGAGGACGGCCTGCATTTGTAGCTTTGGTAAACTTGTGTTTGCATTGTTTTGAGAGAATGACCAACATTTACTGACAGAGGCATAACCAGTGCTGCAATGAACGTGTTTTTAACGGTTTTTCGCGTTGCACCCACCCCCCCGTCAACAGAAAATGGGGCGCTTTTTGAGTGTTAAAGGTTGCCGACCCCTGCTCTATGCTAATGTGGTTGAGTGAAGTCCAGTAATGGGTGACATCCAAGGGACACATTAAGAACAGTAGATTGTGGCTCTGATCTGCCATCGTGTATGGCTGTTGTGGTTCTAAATGTCCGGACTTGAGCCCAGGACAAACTCTGGAGGAGGTTGGAGTACCTGATATGTGATGGCGCTGGGGTGGGAAAGCTCTTTATAATTATGCTTTTTACATTTTTAATAATTGTTATTGTTGTTTTGTGTCATGAGAATGATAGTCTGGAAAATAAAAACCCTTTAAATTACATTGCTCATACTGTGACTCCAGCACCAGGCTCTCAGGTTGCTCAGACTGTAGTCCAAGGCTTTCAGCAGTGAGTCTGCCTGGCAGGGATCGGGCCAGAGAATGCCCACACAATTTTAGGCAAACAGCAGTGCCTTTGGAGAGGCCAGTCTGTGTATCTGTCATCTGCATCACATGATAATCTTCATTCTCATTCTCAGTGCAACTGTGTTTGTGCAATATCTCAGGAATACAGGAATGAAATGGTCACATTTAAAAATTCTATACAGGCTATTGTCTATTTAATCTAAAATTACATTTTCCGTCAGCCTGCTTTTCTTCGTTATCTTCACTTACTGTGTACGTAGGTCGGTCATTTGGCTTGGTTTTGTTGAAGTATTTAACTGGGTATAGACAGTCATGGTCACTCATGCACCTCCCCTTTAATGAGGTTATGAGATCAGTGGTCTCCAACCAGTCGATCGCAGAGGCTTGAAAAGTTGATCTTGACAAATTTCTTAAATGTATAGCGAGAGTGGTAAAAGCATTCTGCATACTGGTTGTGTATAACTGACGTAAGCTACAGCCAATGCAAACTGCTGTGGAGTGTGAAAAAGCTACCAGTATGCACGAAAGGTCTGTGGGCCAATCAGGAATTCTTTATATTTAAATGAACCAATTATTCATCTATAATGCTTTCTCTGAACTGCTGGGGCCACCGTAGTCGGCTCTGCCTGTTGTCAGAATTGCGCTCAAAGATCTGTCGCTGGAATTTATTTTTATTCATTTTGCGTAGATAAAAAAAAAAAAAATTAAAAAAAAATGAAGAGTGAAGAAGGACCGTCAAAGAAGAGGACAAAAACCTAAAATTTTCACCAGGAATGGGAAAGTGAATTTCTTTTTACGAATTTCAAAGACAAGAGCGTTTGTCGTATCTGTCATCGGAGTGTAGCATTGAGTAAAATGGGAAATTTGGAGTGGCATCATATGACAATCCATGCCAAATTTCAAGACTATTTCCCCTTAAACAGCGCTATTCGGACCAAGAAAATTGAGGAGTTTAACAGAATTTTGAAAGCCCACAATCACTCTTTTCGAAACCTGTGGCAAAAGGCAAAGCTAGCACAGAGCCATTGTTTCGCATTAGCAATCTGCTGGCAAAACACAAGAAACCTTTCACGGATGGTGATTTTCTCAAGGAGGCTATGACGGTAGCTGCCGACACTTTGTTCAGAGACTTTAAAAACAAAGATGAAATTATGACAGCCATCAAGAACATGATGATAATACACTGGTTAGAAGGGTGAAATCGCTTTCTGAGAACATCGATCAGCAAATTCACAGAGACTTAGCGGACTGTGAATTTTTCTCATTGCAGTTTGATGAATCGGTAGACATGCCTGATATGGCACAACTGATTGTTTTCATTCGCATGGCATTCAAAGATTCAACAACAAAAGAGGACTTTCTCACCCTCCTGCCATTGAAATTGAGGACAAGTGTCGAAGATATCTACAACGAATTCAAAGGGTACGTGGCAGAGAAAAACATTTAGATCAATAAACTTGATAACAAAATAAACAGTCACAATTGATGGTGCACCATCCATGCTAGGTGTCAATGCAGGGTTTGTTGCAGAGATGATCCCGACTTCCCGTCATTTGTTAATTATCACTGCGTTATCCACCAACAAGCGTTCGCAACCATTGTTAAGATCGTCAACTCAATTCGTGCCAGAGCGCTGCAACATCGCCTATTCAAATCGTTGCTTGATGAGCTTGACACCGCCTATGGTGAATTAATTCTACACACAGATGTGAGGTGGTTAATTTGAGGGAAAGTCTTCCAGAGATTCTTAGACCTCCTCCCTGAAATTGACACCTTTCTCAAGTCAAGAAATGAGGTGTACAGCGAGCTGTCAGATGATGCTTTTCTTCAAGTGAACATTGGAGAATTGACAGCAACATTTCAGCAGGTGTTTGAACAAAGCAGTGGACTTGACATGGAAATCATCACCATGCAAAGTGATATTGAACTGAAAGTTCGCTCAAAGGACAAAGACTTTTGGGGACTTACCCACGTCTGAAGTACCCACGTCTGGCATCGTGTGCACTGAAGGTGAAAGCCTACTTCGGTTCTGCATACCTATGTGAGATGGCTTTTTCACAAATGAAAATTGTCAAGAACAAATATCGCACGCGTCTTACAGATGCCCATCTGACGGACTGCCTAAGACTGGCGATCTCAAACTACGACCCGGACTTCAATGCACTCACAGATACTGTGCAAGCACAGGTGTCACACTAAGAATAGAGGTGAGTGCATGCATGGCATACGGGTGTGTGTGTGTGTGTGTGTGTGTGTGTGTGTGTGTGTGTGTGTGTGTGTGTAAAATCTAAATGCTAAGAGTAGATCTTGTGCTGCATTTAGATTCTAAAAGTGATCTTGAGCTTTAAAGGGTTGGGGACCACTGCTTTAGATCATTTGCCATGATTCCTACAGGCAACACATCTGTTACAGTTTTGATGACAGGATCCGACATGCACATTTTGCATATCAGGAGTTTGATGAAGTTGTTATTTGCGGAACTTAATTCTTTCCAGTCTTTAGTTGCCAGGGTCATTCCTGTTAGCGGCCCCATTTGTACGTAGACATAATTGAGGATCTTGTGTGAGTTGGGACATAAGCTTGTTTCATCAGCCATTTAAAGGAATTGTAGATTCCCAGGCATTATCATGAAAAAGGAGAACACACACTTAATGAGCTCCTCATTATTCACCATAATGACCCAGACGCTGATATTACAGCTGAAATAGCAGAAATTACTGCTTAATTCTGAAAGATAAAGCCTATTGTATGGTATGATGACCTCACTTCTCTAATCGCTTCCAGACCCAGTGCTGTGGATTTCAGTGTAAACTTTCAGAGTTGGTTTCTGAAAACATGTGACCTGTTTCATGACATCATAGCCTGAAATGATTTTCACTGAAAGATAAATCTCTCTCTCTCTCTCTCTCTCTCTCTCTCTCTCTCTCTCTCTCTCTCTCTCTCTCTCTCTCCTCTCTCCCTCTCCTTCTCTCTCTCTCTCTCTCTCTCTTTCTCTCTCTCTCTCTCTCTCTCTCTCTCTCTCTCTCTCTCTCTCTCTCTCTCTCTCTCTCTCTCTCCTTCTCTCTCTCTCTCTCTCTCTCTCTCTCTCTCTCTCTCTCTCTCTCTCTCTCTCTCTCTCTCTCTCTCTCTCTCTCTCTCTGAGAAGGCTGTGCTGGGTTCAGGAGAAGAGGAGCCAGATTCTTGCTACTTCAGATCAGCAGATTCAGCATAGTTGGCAGGAGGCCCTTTTCCATTTTATTTTATTGTAAAAATAAATATTTTGAGAGAGGGGTGTAAGAGATGTGACTCATATAAACTCACACTTAGAAAACACTGTTTCTGTTCATAACCCCTTTACTTGTGGGGATGTAAGCTTGAGGACACACTTGTGCCACCATCAAAATGTACAGAAAGGGTGCTTTCATGGTACGGAGTACGGCGAATGAAAATGATAGCGACCTCTCTGGCGCTCCCTTTTCCCCTATGGTTGAAAGGATTAAAAAGGGGGGTGTTTGGTGATCAGAATACATGGTGTGGGAGTGCCGAGGGGGACTGTGCTTGCCTGAATTCCTGGCTGTGACCTCATTCTACGAGAGTGGTCGTGGAATCTTCAGGCGGGTGCTGTCCCTTCGAGAGCGACAGCTGTGACCGACAGTGGGATTAAAGCAGGTAGACAGAGGCTCAATAAGGAGGCACATACGCAGAGAAAGTGGATCAGATCACTTCCCCACCTGTCCTTATTTAGGACTTGGACATGTGTTTGACAGCTGTACAGGCTTTTTTTAAGTAATGTTCCTTTTACTGCCATTAAAAAGGACTTCAGTTACTATTTTTATTTAGAATTAAACCAGATATCCTTCATTTGGATAGTTTGTGAAAATGTATGAACTGGGGGAAAAAGCTCTTGAAATCATTAAACCTCGTCGTTCTCTTTGGATATATCAGTACAAACAAATGAGGTCATCCCTCATGAAAACCACCACCGCTCCAATAACAATGTGTGTGTTGTCAAACTCTCTGCGTTTGATAGGCTCTCAGAAAGCAGGAGCCTTCCAGTGCTATCACATGCTGGGAATCGGTGGGGAGTCTGTGACATTGAAGTAGAGCAGAACATGGGAAAAGCGTTGCTCTTTGTGACCGTGTCACTGCCTCGCCTCGGCAGCACGTTGAACGGTGTTTGCCTTTTCATTAAGACAAAGAAAACCTGGCCTTACACTGCTTAGTGTTAGCATTAGCCACATTAAACACATTCGCAAGCCATCAGTGATACACACTGTCAGGCAGCTTACAAATGCAATAAGTCACAACATGACACCAGCATTATTAATGGGCTTTACTCTTACACTTCTCTCACTCTTACACTTGCTGCTGAATTTGATGTGCTACACGATCATATCCATCTTGTTTTACTGAAAGCAAGAGAGGAACAGAGAATAATAGATATCTTAGAATTTAAAAAAATGACAAGGATAGATTTTATTTTTGTGTCATGAGACGCTCACCTGGTAGATCTCAAGGGAAATAAAAATATATTATTAACGTGTTTTACCACTGGCATATCTGGTTCTACTAACCAGTAAGCTTTGCTGACAAATTGTGACTTACTGCAAATAACCTCGACTCTCAGGACCTGTGTGGCATGTGCCTTAAGATCTTGTGTTCAGTGGCTATATATCTGTCAGTGTATTACCGAAGGCTTTATCCAGCGGTTCTCTTCCTTTAAGATATATGATTGCATTTCCATGGATCTCCTGTAGCAAGCATGAGAAGACAGAGACGGATGTATGTGCCTCTGTCTTCAGACAGGAAGGGAAATGTTCTGTGCTTTTCTAGAGTGCTAGGCATTCCCCTCTAAGCATGTCTGACAACATTAGAGTACTCATTCGATGGATATTGCATTTAGGCCTCTACAATCTTACCATAATGCATCCTTAATAACAACTGTGAGCCAACCAACGATCTCACGATGTTGCATAAGAAGTAGTCGAAGAAAACTAAAGCTTGTTTCAATAGTATTTTCATTAAATTGAGGCCTTTGTAGGTTTTTTTGATCAAATAAAAAAGTGAATTGGTGAAACAGTATGCTTATTTCTCAGGATCTGCTGAATGGATTATTTCCTACTCATTAAGGAAATGCTGGTTCTCTCGGACTGCACCGAGAGCTAAATACAACCCCGTCGCTGCACCGGGCTTTCAGTATGGCAGGTGATGGTTGTAAATATCAAGTTGTTAATGGTATGAATCCTCGTGCAGCTGCTCTTTTCTGCAGAGGCTGGGATGAAGAGGCTTAAAATAAGCTGCTATGGCCCCAAGCGAGTGGACATCTGCTCAAACTGCCCCCACGATGCACGTAACCTCACCCAGAGGGCAGATGTGGGAGCGCGTGTCGCCCCTGCGCACTTCCCTGGCTCCCCAGTCTGGCGTTTGAAGTTTCACATGAAAAGGGGACAGAGGAAATGATCATGGGCTCCCCCGTGGACAGGGTCCAGGCTTCTAATTAGAGGACATCGTCTCCTCCATCTTCAGACTGGCACTGGTGATTGGTTGCCTCGTAAACTCTTTCCATCTGGGAATTATTTTCCTTATTTCCTCGGCGATCCCTCATTATCGCAGAAGAGCCCATTGGAGGGGCAGTTTGGCCCATCCCCTGCTGGGCCCAGCGCAATTATGTGCTCGGCTAAGTATCGCCCCCTTCCCCGAGCCCCAGACTGCACCGTCGTGATAGGATCTCTGTCGCGGTTGACCGACGCCCATCTTGTTTGGGGAACGATGTAATTACAGGCAAATGCGTAAGCCCTTGTGCCACCCTCATTATGGAGGAGAGGGAAAGCATCCCAAATGTCCGGAAAATTATTGTGAGACGTGAATCAAATGTCCAACGAAAGTCAATGTTTTCTGTTTTTGATGGCATCAGTTGTTGATGGCAGCTGTTGGTGGTAAATGTGACCTTTAGCCCAGTGGTCCTGTAGCTATGCAACATGTAGTATTAATATGGCCTCAGTGGGCAGGGAAAGCAGAGCTCCAACTGAAAAGCAGCACTGTCACTTTAAGAGGACCAGTGCACTCCCGGTAAACAGAGTCCAACGCTTGGTCCTGTCACCAAAAGCAGGGCCTGCTGTCTGATCTCCAGCAGGCAGAGTCAGAGTGAGCCAGAGTGATGGCGGCTCATATTTCCTCAGGGGGACTCTGGGAGCTGCCCGCAGCAGGGGGGGCAGAGAGAGCAGCTGAGCTGTGGCAAAGACTGGTTTCCTCTCATTGCAACTCATAGCCTCAACACTGAAGGAGTCTATTATTAGAGGTCCCCCCCCCCCCCCACTGCTTAGAGAAGGATTCCTGGGCCACATTCCCGTGTGCCCGGGTGGTGCTGTGCTCTCTGATGCCGTCTCCAGCCTGCTGTAGCTGCATAGCCCCTCTCTCTCTCCCTGCGAAAGAGGCTTTCCATTCAGCCCCACACGGCCAATCAGACTGACCAGTTTCTCCTCGGCCTGGGCCTTTTGTATTCTCTCCATTGAGCGCTTTGTGTGTGGCGCTGAAGGAATTCCCTCCCCTTTTTCTTCCATGGCTCCGGTTAGCACACACCCCCCCAGCCCCTTTGAGCCCCCGCCCCCTTTGAGCTGGCTGCAGCCTGGAGATCCAGGAGGAGAAGGGTGTTGGGAGAGAGGAGTTGGTGGTGGCGTCGTTGCGCGCCTTGGCTGGACTGGAGCCCTGCCGTGTGCCTGCCACTCATCCTGTCGCTACAGGGACAGAGCGCAGACCTGTGGCCAAAGGGCTGGGCGATGGTAGCATTTTTGGGCGGCCAGGGATCAACATGTGGTGTTTGCACTGCACCTCTGAGAAGACTCAGTCACTTCTGGAGCTGGAGCTGGAGCTGGACAGCTGGTAAGGCAGTGCAGTACAGTGCATGTGTGAGCGGGCGCATGTGTGAGTTTGTTTGTTCTTTTGTTTGTTTGTTTGTGTTTGTGTGTGTGAGAGAGAGAGAGAGAGAGAGAGAGAGAGAGGAGAAAGTGAAAGAGAAAGAATGGAAGAAAGAAAGTATCTCTTATAACGGTAAAGCACTGCGCCCAGAGATCGTTTATGATTTCCCTCGGTTAGGAATGGGCTCGGAGTGTGTGCTGCTCAGGAAGTGAGAGATAGTCGTCAGGTGAGACAGAGCTTGCTGATGAAGACGATTGCAGGGGGCAGTGTGTGATGAGCAGAGTTGGACTGAGTGTGTACAGTACTGCACATTGTCCTGCATGCTTCACTGGGACACCTCGCTCGCTAACAATCACCGATCTCCTTTTCACATGTCACTTTTCCGGTGCGTGAAAAAAAAAGAACAGGATGACTGCATGTCTTCACTGATCTTTATGTACAGTCATGAGTATGGTGTTTCCATTTAATCCACTGGAATGGGCAGACAGTTTGTCTGGACTTAAACCGTGTCAGATTGATTCTACAAGGTGTCCGGGATTTACTGTGAATTATATTATATTTCTAATTTACTGGGTTTTTTAAATCTTTGTATACAGTATACTTGTAAGTATACATATGTGCTGTTATTAAACTAAATAGAATTTCCTTAATTGAGTTTTTTGGCTTTTCATTTTTTTTTTAAATGTATTATTCTTTCATTATCATATGAAAATAAGGTTTATATAAATATGATTTTGAAAGACGTTCTCTTCAAATTTTGGATCAGTGTTGACCTGAAAGAAACCTCCAGAAATCCAAGTCTTGAAGAATCGATGCCTAAATGCTAATTCACTTTATACAAGGTGCACCATAGTCTCTTTGATATGAAATCCGTGCTCCGATGTATCGTACACATTACTGTGCGTGTGATGTAGCCACAGAGATGCACTCTTATAATGAAGTGTGATGCTTGAATTTATTTTAATTCCTTTGCAGTGGCTGTGATTGCATTGAGAAAAGGAGGGGCTTTCTTAGGCCCCAGTCCCCATTTGGCCAGGACTGCAGGGAGGGACTAGTGAAGAAAGAGGTTATTAATTACAAAGAAAATTGCAAATTGTTATTTAATGCTATTGGATAGATGCACCTAAATCGATGAGGTACTTATGTTACAGGGACAGAGCTTGCGGTGGCTTTAATAAAGAGAGTGCTTTGTTAAAACTATGAATGCTTTATTTATGATGTCTAAGCATTTCCTGCTGTATCAATTGGGCTGTCGTTTTTCATGGTGCGTGCCGTGCCTGTCAATACAGTACAGGCTCTGTTTCTCACTCATACCACGATGCCCATTAACTCTTGATTAATCAACTCGGCGAAATTCAAATAAAATAAAAAGCCATTCAATGATTAAAAGCTCATTGCTGTAGAACACACGCATTCGATAATAATTAAAGGACAATACAAAAGTATCGAATGCAAGCGACACCACAGGGAATTTAGACGAGTTGCCTTATAAATGGCTTGATTAATGCGGCCATTTTAACGTCGATTAAAAATGCCGTTCGGCCTGCGTGACTACTACAGTTTTTACCCCGCTGACCCTGCAGCCAATGTGTTTGAGGTGTTGTCAGAAGTGTGTGCCGCCATGGTGTGTTTCATGAGCCCGCAATCGATAATAGCAACTCTCACCAGGTGACATGATTTAAGCTGACCTTCGTTGTATGGCCATCCAGGATATTCTGTATCGGGTATGTGGGTATGCGGGTATCTCCAAGACTGACTGGTGCCTCATCTACGTATGTGTATGTTTATCTCTCTGTTTGCCCCATGTGCAATGTAGGGTATGTATGAAGGTGGCGTGATATATATCACTAGACAGGAGTAAAGCTGTTAATGCGCCATGGCTGTATTTCACTGCTGACCAGCCTAACGAGGCTGTGATGCTTTTGGATCGAGTGGGTACCCTCCCGCCCATCCTGTTTATAACATGTCCCACTTATCCATCCCCTGCCCTTTGTCACCCAGGGCAAATAGTAATTAGAGGGCTTCCATGCCAGGGCCTGCACAAGGTCAGTAAGTCGAGATTGATTGAAGGAAAAAAATACTTTGATTAACAGCACTTAAACAGTCGTGACTTTGACAAGGCCAGTAGTGCCAGTTACATAATGTATGGCTGCACACTCGATAATGTTAGCTTTGTGAGGCCTGTTCACCCCGTTTCCATTTTCTTTGGCCGTTTGACTGTATGTGGCCCTGCATGTGACATGTGTGGGTATAAATGTGACAAATGCAGTGTTACCATGAATAAATGATACATTTTATTTGATCCACATTGTGTTCACAGTAATATTCCTAATAGAAGTGAATACATTTGCATTATTTTTGTATAACTTGAATCCACGCTCCACACTTTGAAAACAGGGCCTATTGGAGCCTCACTGATGTGTGCTGTCCATGGCCTCAGATGGGAAGTGGAACATCTGATCGGTGGTGTTTTGTTCTGAAGTCCAGGGCACATGTGTTATCCCGCTTGCGGAGGTAGATGACAGGATTGTGCTGTTTTAGGGGGCGGGGAGGGCCCTCCACTGCTCGGGCCTGCAACCAATTTGCAGGTTTGGTTGACAGATTTCCTGTGTGTGTTCCACCCATGGCTTGGGGGATTCTGTCTTCTTCCTGTCTGCTGGCAGAGCGCATTGAACCCCCCGGCACGTTTTTTCAGCAGCCCTGGGGAAGGACTGTCTGAGAAACCCCTCCCTGTCTCTCCCCTCCACCAATCACTCACAGCTGGCAGACTGCACCAGGCAGTCCAAACAGACATGGGGCCCAGGAGAGGCTGTGTGCCCTTCTGAATCTGGGGTCATTAACAGTGAGAAAACAGAGCTCTGTCTGCCAATCTCCTCTGAGACAAATTTGCTGTTTTTACTGCCGAGTTCCTTGAGCGAACATTTTCTGCCTGGTCCACAGGCAAACTACTGGCTTCGTTTTTATTCAGGACCCAGTGGTTTGAGACATACACTGTGTAAGAACTTTTGGCAAAGGCGGTTAATTTCCAAAACATTTGTGGCAGGGCAGTGTGTCAATGTTCAGATTTTGATCTGAAGTTCTAAAGGCTCGCCCAGGTCCTTTGCTGAAAATGGATGAGCAGTCAGATCTACCCAACCTTGCCTTAAATGAATGTGCTAGCCTTTCAGAGTGGTCTAATATACATATACAGTAACTCTGAGGTATGTTATTAATCTGTTATTAAATATCTAGCTACACTACAATCTTTCCTATATATTCACCATCTGGAATTCTGAGCAGTAGTTTTGGCTGCTGTAAGCACCACAGCTGTCACATTTTCTTAGACCATAAAATGTGTTTAATGCTGTTTTGCATCTTTGAGTATACGTGTAGTATTTTTAAAGAAAAAACGCAAAGAACATAAATCATCATATGCATCTTTGAAAATGTCTGTAAGTGGAATGTTTTTCTCGTGCGTTTGAAAAACTTTCCAGGGAGCCTTCAGGGAACTTATGTCCTAAGTAAATGAACAGGAGAGAACGGTTAAGTGTTTCATCACGAAAAAAAATAAGTGTCGGAAAGAAGACGTTCTTGTGATGTGTTACTCTTGGGTTTTCAGGCAGAGAGTTGCTAGTGTTAATGTGGTAATATACCATTTCAGAAGGGTGCTACAGTATATCTTACTTTCTCTTCACAATATCTAACCTTCGATATCTAACAATATCTAACTCTAAATATACAGTGCACATTTGGGCGAGAAACTCAGTAAGCAAAAATACATTAAGTCCAACTATGACAACAAAATTCATTCAAAGTTTTAGTGAAAAACAATATGTGAAACAGTAAGATGATGATTCCAAAGAAAGCTCCACATTTGTGACTGTTAAGCCAGACATTCCCTAACAAATTCCGCCATTGCTTCTAACTGCCTTTCAATGACCTAATGTGCTAACCGATTTTACACTTAGATGGCTCTCTCTTAATTCAGAACAAATATTCTTTGTCATAATGACATCAGCCAATGCACTGAATATAATTATATAGGGAACAAATGATATCACGAGCAGCTCCCATACCATACCAAGATTGTACCAATTAATTGAGGTAGCAGCTAATGAAGCTGATCTATGGGTGCTATCGCCTCTCCACTGTGTATCTGATGTGCAGTGAGTTTATACTGGGGCAAAAATGGCTGCCGTCGTGTTCACCCAGGTGGGTGCTGCACATTGGTAGTGGTTGAGGTGAGTTGCCCCTTTCATTGTCGTTGTAAAGTGCTTTGGGTACCTTGAAAAGCGCTATATAAATCCAACGTTCAATTCATTTGAATTCAAATAGCTAAAATGATGACCAGGTTTGTTGATGTCCGTTGTAGGGGGACTGTACCGTGCTGTAGAGGTGCGCACTCGTGGAAGCAGTCCTCCGTAAGCGGTGAGCCCAGAGAGCTCTCGGCCTTCCTCCTCCTCCTCCTCTTCCTCCGCTTCACCCTCCAGAGGGAGGGCAGCGAGGAGCAGCTGCTCTTTTTTCCCACACATCAAGAGCAAGTGAAGGAGAAACTCAATATAGCTGAGCTCCGCTGCCCTCCGAACCCTCCACCTGTCCCTTCACCCTGTCATTTCAGTTAAGACCCTTGCACTAATACACAGCAGCCGCGTGAAGCTGTTCCATATTTGAATAGGGCAGTTAGCCTGGTCTGCGACAAGCTTTTTAACCGTTGTTTTGTTTTGTATTATTGTTGCGTCGATTGTTATATTATACATTCCAGTAGGATTTTTGCGATGATTCGTTTTCACGCAATCAGATAAAGACGTGACACTTCAGACACCGTGTCGTCACAGCTACCGAATCATCTGAGAATGATTTTTGAGGTTGAGTGTTTAACATTTTCAGCTGGAATTTGCTTATTGTAATGCAATTTTTTTATTGAGGGGATGGTTTTCAATGGAAGCATACATGGCATTCTGTGTTCCCCCTTGTAAAAACCCTCGGAGCCCTCCCGCCCCCCTGCTTCCTCAAACGTAAAAGTGTGTTTTTGACATATTATAAATATCATATTTTGGAATTATGCTGACCTATTATTTTGAAAATAAAGATTGATAGGAATAATTTTTCGTCATTATGTTTGTGAAAGATGGGGTAGACTGTCTTGTTCTATCCCCAGTGTCCTAAGAGCAATGCTATGTCATAAAAAAGGAAGAGTTTACGTTTGCCTGTGAACATACAAAGTTAAAACAGTTAATAATGTTCCAATTCGATTTTTTCACACGACTGCCAGAATGTTAGGGCATGTTCTTCGGAAACAATTAAGGGAGTCTTTCTTCGCTCATTTAATTAAACCACTTCAAATTTGCAATCGCGTTCACAGCCTTGTAAAATAATACAAGCCAGAGACGAACATTGAAATCTTAGTCACGGATCTGGATCTGGAGGGGGCGTTCTAGCCATGGAGGGGGGTAGGGCTGACAAACAGGGACAAGGAGTTAGGGGATTGAGAGATCTGTCCGCAGTCACTGTTTGTGATTGGCTGAGAGAGACGGGAGAGGAAGAAAGAACACACACACAGTGTTTCTAAGACCATCGTCATGTTCCAAACAGCACTGGACCGTTGCTCCATTTGCATGGCAGAAGCCACTGAATCTGCTCAGTGAGAGTTAAAACTGTGAGAGAAACGCAGAGGGCGGCGCATTAATCCTCCTTTTAAAGGAGAAGCACTCGGGCTTGCGCCCACTCCCTCTCTGTCCCATTGACCTTCACTCTCGGACTCACCCGTACGCACAGCGCTGAGTACGCGCACACAAACGCACACAGACTGTGAAATCGAGATGGGGATTTGAACGGTGTGTTGACTCTTACAGTCTGCATGTCGGAGTCTAACCACAATTACCTTTCGTTTTAACATGCTTATTTTACACAAAATTCATTATTCCTGTCTGTCCTATCTGCTGGGAATTCCAATTCTGAAGTTGCTGGTGAGAAGTGTCAGAAAGTAGCCACTAAACGCGTCTCTCCATCTGATTTGATCAATTGAAGCAAACATCTAACCTGCACTACCTCTGTGAAACTTCATTTCAGGCATCAGACTGTTTTGTTTAACCTTAATACATTTTGACACAGCATTTCAAGTCTGAGTGGTAATTGTTGCTCAGGTCATTCTCTCTAGATTTTCAAATGCTCATTCATCATCCAGGAATGATATAGGATGCATCTGGTGTGCAGGCAGGCAGGCAGGCAGGGAGGCAGCGATGTAATATCTGTGTTCAGAAAGCTGTGAAGAAGCAAAAATACCCAAATCCTCCTTGCCACTGAATCACGACACTCAAGGAACATGTTTTTTCTGAAGACAAAGCAATCGCATAGCCATAAGCACTGAGTCGTGCAGTCTCTGTGGCCCACACGGTAAAATAAGGAAAATGAGCTGCCATCACTGTCACCTAAAACACCCCTCTGCGTACCATTCAAAGCTTTCTCTTAATGCACAGTGGCATGTAACAGAAAATGCTTGTCTACCGGGTAATGCACAACACACCATAATGTGCAGAGGCTACCAAACACATAGGGTGGCTAGGAGGGGCCAGTGGTCACCAAGGACAAACACCATACTGCATATTCTGTTGTGGTGTCAGTAGAAGAAGCATTCATATTTATTATATCAGAACAGCTTCAATGCACCTTGGCATAGATTCCACAAGTGTCTGGAACTCTGTTGGATACAACACCATTCTTTCACATGAAATTCCATCATTTGGTGTTTTGTTGATGGTTGTGGAAAATGCTGTTTCAGGCACTGCTCCAGAATCTCCCTTAAGTGTTCAAGTGTTCAGTGACTACTCGTCCCCTGTGGATGGGGGCATTGTCATTCTGGAAGAGGCCACTCCCATCAGGATAGAAAGGCTTCACCATAGGATGAGCTTTGTATTTATTGGTGTTTACATTGCCCTCAAAGGGGTTGAGTGAACATAAACCATGCCATGAAAATGCACCCCACACCATAACCGCCAGAACCCTTCATTTCCTCAATTGTTTCCTTTATTTTGGCAGTTAGCTGTATGTACATACAATTTGTTGAAATTTAACACCGTGAATGGTGTGGTTCTCACTTTTGAGTTTGTTACGATGCCGTTTGTCTTGACAGATGGTTGGGAAGATTTATCTCAAGTGGGTTTGTATAAGGAGTGAGAATTTGATTCAGTCATTGCCAGTGTCTGATTGGGTTGCAGTAATAGGATTTGATATTTTTCTCATCCAGAAACCAGTATCATGTGTGCTATGTCTTAAAATGAGAATGGGGAGAACTAACGGCCAAGCTTGAGTGGGGAGGAATGTATCAGTGCATGAAATACAAATACCACCACTAACAGTGGTATACCCCTTTGTATACCCCTTCATTTGTCACTTAACATTATTACCGACTTGAAATGCTGAAGTCTTAAAGGACGTTATTATGACCAATTTATCATGTGGCTAAGTGGCGAGTTAAATCTAACACCTTTGATTGGATAGGTCTGTATAGCATAACTGTAGTATAATTAAGACTGAATGAAATTCAGTGAATAATGGACAGATCTGAAGAGGTTCCCAGCCTCTTTCTTGTATCTTGTCACTGGCTGGTAAAGTGACACAGTGAAATATTCAGACTCTGCATGCGCTTACTGTAAATGGCTAGATGTCATTCAAATTCGTCTCCTCCTTTTTTTCCCCCAGTTGTTATCGGAAAACGAACGCAACATAGCTTTGCCATGCCACGATTTCAGTGAAACAAGGTGCTAATTGGAACGAAGTCCCGCTCCCTTTTGTGTCATTTGCTGCCCTTTGATCCCCTTTGCCTGGTGTGAATAAAGCCGAGACAGACATTCAGCTCCTAAGACCCAGCACTTGTATGTGGCCCTCTGGGAATCCGGTGGTTTTATTTTTGGCAGCCTGTCAGTTTGCTGGCAACAGTGTAAGATCTAAACTTGGCAGCCAGCTTTTGTTCAGAGGAGAGGAGAGAGGGGGAATACAGCATATGTGCTCTGGTATGAAAGAGAGAATAAATGTTTGGCTATAGGCGCCGGTAATGCAGCAACGTGGGCAGAGTGATTGGTCAGACTGCAAGCGCGATCAGACATGACCGTGACCTTAGCAGTCGTATATTTACAGTTATCTGTCATGGAGCCCTTTTCTTTAAACCCACTTGGGTCCGTGCAGCTGTGTGGAGATCTCTCTGTATCAGTCGTGACCTTTTCCTCAGTTCCAGATGGGGAATTTTAAGTGTCTCATTGCCTGCATTGTTTACCTACATAATGGTCATTAATACTATCCCTATTATTGACAATATAATCTTAAAAGTGCTGTGCGTTTATCTAATCTGGTTCCTTTTAGTCCTCAACGAGTAAACTCTTTATTTGGGATTGGTATAAATGCTCTCATCTCAACAGTACTATATGCTCTGCAGGGCGGTAATTCAGTTGATTAAAAGAACAGCATTTAATGAGTGAGGCTAATGGAACAGCGTTGTGCTGAGAGCCGGCAGATGCAGACGGGGAAGTAAGCGGTTTATTGGGGTCTCTAAGGGGCAAATTTGCCTCCCCAGCTCTGTAAGGGGAGGGCTAGCACAGGAAAGGGCGGAGCATAACATCACAGGTGCGATCCCTACTCTCCAGGTAAATTTTTAGCAGAATGAAAGGGATGCTGAATTTTGAGCCGTGTCGTGAATAAAATACTGTATACTAGCATATGTCAAGAGAGTGGAATGCAAACTCCAGTCCTGAAAGCCTGCAGTTTCTGCAGATTTTTGTTCTTAATTCAAGACATTCATTGGTTAAAAAGACACACAAACACCTTGTTATCAAGGGATAAATTGGCTGGTGATTGAAAGGAAACCACAAAAACATGCAGACAAAATGGCCCTCCATCACTGGAGTTTGGGATTGCTGGTCGAGAGAATCTGGTATCCCAGCACCAGGATTTTTTTATTTGTTCACCTGTAGTTTTGGGTTTTTAGTTTATAACATTTGTGGCAGCCGCCCGGAGGCAACCCGAGGGCTAGTGATTGACGGGAGGTACGTGGTGGGACACTTTTCCTTATTTGGGAGAACAGGAAGTGTGGGAATGCCCCTTTAGCCCATTCAAACTACCGACACGGGAATAAAGAGGCAAAAGCCACATCAGTCGGGGCTAAGTACCGAGAGGGAAACGCGAGATCAAGAGAGAATAGCGAGTGAACTGTGATTGATTAAGGATAACGACTTGGACTGTTGAGAACCCCGTTTTTGGGATTGACCCGTTTTGGCAGGAGAAACCGACTTGGAACAAAGCACTTTGGATTACGGACTAGGACGACGAGCAAGGATTGCAGATTTAACCTGTTTCCCCTTTTCCCTTCCCTTTCCCCGGAAACCTGATAAATAAACACCCTCTTTGTTTGCATTTTCCTGTGTTTGTCGTATTTATTATTGATCGTTGGCACAGTTGCAACTCAACACCCCGGGTTCTGCTACACTTGGTGGAGAAGGCGGGCAGGCAAACTTGCCTGAATTACACCAAATCTGATCAATAATAAATGATAAAACAGGAAATGGAAATTCCACGACTGGTCGTATAACCCCACCCTCTCTGCCAGATGCACTCGATCAGAATGGTGAAGAACTGGCTGACTGCCGAGCCGGCTTCGCTCAGTCCAATGGAATGGATCGTAATTGATAAATACCTGCGTTCACTGCCCTACAAGGCGAAGACGTTAGCCAGCCAGGCTAACCTGAAGAGTGCTGACCACCTCGTGGAACTGGTGGAAGGGTATCAAACCGCCCGAGAGGTGCTGAAGAGAAGCCGACCCACCCCCAAAAGAGACCGTATCCTGAGAATCGGGAAAAAAGAAAAGTGACGAGGTACCTTGGAGGGTAGGTAACGAAGATGGCAACCGACCCATCTTCCCGAAGCCACGCGCGTTTGATGACACTGACAGGAGAAAGTGTTACAGCTGTGGTGAGTTCAGACATCTGTCCTGGAGTTTCCCACACCGCGACGTACCAATGCCGTCCATCTCGGCTAGTGACATGGCTTTAGGAAGGCCATGCGGGGTCCTGACATCATGCTAGGCTCACGAGAGCTGCCCGTCACCAGTGACACCAGTGTGGGCTAATGGGAGAGACACGACAGCCCTGCTCGACTCCGGAAGCATGCTCACGCTGGTCTGACCAGAGTTTGCCCATACCCAACACTCCCAGGGTTCCCAATAAATGATCTCCATAACCTGCATTCATGGCGAAACCAAGGCCTATCTCACTACACCACCAAACCTACAGACAACGAAAGGACGACAGGAGGGGAGGGCTGGAATTGTCCCAAACCTACTCATACCAGGACTCATAGGAAGGGATTCTCTGGTGTTCGCTAAACTGTGGTCCTGAATGCAGGAGAAACCAAAGGAGTACCGCAAAGCTTGCCGTATTGTGCCCACTAAGTTCCCAGGAAAGGTAAAATGATGCGGGTCATATGCAATCAAAGACAACGCCTCCATTGAACCCCTGTCGGAATCCGGAAGTGCGGAAGAAAATCCAGAGGTTGAGAGAGGCAGTCTCGGTGAACTATTCCCTATGGACCCTGAGGTGGTCCCAGATCCCGCACCCCTAATGGGGTGTTTCGGTACTGCACAGTTGGAGGATCCGAACCTGAAGACTGCCCTGCAGCAGGTGACGATGGTGGATGGGATGCAAATGTATTAGGAGCTCACCTAGGGGTGGAAACAACTATGGAAAGAATAAAAGGCCAGTTTTACTGGTCGGGAATAAAGAGGTCGGTCAAGGATTTCTGCCGTGATTGCCGGAGTGTCAGTGGGTGGCACCAAAACCTGTTTTCTGGAACCCACACATCCCGTTACTGATTATTTCTACACCATTCAGCCGAATAGCGATGGATTGGGTGGGGCCCCTCCCAAAAAGTAGCAGTGGTTATCAGTATATCCTGGTGATACTCGATTATGCTACCAAGTAGCCGGAGGTTATTTCCATGCCCACCATGGCGACCAAAGGCATAGCCCGCAAACTACTAATGTTATTTTCTCGAGTAGGCATTCCAGAGGAAATACTGATGGACCAGGAGACTCCATTCATGTCTCGCATCATGAACAACTTATGTAAGTTGTTTAAAATGAAACATTTACGTACCTCAGTGTATCACCCACAGATGGACGGATTAGTGGAGCGGTTCAACAGAACCTGAAAAGCATGCTGAGGAAAGTGATGGAAGCGGACGGGAGAAACTGCCAACTGCTCCCCTTCTTGATGTTTTCAATTTGGGAGGTACCACAGGCTTCGACAGGTTTCTCCCCCTTAAAATTACTATGTGGCAGGTGACTGAGAGGGCTCCTGGATGTGGCTAAGGAAGCTTGGGAACAGCAGCCGTCTCCACACCGCATCCTGGTGGAGCATGTGGAGGGATTGAGGGACAGGATGGCGAAGTTGTAGCCAGTGGTGAGGAACATATGCAGGAAGCTCAGGCCACTCAGGCATGGGTGTACAACCGGGGGTCGCAGCTGTGGAAGTTTCAGCCTGGCGATATAGTACTGGTGTTTGCCCCCACCTCGGACTGTAAAGTTTTAGCCAGGTGGAAGGGTCCATACAAAATTATTGAAAAGGTGGGAGAGGTGAATTATCGGGTATGGCAACCTAATCGCCGAAAGTTTTGCCAAATCTACCACATCAATCTGTTGAAAAAATGGAATGCCAGTGAGGTGTTGTGTGCTGTGTTTCCCAAGGTCCCCGGTACAGATACCTCGCCCACCAATGTGCCGCTAGGGGAACAGCTGAGTCCTGCACAGAAACAGGAACTGAAGGAGCTGGTTAACAGTCACAGAGATGTTTTCTCTATTGAGCCCTGATGTACAGACCTCATACAACATCACATTATCACTAAACCAGGGAGAAAGGTAACACTTCATCCCTATCGCATCCCGGAAGCAAGGAGAGAGGCCGTGAGGGCCAGAAGTAAAAGATATGCTGGCCGCTGGGTTCATAGAGGAGACTCAAAGTGAGTGGTGCAGTCCGATTGTGCTAAATGAAATTTTGATGCTTATCCTATGCCCCGAATAGATGAGCTGATTGAAAGGATTGGGAATGCCTGATTTATCAGCACACTGGATCTAACAAAAGGTTACTGGCAGGGACCCCTAGCTCCAGCATCTAGAGAGAAGACTGTCTTCACAACCCCTGAAAGACCCTTTGGACTACACGTAGCCCTGCCCACGTTCCAACGTTTGATGGACCGGGTTCTGCGACCCCATCATGAGTATGCGGCGGCTTATCTGGATGACATCGTAATCCACGGTGATGATTGGGAAACACCTCTGGAAAGGGTAAGGAATGTTTTGCATGCGCTAAGGGGAATGGGGCTCACCGCCCACCCAAGGAAATGTCGGCTAGATATGCAAGAAGCCGAATATTTAGGCTATAGTATCGGTTACTGAACTGTATAGCCACAGATGCGGAAAGTGGAGGCGATAAAGAATTGGCCCTCAGAAAAAAACAGGTTCGCACGTTCATCGGGCTCACTAGCTATTATTGGCGGTTCATCCCGAACTTCGCCACCCTCACCACCCCTTTAAGAGATCTGACCAAGAACTGGTTGCCAACGCAAGTCAGCTGGACCGAAGAGGCAGAAATGGTCTCTGTTCTGGACCCGTACTGGTGACTCCGGATTTCACCAAACCCTTCCTGGTCCAGACGGATGCCTCAGAAATCAGGGTAGGGGTAGTCTTGTCTCAGCTACAGGAAGGTGAGGAACATCTCATCACGTTTGTCAGCAGAAAACTCTTACCGAGGGAACAGAAGTACTCGACAGTAGAGAAAGAGTGTCTGGCAATTAAATGGGCTTTAGAGACTTTCAAATATTACTTATTGGGACGGCATTTCACCCTCATCATCGACCATGCTCTACTTGTGTGGATGTCGCACAATCTGGACACAAATGCCTGAATAACGAAATGGTTTTTGTCACTGCAACAGTATGCATTTTCTGTACTTCACAGGTCTGGGGCTGCCAATGGGAATGCCGATGCCCTGTCCAGAAGGGATGCTTTGTGGTGCCAAGCCGCCCTCCCTCCCGGTCGGAGCTGAGGGGGGAAGGTGTGTGGTATCCGCCTGGAGCCAACCCGAGGGCTAGTGATTGATGGGAGGTACGTGGTGGGATGCTGGCTCCACCCCTTTTCCTTATTTGGGCGAACAGGAAGTGTGGGAGTGCACCTGCAGCCCATTCAAACTACCGTCATGGGAATAAAGAGGCAAAAGCTGTGTCAGTCGGGGCTAAGTACCGAGAGGGAAACGCGAGATCAAGAGAGAATAGCGAGTGAACTGTGATTGATTAAGGATAACGACTTGGACTGTTGAGAACCCCGTTTTTGGGATTGAGAAACCGACTTGGAACAAAGGATTTTGGATTACGGACTAGGACAACAAGCAAGGATTGTGGACTTTTTCCGTTTTTCCCTTCCCTTTCCCCAGAAACCCGATAAATAAACACCCTCTTTGTTTGCATTTTCCTGTGTTTGTCGTATTTATTATTGATCATTGGCGGAGTTGCAACTCAACACCCCGGGTTCTGCTACACATTCTCAATTTTTTTACATTTTTCTGTGACATCAGATTAAACTAAAATATGTGGATGTTATCGGAATAAACATACTAAAGGCATAAATACAATCAAGTAGTTCTAGGCGTGCTTTTTCGTATGAAAGGACTCTACCCATAGAATTGATTTTGGGTCAAGAAAGTAATTGTTTCCATTATTTAGTATGAGTTTTTTTGTTTTTTGAAAAAATTGTCTAAGAAAGAAAAGGATGCTTGTCATACTCCATAAAAATAAGATATGCAATTGACCATAAGCCAACTCCCCTTGAGAAGTGTGTGTGAATTTCATAGGAGAACAATTAGAATATTATTTGGATCCATAACTGGCATCATTCACACACATGGAACTAATCTGCCCCTCTCTTTCTATGGCTCTTTGTTGCAATGGAATAATGAGTTCTGGCTCTGCACTCAACTTGAATGCACGTTGGCATCTGAAGTAACATACATAACATACATGCATAACAACATCCCATAGAAGTAGCTTTGCAGGTATTTGCTATGGGTTTACAATTAATTCAGGTTGATCCCACCAGTTTAGATACAATAGACTTTGGTTCCTCTAAGGTGTAATTCTCAGGTATCTGCTGCACTGTGGTACATTGTACTTTGGACTTCTCCACTGGTCTCAATGGCTGACAGGGTGTGGAGGAAGAGTTTGTACTTGCAGGAAGCACATAGAATTTAGCTTGCCGTGGCCAACTCATTTCTCAGTGCTGCTGGGAATGGCGATTTACAATTTTATAATTTGGCAGATGCTTTGATCCAAAGTGACTTACAGGAGTGTATTAATATGGCTAGAGATCAGAGGAGCATTTGCCTCATTACTTGAATGTAGCTGTATTGTGGAGTGGAAAGGTAGGTTGTGTCATTAATATTCTATGCATTGGTAAGCAGCGTGTAGCTGCTGTGTAATCACTTCTGACATCTGATTTATGTTTGTGTGCTCTGTGGTTATAGAAGCAGACAAGGTACAGTAGAATCTGTGATGATTGCTTTTCACATGCGGAGAGGAGATCAACCAGTATTTCATCTGCAGCTCAGATTTCAAGAGACATTACAAGATCTTCAAAGGTTTAATGATATCATGCCTAGTTGGCAAAGTTGTTTGTCAATGAGTGCTTTCTGGGAGAACAGTATTATCAAGTCATGAATATGTCTAAATGAGGGAAATTACAACAGAACATCTGAAGGAAAAGTACTGTGCCATATTCAGTGGCTCTGAAATGTGTTCTTTTCATGCTACCTTCCTTTAGCTTGGAATGTGCTACTATAATCATGGTCCCTCGCTTTTATACCTCTGAGCACATGTACATCATGGTCTCTCAGCTACGTAGTCAAATTTAACAACATTCATAGCGCTGTGGACTTTGACGTCTGCGTGACTTGTTTATCCATGTGGATGCTGAAATCTACACAGAATCGTTACCCGGACAGTGGAAAGGAGGGTTCTCTGTATATCTATGATTACACAGTGCTTTTGTTCAGTGTGAGATGTGCTGCGTGTAAGTGACCAGGCGTCCCGTTGCCTTCTCGTTTCAGCGTGGAAGGTGATGCCCCGGGTGCCGAGTCGGGCCCCTCTCTGGACGGCGGCGCGGGCTACAGCCGAGGCCCTGTGACCCACAGCTCCGCCCTCAGCCCGGATCACTTCGACGCGCCGCTCTACGGGCACCCGGCCCTGCCCGGCCCCCAGCGCCCACGCCGGCCCAAGCTCCAGCACTCCCAGTCCATCTTGCGCAAGCAGGCTGAAGAGGAGGCTATCAAGCGCTCGCGCTCGCTCTCCGAGAGCTATGAGCTCTCCACTGACCTCCAGGACAAGCAGGTACTGTTACCGCCACAATACAATTTAATGTCCCCGAAGTTCGTTTATTAACGATACCACAAAGACAACACTTTGACACGGTAGGTCTTCATCAAGTGAAGTGCTAACAAAAAAACAAAACATTGCCCATATATACATACATCATCCAAAGGCAACACAGCCGTGGATGCAGGTCAGAAGGTTTAGCAGGTTATGTATACTTTATCCCATCATAAAGCTTACAGTGGGTGTCAAAAGTATCCATGGGGGTGTGTCATGAGTCTGGTCGGCAAAGAGAGTATTAAACGCGCGGGGGATATTTTTCTTTTTAGTTAATTGGCCTTTTGCCCAGCACCAGTGCTTAACTGTGGATGTGCGAATTGCACACCCTGATACAACATTCCTGCTGCGCTGCCTTTTACACCTCTTCACACCTCGCCACGCATGGTGCAGCCAATCAATGGACAGTCATTCAGAAAGTCATGACAGGGTGCTGTGCTAGCCTCCTCAACAGATCCCTGCTGCTAGCCTGACTCATAAACACTGACACCTGTCCCCTGGGATGCTGCAGAATGTGATTAGCTCTTCAGTTCATTTAAAATCGAGGCATTTTCTAATTGTGCCTCTGTGTGAAGTTGGTCAGGGGGGCTGTGGAAAGAGTGGGTGGGTAGCTGATCCACTCATTACTCCACTGCTGGAGCTGCAGCCAGCTCAGCTCCACTGATCCTGGACCTGTACTTCTGGCCTTCCAAAAAACACTGTTTAATCATTGGTTTGACTCATTTGATGGACAAGAAAACTATTATTTGTATTGTAAGGAATCACTCTAAAATTATGAACTATGATTGATGGTGGACCTTTTTCTAATAGAAAATATTGTAAGGACATTAATGTTTAATGCGCAGTCATTGTGCATTAGTGTTATTCATTGGTAATAATTGGTATTTTAATGCACATTCTTTGTAATACTAGACTCAAAGTGTGATACTGTTGGTTATCAAATACAATTACTTACTTCATTGTAAGCTTTCAATTCAATTGTTTCCCAAGCTCTGTTTACAGTAGCCAACTATCTCTTTTGGTTTGAGGAACTGAATACTCAAATGATGAAACAGGAAAATTATAAATATAATTAAATTGTAAATTGTTACAGGAATCATTCCATTTATATTAGAGTCAATCCAGAATGGGATAAGAATTACTGCAAATGTTAACTACAGTAAATTAGATGGAACAGATACTCTCATCAAGTTTCCAGTTCTTATCAAATTGTATTAAAAAAAATAGATGACAAAAATTAAGATTTGGCTATTTACAATTACTGTTACATTAATAATAATTCTCAGGGATGCCAGGTGGCTCATGCTGTTAAGGCACTGTTCTAGTATGTGGATGAGCCCCCACAGTCTGCATCCTGTTAAGGCACTGTTCTAGTGTGTGGATGAGCCCCACGGTCTGCATCCTGTTAAGGCACTGTTCTAGTGTGTGGATGAGCTCCACGGTCTGCATCCTGTAAAGGGACTGTTCTAGTGTGTGGATGAGCCCCACGGTCTGCATCCTGTAAAGGGACTGTTCTAGTGTGTGGATGAGCCCCACAGTCTGCATCCTGTTAAGACGCTGTTCTAGTGTGTGGATGAGCCCCACGGTCTGCATCCTGTTAAGGCACTGTTCTAGTGTGTGGATGAGCTCCACGGTCTGCATCCTGTAAAGGGACTGTTCTAGTGTGTGGATGAGCCCCACAGTCTGCATCCTGTTAAGACGCTGTTCTAGTGTGTGGATGAGCTCCACGGTCTGCATCCTGTAAAGACACTGTTCTAGTGTGTGGATGAGGCCCACGGTCTGCATCCTGTTAAGACACTGTTCTAGTGTGTGGATGAGCCCCATGGTCTGCATCCTGTTAAGGCATTGTTCTAGTGTGTGGATGAGCCCCACGGTCTGCATCCTGTTAAGGCACTGTTCTAGTGTGTGGATGAGCCCCACGGTCTGCATCCTGTTAAGGCACTGTTCTAGTGTGTGGATGAGCCCCACGGTCTGCATCCTGTTAAGGCACTGTTCTAGTGTGTGGATGAGCTCCACGGTCTGCATCCTGTAAAGGGACTGTTCTAGTGTGTGGATGAGCTCCACGGTCTGCATCCTGTAAAGGGACTGTTCTAGTGTGTGGATGAGCCCCACAGTCTGGTACAGAATCCAGACGATGCCAGTGCTAACTGTGGCCAGCAGCCCCACGGGGTGACCCATAATTGGCAGTAGCATCACCTAGGGAGGGATTCAGTCAGCTGGGTTGTCCATGTCCCGTCATGTATCAGCGACCACTGCTGGTAAATCGGGCACCCACAGTCTGCCTGTATAAAGCTGAACATGAAGTATTTTCCTCCAACTCATGACTGAGCAAGTTTAACTTGTGAACTGCGAAAATAAGTGGCCACTGACATCATGTGCTTTAGAGGAGAGCGCATGCTTGTCGGCACTTTCCCGTATAGACAGCTGAGGTTGCAGCGAGCACAGATTAAGAATACGATTGGGCTTTCCAAATTGGGAGAAAAAGGGGAAAAAGCATCAAAAAATAACAATTCTCAAATTGAATACCCTTTTTTAAATTCATTGCAAGCAACTCTATTTGTATTAACTTTATTTGTCCACGTAATTTGTCCAAGTAATGAGTACAATTTTACAGTCTGATGCTTCTACATTTGTGACAGACACCCAAGTCAAACCCAGAATCAAACCCAAATCTGTCATTACCCTTGTAATAAAATGCTGATGGTGTGTAATCACTGTACGTGCTGTATATTCCTTATTGCACCTTGACTTTGTGCTGAAATTAAACCTGTCAAAAATCTTTATACTTCTACGCTTTCCTTTCCTCAGGTGGAGATGCTAGAGCGTAAATATGGGGGACGTTTCATAACCCGACATGCAGCCCGCACCATCCAAACGGCCTTCCGCCAGTATCAGATGAACAAGAATTTCGAGCGGCTCAGGAGCTCTATGTCGGAGAATCGCATGTCCAGACGCATCGTCCTGTCCAATATGAGAATGCAGTTTTCCTTTGAAGGACCTGAAAAAGTCCACAGCTCTTACTTCGAGGGCAAGCAGGTGTCCCTGACTGACGACGGCACCAAGATCGGGGCTCTGGTGCAGTCCGAGTGCGGGGACATGGATCCCGCCAAGTCCCCCGCTGCACAGAATGACTTCACAGACGCCATCACTGAGCTGGAGGATGCCTTCTCCAGGCAGGTGAAGTCCCTGGCTGAGTCTATTGACGATGCGCTGAACTGCCGCAGCCTGCACGGGGACGAGGGCCACCCCGAGCCTGTCAGGGGACACCCTGACATGGAGAGGGAGGTGGCCTACCAGGTCAAGCCCTCCCACAGCAGTGACCACCGCAAGCTGGACGAGATGACCGCTTCTTACAGCGATGTGACGCTCTACATCGACGAGGAGGAGCTGTCCCCTCCCCTCCCCCTGTCCCAATCCGTGGACCGGCCCTCCAGCACTGAGTCGGACCTGCGGCTCCGCTCCCTAAACTCCTCCCAGGAGTACTGGTCTATGGCCCACAAGGATGACAAGGGGGACACGGACACCAGCTGCCGAAGCACCCCCTCTCTGGACTGCCAGGAGCAGAGGCTCCGAGTGGACCACTTGCCCTTGCTGACCATAGAGCCGCCCAGCGACAGCTCGGTCGAGCTGAGCGACCGCTCGGAGCGGGGTTCGCTTAAAAGGCAGAACGCCTATGACCGGGGCATCGCCAGCCAGCAGGGCAGCCCCAAACACATCTCCCACGGGCTGCCCCCGAGGGGGCCATCCCGGGACGATGAGCCCACCAGGCACAGACCCCGGAAGCTGGAGAGTCATCTGGCCATCAACGGCACCGCCAACAGGCAGAGCAAGTCCGAGTCCGACTTCTCGGACGGGGACAACGACAGCATCAACAGCACTTCGAACTCCAACGACACGATAAACTGCAGCTCGGAATCCTCGTCCAGGGACAGCCTGAGGGAGCAGACACTGAGCAAGCAGACATACCACAAGGAGACTCGCAACAGCTGGGACTCGCCTGCCTTCAGCAACGATATCATCCGCAAGAGGCACTACAGGATTGGCCTCAACCTCTTCAACAAGTACGTACACGCCCACTGATGTGCTTGGGCTCCAGCGCCGAAGTAGATGTAATGCACATTTAACAGCTATTTGAGAGTGACCGCTATCTTAAACCACACTTACGGCTGACCTGCAATTGGAGCTGAGGATGATGAGTAGTTTAGCTAGAACTTACACAGTACCAACAGATAATTCAGTGGCAGGCAATATGATTGCATTGCTATGGCCTCACAGTGTTTCATATGATGAAATATGGTCATACTTTTGTAATGGTCCTGTAAAAAACACAACCAGCAGGTTTGTACACCACACTAATGAATGTGTTGAATCTTTAAAACTGTATGTTGTGAAACTAGTATCATACTCAAAATCAATAAAACACAAAAATAATTTAAAATAATAATTTTGCCTACAGAGAACCAAATTATAGAATATATTATATAAATATATTATCTGGAATTTCGAGGGCACTTTTCCTGTGTCCCAATGTTGAGTAGTACTAACCCTAACCCTAACCCTAACCCTGTCCTCAGTGAAACTCCTTTCCTGCCTGAGTGGAGGGATTTGGTTCAAGTTGTAAAGGTGCATGACTGAGCATAACTTTCCTTATACTGGAAACTGAGTTGCATTGTGGATGCAGTTGATGCAGTCCTGTGATTTTTTTAAATGGAAAGTGGTGTCACACGGTTAGAGCTGCAACAATTAATTGGTCAGATTTAACCAACTAAACCAGTTAGAATTAAACATTTAATAGATTTTAAATTCATACTAAATAGAAACTCCTTAAGCCAAACAGCCTGTTTAGTTCAGCTCAGATCTGTTCTCATTCTATCCTCATCTGTTCAGAAAACTGAGATTTGTCCAAGGGTAATTTAACTGAACCTATTTATTGGCATTGGTGGGCATGGAGGGTAGAGGACAAGTGTGAGTTTTTGTTGTCATGAGCCCTCTTTAGAAATAACAGGTCCCCTAGCTCCATAAAAAAAATCATGATTTTGTGGCATGAAGAAATGCAGTCAGATCGCACCTCTTCCCTGGCAGCCATGCAATGCGTTGTAACTCAACTGTCACTGAAAAACAGGAGAATGAAACCATTGCAGATGAAAAATCCAGCATTAGGAAATATGGTCACTGGGAATTTGAGTTTGATGTATAACAATGTTTGCTTTGTCATATATCAAAGTTCAGCTTTAATAGGGTTTCTGTGAGATCCCATGTGACACACATTCATGAGTCCTCAGGACCTGCACATACATAAAGGGTTACTCTGTTACTTTCATGCCAGCATTTGACATAATAGAAAAAAGTAGATCAAATTTCAAGAAGCTAAAATCGATACAAGATGACTTTGACAACATTAAAGCCATTTTCCCTGAGACACAGTGCATATAAGAAGTACAGAAATAAAGTAGGAAGAAAAGAAAATGTGAAAAATGCCAAAGGGGTTGAATACTTTTTATAACCACTGACTGCCTTGGGTTGTTGGATGCCAAAAATATGCAATCTTCTGTACACTGTTTTAAAACCCAGACAGTATGATTAATTTAAAAAGAAACGGCACGTAAATGTCCACGTTCTCATTGTGAGAATGTATTTGAGGTTCAAACAAAAGTTTGAGTTTTAATACAGTGTAATGAGGATTTATGACTTTGCCAAAGTCTTTTATGTTTATGACACACATTGCGATCACATGCCAAATGCTGTCTGCTGTAACTCTTGTCTCTCTTGTGCTCCCACAGGAAGCCAGAAAAGGGCATCCAGTATCTGATTGAGAGAGGATTTGTCCCAGACACACCGGTGGGTGTGGCTCACTTCCTGCTCCAGCGGAAAGGCCTAAGCCGGCAGATGATTGGAGAGTTCCTGGGTAACCGACAGAAACAGTTCAACAGGGATGTGCTAGAGTGAGTATTCAGTGAGCTGCTACTACTACTCATTGAGTAGTAACACTGAGCCAGAAACAGCTCAGACCTTAACATTTCCCATGCAAAACTCATGATTTAATATATTTTTACTTTCCAAGTCTTTTTCTTTAGATGCGTTCTGAATTATGCAGCTTATATTTCATTGCAAATATGAATGAGAAAAAGTATAACTTCTGCTGTTTTCAAAATAACCGAATTTATTCCTTTATGCTGTTTTGGAGATGCACTCAGTATATATATTTTCAACCCACATTGGATTTTAACATGCCTTGTGAAATATTCATGTCTTTTTGTCGTTTTCTTTTTTTCCAAATTGTTATTATAATTCCACCAAATCATGTTTTTACCCATTGCCTTTTAAATCAGAGCAGTGTATGATGAATCAGACTCCACCCTGACAATATTCACAATGTCGACATGTGGAATTAATCACAATCTGACAATTACTCCCTCTAAGCTAAACAGTGACAGGCAAAGTTGACATGCTCCTAACAACCCAGTATTTCAATAAAGACGCCCAGACGCATGTTTAGAAAAGTGATTTGTTTGATTTCCTCTTGCTGGGGGACCATGGATGGGGGCTGCATAGAGGGGGCTCTGGATTCCTGTTGTCAGAGCTGAGCGCTATAGGGTCTATGAAGGAATCCCGGTCTGAAGTCTTCCACAGTGTCTTTCTGTAGCTGACTGCAGATCTTTGCCAATTGTCGCTCCCCGCAGCAAATCTACACTGGCAGAACTCATCAAGATTCCAGTGAGGATAAGGCTACTGATGTCCCATCTGTGTCAGTTTGACAGCAATTTATAAAAAGCACTTCACATTCCATAAATCTTGACATTGTTTTAGAGTCGAGTACTGCCGTCCGAGTCTTCTGAGTTCTGCTTCACGTGAAACGGTCCCTGAATGCAGTGTTTTTGGCCTGCGGGCCTGCACCAGGATATTGCACTGTTTGCTGAGCGATGGCTGATGTGCCCTGCAGCTGCGTCGTGGACGAGATGGACTTCTCAGGGATGGAGCTGGACGAAGCCCTCAGGAAGTTCCAGGCCCATATCAGAGTGCAGGGTGAAGCCCAGAAGGTGGAGAGGCTCATCGAGGCCTACAGGTGGAGTAAAGCGCATGCCGTCGTCGTAGTGACCATGAACGAGGCTGTAAATGGGACTTGGAGATCTGTACATTCAGAAATAACTTGGAATCACATAATCATAGTGACAAGATCATACATAGAGTACCATGAAAAAGGTTGGTAAAACTTAATGCATTAATGCGTTGATGTTATCGCATGCAGCTGAAGCTAATTTGGAGCACATTTGTATTTAGGGATAACTATTTGGAAAAACTCCCTGGGTGGCGCAACCGGTAAAGGCACTTGCCTGGATTGGCTGTCCACCCCAGGGGGAGGGGTGAGGGGTGAGGGAAAACTGGCACAAGCTCACCGCGAGCACAGAACACTTCCCTTTGGGCAAAGCAAATAGGCAAGTTCCGTCTCGAAGGAAATGGTTCATTGCTGCCCCCGGGGTAATGGCTGGTCCTGTAGTTGCGGGCAGTGGGCTCGTAGGGCAGGGTGAATTGAAGAAATAGAGTACAATTGGCCACCAAATTGGGATAAATATGGGGGGGAAAAACAGAAATAAATGTAGAAAAAAAATACATCAATAAAGGAAAACTCTAAACAATAGTTTTCAATAGACAACAACCATTCACCATTGTTGTTGACCAATCAGTCAGTGCAGGAAGGCTTACATAGTCATGACTCTGTTTGGTTTGCCTCCTTTAACTCAATCTGTCTCATATAAACCAGACTCTTTGTGGTGCAATGGCCAAATATTGAGTCCAAAACTGTTCGGGGAGTGCAAACTATTTTGTTTTATAATTCTTAAAAACTGCTTTAGACCTGTGTGATTTGCACTCCTTTAATTGCTTTGATTCAAAAACACTGTGCTTGTATCTTTTTTTTTTGCCAGGAAAGAGCGTGTTTTGATTAGCACACAGAAAGGCAGCAGTTTTTTTCACCTGAGTAAACACTGCTATGCCTGGTGTATTACTGTGATAACAGAAAATGGGGAAAGGATAATGTGATCTCTGCCCTAAGCACCTCCAAAATATTATGATGGGCCTGCTGTTTGGAGTCCTCCCAAAATGGCCATTAAGGTTAAAGGGTGGAGCTTTAAGGGAAATGTGCACATGATGTCAGCCAGAGGATTGAGAGGATTCGTTGAATGATCAGGGGTCATGGATTGAAATCCCTCCTTGTTAACTATGGTAACTTTCACTGTGCACAGGGAGAAGAATATAATACATTTCATTGATTTTCTTTTAGGCAATGATGTTTTCAGCCATGGCATGTTGTTATTTGTGTTGCTCTGAATAGTTATACTTACTTCTGGCTGTTTTTTTTAGTGTGGTACCAATATTTCCCTTATTGGAGGATGTTATTTTGGGGTTATTTAGCATAATACACACACACACACACTCTCTCTCTCTCTCTATCTCTCTCTCACACACTCACACACACTCTCATGTTCGGCTTTTCCTCAGCCAGCGGTATTGCATCTGTAACCCCGGAGTGGTGCGGCAGTTCAGGAACCCAGACACCATCTTCATCCTCGCCTTTGCCATCATCCTCCTCAACACGGACATGTACAGCCCCAACGTCAAGCCGGAGCGGAAGATGAAGCTGGAGGACTTTGTGAAGAACCTCAGAGGTGAGGGCCGGCATAACAGCCTCCCATTATGCATGCATGTGTGTGTTTTACGTAACTGTGTATGTGGTTTTACGTTAGTGTGTATGAGCGTGTGTGTTGGTGTGTAAGTGGTTTTACGTAAGTGTGTATGAGTGTGTGTGTTTGTGGTTTTATGTAAGTGTGTGTGTGAGTTTTTGTGTGTATGTGTTATTACATTAGTGTGTATGAGTGTGTGTATGTGGTTTTACTTATGAGTGTATGAGTTCAGTTCAGTTCAACTTTATTTCAGCAGGATAGTCCACTCAGTAATAATACTGTTTTCCAGGGAGTCCTGGGTACATTTACTAAAACAACACAAGACAAAAATAAAAACATATCAAATTGCATGACATTCTATGCTGTTTGATATGACCGGCTTTGAGTTTATATTTGAAAGCCTGCAGATTTGTTTGTTCCCTGGTAGACATGTCTAGCTGACTCCAAATAGTAGCTCCAACGTACTGTAGGCTGCCTTTAAATGCAGCAATTCTGGCCATAGGGATTTTCAGGAGATGTTGATCCCACTTCTCATAAGCCCCTAGTTGCTGACGTTGTGTGACCGTTAAGGGCAGGTGGTGGGGCCCACCTAAAGAGTTTTATTAAGTATGGGGGGGGGGGGGCAATATTACTCACAGATTTAAAGACCATTTACCATTGAAAGTTTGTGTGAGTTTGGTGTACGTGGTTTTATATAAGTGTATAAAGTGTGTGTGTGTGTGTGTGTTTGGGTTTGGGCTTTTACATAAGTGTGTATGTGGTTTTATGTAAGTGTGTACGAGTGTGTGTTAGTTTGTGTGCGTGTGCGTGTGCATGTGCATGTGCGTGTGCGTGTGTGACTTTACATAGGTGTGTGTGAGTGTGCATGCGTTTATGAATACCTCTTTGTTGCGCAGGGGTGGATGATGGAGAGGACATCCCACGGGAGATGCTGATTGGGATTTACGAGAGGATCCGCAAGCGCGAGCTGAAGACGAACGAGGACCACGTGTCCCAGGTGCAGAAGGTGGAGAAGCTGATCGTCGGGAAGAAGCCAGTGAGTCCCCTCAGACCCCTCTCGTGCGGTCACTTTCCCTCCGCCTTTGTGCTGAGCGGACTCTGCTGCAGAGGCCCCCTACAAACGCAGCAGAGACCCTGAGGACACACTGACTGACATCGTGTAGGAAAATGGCGCAGTGATAATCGACCTGGGCGCTGGCAGACATGTTAGGCTCGGCTTACTCACAAAGAGCCCGTTCCTAACTGAGAAATCAGAAATGATATTTTTCTGGTGCAGTGCTAAGAGATATTCTCTCTTTCTCTCTTTCTCTCTTTCTCTCTTTCTCTCTTTCTCTCTTTCTCTCTCTCTCTCTCTCTCTCGTTTCCGGGGCCCTTGAAAGTCCAGCAGCTTTCCCTCCCTCAGTGTTATCTGTGCTGAAGATTAGGATTATGCTGTCCTGACTCACAGAGAGATCAGTTCATTTGACCTAGAATATTGTTGACTCTCAAGGGCCTGTATGTGTCATACAAATGACTCACCAGGAAAGGGAAACAATTTAGTTGGACAGAAATCAACATCAGTTCTCAGCAGAGAGAAATCGAATAGATCTCTCAACCCTCATCCCTCTCTTCTTCCCTTTCAGATCGGATCTCTGCACCATGGCCTTGGTTGTGTAAGTATGGCCTCCTCTATGTTACTCGTTTTTTGCCTCGTTTTACTGGCCCAAGTCGTTAATATATTTCAGATTTGCATCGCGGTCCCCTGCTTTTCCACACGTATACATGCATAAATCTCCTGAACACCTAATGACTGTTCCTCTCATGCCCGGTCCTGAGAAAGAGGCAAATAAAATCACCTCAAACTTTAATTTCCACAGAACAAACAGAGCTAAATTCCAAGTTGGCACTGAAGTGTGCTGTTTACAGACTGCAGGCTGACCGTAGCATATGAAATTCAGTGGAGGTCATCACTGACTGCCAAGAAAACACTGCATTAGACCACACAGATCAAGTCTACACATGTCTACTACAGGTGATAGAATAAAGAGGCTTATGCAACCAACCACAGCTCTGCTTAATGAGCACAGACAGTTTTTCTTAGGAATATTTTACATCCCCTAGATAGTTGCAAGGTTTATATATATATATATATATATATATATATATATATATATATATATATATATAATTTATATGCACACACACACACACACACACACACACACACACACACACACACACACACACACACAGTGCCCCTTCAAAGTCTACACCCCGTCTTAAAAATGTCACCTTTTGTTGCCTTACAGCCTGAATTGGTATGATAATCAGGATGTAGACTTATCAATCCAAGTTATTCTATTTTTTTTTATTAATTAAATTGTTTTTCACTTGGAAGTTGTAGGGTAAAATGTGGTAATAAATGTTTAAAAAAAAGGATGATGTTTTAATTTCAGGCTGTAAGGCAACAAAAGGTGACATTTCTAAGTGTAGCTTTTAAAGGGGCACTGTATATACAGTGTGTATATATATATATATACACACAGTAAATGTATACAACATTTGGGGAAAAATATTACTTGTTAAACAAAATATTTTGCTCTGAGCAATTGTACTGATATAAAATAATATCATTTTCCAATTTTTGAGCATAGGTCATTACCTGTATTGTTTATTTTACACAGCCTTTTTTCCCCCTCATCATTGATTTTTGTTAATCATTTTGGAGTTGACTGTATATACCTATATACAGGGAGTTAGCTCACAGGCACCACAGCATATTGGGATATAGCAGGGGTTTTATCATTGGCATGTACCCTGCAGGCTGAACTGAAGAATCGTGTTCACATTGCAAACCTCTCGCTAATCTCCGCCAGAAGCAGAGCCATTAAAAGCGCACCATTCTCCTTGTTGTCGGCTGATAGCAGGCGTGATTTCTGTCTGTCTATCTGTCCTCTGCAGGTTCTATCCCTACCCCACCGCAGGTTGGTGTGCTACTGCAGACTGTTCGAAGTGCCGGACCCCAACAAGCCTCAGAAACTGGGCCTGCATCAGCGTGAGATCTTCCTCTTCAACGACCTGCTGGTGGTATGAGAGCACCGTCTCCCCTCACCCCCTGACCGCTGCCATCACCACTCCACAGTCGAACAACTTCTCCAGTCAGGCCAGAGACAGCCGGCTTTCCACTGCTCAGTGTTTGCCTAGAATTAGACTTTACCTAAAATTCCTGTCGCTGTCAAAACATTGAACATTCTTTTCCATAGGAATTTACTGTATGAGAATTTGTTCCTGTGTGCCTTCTTAAATCCTAGAAATCCTTTATAGTTTGTGAAATGTTTTGATTGGTTTTCAGGCAGTATCTCATCAGGCCGGCTTGTGAAACACAGTCCTGAATGCAAATGTAGCAAGAAATAAGAAAATTGCCATAAATTGGCTTTCTGCTCAGACAAGCAATTATTGTAGCTTGTAAGCACGTGACACTGAAAGTATTTCCATTTTTTACTTGTATTTTTAGTTTCACATGTATTTTTACCTTACCTATGTACTGGGGTTTCACCAGAGACTTTGGGCCGCATGAAAACTTATGATGCTGGGCCCCCCTCAGGTCGCGCGCTCAATTTATTGCGCGACGCCAAATTTTTGGGTTGTTTTTTCCATGTAAAATGTCATTTCATGAGTACAATTATGAGATTTCAGCTCCACCCCACACATAACCATTGCTGCAGTTCTCTGCTGTATCAACAAATCATCAAATCAAAGTATTACACACAATTTCTACAGTGAATAAGATACTAGGAGATATTGCTGATGAACAACATGCATTTATTTAATAAAGGGGACAACTATTTCAACAGGTTTCCCACAACTTTTGGAATCCACTTTTATCTCGTGCTGACTGAGACATGATGCTCTATCACTCTCACCTGCAACTCACTGCCTAGAGTAGCGCACAGTGACAAGTTGAGGCAGCATCCAGCTGGACCGAACCATTTCATGTAAATAGAGGGGGGGGTGTTGGCAATACAGAGGCTCTCTGCCAGCCAACTTTTTGCCAAAAACAAACATAAATCATTAGTTTTATTAGTACATGGTAAATACAATATTCTATTAATGATGATATAATGTTGATTTTTTTTAACTTAATGTTCTAATAATTTTTTAGGGCCCCCCCCTCTCAGTCACTGGCCCTTACAATCATCCTAACTTGTCATACTTGAGTAAAAGTACAGATACCCTGATAAAATATTACTCAAGTAAAAGTAAAAAGTCCTGGCATGTACTATACGGATCCACTGCCTATGTACAGTAGGACTTTTTACTTTTACTTGAGTAATATTTGATCAGGGTATCTGTACTTTTACTCAAGTAAAGGGTTTGTGTACTTTGTCCACCACTGGATGTCAGTACACATGAAACAACAGCAGTGCTAAATTCACCCTTACAGTCATGTAAAGAATAGCACCATAAATATAAGAGGTGATGTCCTAAATGTTCTTGTGGCTCTGGTTTAGGTCACAAAGATTTTCCAGAAGAAGAAGAACTCGGTGACGTACAGCTTCAGGCAGTCCTTCTCTCTGTACGGGATGCAAGTGCTGCTATTTGAGAACCAGTGTAAGTCCCAGCCACCCATCTCAATGATCTCAGATCAGCTGCATAGTCTCATCACCATGGGCCTCATGCCTTCCAATTACAGTGTGCCCCACAGCATTGATTTACCTCGGTGACGATTGTAACTAGAAAGGGAATTGACTGGACCACTGCTTACTTTGTCTGACATTTTTCGATCAGAAGTACAGGAGCTTTTTATTCCCACGTTTGATTAAGCACTCTGAAGTCTGCCATGTCTAATAGCCCTCTGTGTTTGTTGTTTCCCAGATTACCCAAATGGAGTGAGGCTTACGTCAGCCATCCCAGGTGCAGACATCAAAGTCCTCATCAACTTCAACGCCCCCAACCCGCAGGACCGCAAGAAATTCACAGACGACCTGCGGGAGTCCATCGCCGAGGTCCAGGAAATGGAAAAATACAGGATAGAGTGTAAGCAGACATTTCCCAAATACCTCCTCTCCTTGAAGCCAGCCAAAGGGGTTCTGTAAATGAAAAGAAACTCCGCTTCAGGCAGTGGGGTGCTCATTATGCATTCTCTCTGCCCTCTGTTAATGAGGAGTAGTCTTTATGGGGTTTCGTAGGTGGATCATGAAGGATGAAAAGCACATGTCAAGAAAGATTGCAAAAACAAAAAAGGTGGGCAAACAAGCTGAACAATTAGGGTGAAGGAAACTGAGAAAAGGGCAGGAAAGCTAAATCTGTTTATACCTTGCCAAACGGCAAATATAGTGCAAGTCAATTGTCAAATAAATGCCACATCAAATAACTACACACCAAAATAACCCAGACTAACTTCTGTCTTTTCTGGCCACACATTGACATTAAATAGAGATTAATATTGACTTGGCAGGTCTTTATTTTTTATGTAATGCTAAAGCAACAAGTGGTGTTGGCAGAAAGCAAGGAGACAGGCAACGGCATGTATAGTAAGTAGTACATTATGGATTTTGGTCAGAGTCCCACTTTAAAGTGGAAGGAAGTTCACCAGCATATGGACTGAAAATGTACTGTGGAATGGTCAGTGACATACACTCAGTGGCCACTTTATTAGGTACACCTGCTTGTTAATGCAATTATCTAATCAGCCAATTATGTGGCAGAAACTTAATGCATAAAAGCATGCAGACATGGTCAAGAGGTTCAGTTGACCATGGTTTAGCAGAAGACCACACCGGGTCAGCTAAGAACAGGAAAGTGAGGCTACAGTGGGCATAGGCTCACCAAAACTGAACGGTTGAAGACTGGAACATCGCCTGGTCTGAAGAATCTCGATTTCTGCTGCGACATGAAGATGGTAGGGTCAGAATTTGGCGTAAACATCATTAATCCATGCATCCATCCTGTCTTGTGTCAACGGTTCAGGCTGCTGGTGGTGGTGTAATGGTGGGATAATGCGTCACAAAGCACACGTCATCTCAAGCTGGTTCCACGAACATGACAATGAGTTCAGTGTACTCCAATGGCCTCCACATCACCAGATCTCAGTCCAATAGAGCACCTTTGGCATGTGGTGAAACGCGAGATTCACAACATGAATGTGCAGCCGACAAATCTGCAGCAACTGCGTGATGCTATCATGTCAACATGGACCAGAATCTCTGAGGAATGTTTCCAGCACCTTGTTGAATCCATGCCACGAATAATTCAGGCTGTTCTGGGGGCAAAGGGGGGTCCTAACCAGTACTAGAAAGGTGTACCTAATAAAGTGGCCACTGAGTGTATAGGTAGGTGACAAGATTTCCGGCACAGCTCCTAAAGTGCAATTCCTGATTGCAAGGGTCCTGTGCTTGTGACATGATGCTGACCCCAGTCTCCCCCCAATGCAGCGGAACTGGAGAAGCAGAAGGGCGTGGTCCGTCCCAGCATGTCACAGAGTTCCGGCCTCAAGAAGGATGCGGGAAACGGGAACCTGAGCCGTGCCAGCCTGGATGACAGCTATGCCATGGGGGAGGGGCTGAAGCGGAGCGCCCTCAGCAGCTCGCTGCGGGACCTCTCTGACGCAGGTGAGCTTTTAGGTTGTAGGTCACGCACGTGTCAGTCGGGCAGTGCCTGCCTGCCCGCCCTGTGAGGCCAGGCAGAGACCTGATCCCTTTCTGTAGCGTAGATCCAAGTTTGACAGTGGCATGATGCTCTCAACCCCTAAAGAATGTTTTTTAATGCTTAAGTTGTGTCTCAGCCTGGTTCCCACAGTGGAAAAGCCATACAGAGCAACACATTAGGCCTTGTGCCATTGTAAGCTGAGAGCTGAAAGAGATTGAGGACCGAGGTGAACCCCATGTGGTTCCACAGGGCGATTGGTCTGGTAGTACAGACTCTTGAGAGACGCATGTGAGGCTTTTAATACGGCAAGCGGTGAGCAGAGAAATCAATGTTCCTAAATTCCCCTTCAGACAAAGCTACCCTGCAGCAATGAAGAAGAATGGCCAATTGAAGCGGTTCTGATACAATGCAAACCGTTGGGGCTGTTTTTGATGTTGTCGATAAATCATTCTGTGTGGTTAAACTGGTTTTGGTGTCTTCTCCAGTGATAGGACTAATGTTTTGTTATTGACTCAAGTGGATAATGGATGCAGTGACCTATATTCTTCATACATCACACCTTGGACTACTAGCGGACTCACTGCCCTTGTTCACTCTGTGCGCCAGTATTTTTTACACATTGCACCGATGAATGAAATTGAATGAAACTTCTTGCCCTCATTGTTTGTATGCTACATCTAGATCCAAACAGTTTCATTACACCTGTCTATAAACATGTGATTGTTGTTTACTGTTGTTGTTTCTTTTTTAACATAGTCTACTTCCTGTTGTTTACAATGACCATCTCATGCCTTGTTTGGCATGGACATACTTGAATGTCAAAGTTCATCACCACAGCCGCTGATCATCATTTCTCTTATACATGTTATGTTTGTGGTTCTGTGTGGCTCAGTAGGTAGAGCATGGTGTTGAAAACGCCTAGGTTGTGGTTTGATTCCGTTTTGGACCACATATACTGAAAAATGTATACATTCACTACTGCAAGTTGCTTTGGATAAAAGCGTCTGCTAAATGGCATATATTATTATATTTATTATTATGTTTGGCCTTTACAGTTCAAACTAAACTTAAATTATATTTTACTTACTTTAATTATTCTTACAGTTCCCTCCAGAATTATTGGCACCCTTGGTAAATAATTACTAATAATAATAATAGCAAAAAAGGCTATGAAAAAATGTCTTTATTGTTCATCAGCTTGATCTTACACTCAAAATATGAGAGAAATCTAACCTTTAATTATTAAAAAATGAACATTTTTCTCAAAAACGTGTCACAATTTTTGGCACGCTTAGAAATTCTTATGAACAAAATCTAAATTAAGTATATTCTTATTTGTATATATATATATATATATATATATTTTTTTTTTTAAAGTTAACCTGAGTCTTTAGGAACTCTTAAGTGGTCATCCATGACTTCCTGTTATACTGGGGTATAAATATGAGGTGACACACAGGCCAAACTCCCTTCCTCATCCATCAACATGGGGAAGATCAGGGAATACACAAAAGAAATGAGACAAAAGGTTGTTGACCTTCATAAATCAGGCAATGGCTATAAAAAATAGCTACATCCCTGAAAATAAACCATCTCCACTATTAGGGCAATAATGAAGAAGTTTAAAACAACTGGATGGTTCAAGAGGCAAAGGACCGCAGTTTGAGAATTGCAGAAGTTGGTTGCATCATGGGGTCACCAAGTCTCCAAAACTACAATTAGACGCCACCTCATGCCAAGAAGCTATTTGGAAGGCTTGCCAGAAGTTTGCTAAACGTCATTGGAACTTTGAGTGGAACCGGGTTCTATTGTCAGATGAGACAAAAATAGAGCTTTCTGGCAACAAACACCAGAGATGGGTTTGGTGTAAAAAGAGGGATGGTCATGCAGAAAATAACCTAATCCCCACTGTGAAGTGTGGTGGTGGATCTATGATGTTGTGGGGCTGTTTTACTTCCAAAGGCCCTGGGAACCTTGTTAGGGTACATGGCATCATGGACATCAAGTAGCAGGATATTTTAAATCCTGTTGCCTCTGCCAGGAGGCTAACACTGGGTAGTAGTTAAATCTTCCAGCAGGACAATGATCCAAAGCATACCTCCAAATCCACACAAAAATGGTTCACTGACCACAGAATCAAGCTTTTGCCATGGCCATCCCAGTCCCCTGACCTAAACCCCATTAAAGACCTGTGGGGTGAGCTGAAGAGGAGAGTCCACAACTGAAGGATCTGGAGAGATTCTGTATGGAGGAATGGTCTCAGTTCCCTGTGTTCTCCTGCCTCATCAAGTATTATAGGAGGGGGGAGGGTGCCAATAATTGTGACACAAGGATTTATTTTCTTTAAATAATTTTACTTCAATTAAAGTTTTGATTTCTATCATATTTTGAGTGTAAGATCAAGCTGATGAACAACAAAGACATTTCTTTCATAACCTTTTTTTGCTCATCTTCACCAAGGGTGCCAATAATTCTGGAGGGCACTGTATATCACTAACGGAGCTACAGTTTTGTTTTATTTTATTATTTTATCTGATTACTCATTATCTAGCCATTGGTCACCATTGACATTGCCATTGCTTTTGGGTTGTAAAGATTGTCTTATGTCCCAGCTATCTTTTTTATATATTTTTTTTAAATTAAATACAGATTGAAACCTTCAGCGCAAATGAGTATATTTGCTTTGGGAACCATGAGATTTAGATAAGACAAAGAGATAAGACTGAATGGTATCTTCTCTGCCTCTGAATATTGAAATGTACTGAGCCTTGTTCAGTGCAGCACAACGCAGCTGAGAATCTCCTACACTGAACTAAGCTTGTAAGTGACATTTTGATATTGGTCCAGATTACACTTTAGTTTAGAAATAAGCTAGCTCACCATCCTCCGTTAGATCATGAAATCCATGAAAGTTAACTTTTTTTTTTTACGAGGCCTCAGTACCCCAACCTTTTCATTCATCCAGCTGTATTCATACTTGGTGTCATTTGGTAGAGCTGCTTGAGCTGCTTTCTTTCTGGTTTGTACAGTTTCCAATTGAAGTCACTGCAAGGTTGACCCTTGGTCTCTTCCCTTATTAAATCACGTTGAGAGCCCCTTATTTTCACAGCAGAGACGTGGCTAGGTTTTGCAGCTTATCGTGTCGGAGGTCTTTCTCTTTGACTTTTTCACCGTGTCCCATCACATTTCGTTTATTTTTTGAGCTTTTTGGTTTTAGGCACTTTGTAAGCCTCACCTGTGAATTCTACTGATTATACCTGCTCATTTATTTGACATGTGTGCTAAGTCATTTGTCCACTGGCCGTGAGTGTACTCTTCGGAGCAGACCATTGTCGTCATTGCCACTGATACAGCCTGCTTCGCCCTCACCTGTGTTTGCCTTCTACACGTTATGTGCAACGGCCAGCGTGCTGTTTCACCTGAGCTCAGAAATGATGCCCCTGCTCTACGTGGGTAGACGTCACAGTCCTGGTTTTGTTAGGCCATATGGATTTTCATAAAAGCAGCGCCTTTCGACAACTGTTAGTCCTAGTTGTCTCTGATGTGTTACCCTGCAAAGGTGTCCTGCCAGTTTTCAAATGTTAGCCACCGTAGAGACATTGCAGTAGCTTCCCCTCGCAGCATAGCATCAGAGTACCTGATGGAGTTTTAGGATTGGGCCTGCTCTTCCCCCAAACTCACAGTTACCAAGTGATGCCTGGTAGATCCCCCCCGCACCCAATCACTTTCCCCTCTGACACCCCTCCTCGTTCCAGCCCCCGCTGCCCACCCTCCCTCCCCCAGAAGGACTTGTGTAAGCCTGTTGTGTGTCCACATGCCCTGTAGCGCCCCCTAGGGAGAAGGGATATATTATACACCTCTATATATCACCCAGGTGTGTTCTCCATCTCTAATCTATGGTATTGCATGTCCCGGGCAGGCAAGCGTGGCCGGCGCAGCAGTGCAGGATCACTAGACAGCAATATGGAAGTAAGTAGGAAGCGACTGATGTCTAGCTACTCTCTATGTGATGATGTGCACTTTTGAAACACATTATTTTTTTTCATTTTTGCACCCCCTTTTGCTTCATAGCTTATCAGTTTATTTATTTATCATTTTATTAATGCGTAACGTGCCTGTTTCGATTTTTATGCATGCCCCGACTGCTTGCCATTGATGTCAAGCCTGTCTTGGAAGGGAGGGATCTCCCATTGTTTTTGTGGCCACAGTTAACCCTCTCTTGTTGATGTAGCAAGCATGAACCGAACTAATCCCACTAATCCATGTGACATTGTTTCTCAGCTGATAGTGTCGATCTCAGCAGTGTTGTTTTTTCTAGTCTCCTCCTTTTATTTCGCAGCCTTTGGTCTTAGTTTCTTTTTTTGTCGTTGTTCACTTGTGACCGTGGTGCAAGTGAAGGTTGTTGCGCTGTGTCCGTTTCAGCTGTCGACACGGTTCAATGTGATTTCTCTTGAAGCTGTTCCCCAACACCCCGCGCCCCTTTCTTTGTTCCCCACCCGGCTTCCTAAACCATGCCTCACCAGCTCAAAACACTGCCATGTTCAGAGCAAAACACCATAGCCTCAGTGTGGGGAAGACCTGGATTGACGTGTACTGTCCTTTTGCTGTCAGAGGTTAAAATGTGGACTTCATTGAGATTTCATTCATCACTATACGAGCATCCAATGCGCCTGTTGGAAATCAAGAGTGCAAACCCCTAACCTGTTACATTTCATTCTGAGTCTGGGAAGGCCTGGAGGGCCAGCAGAAAAGCAACAGTTTACCCTTCCATGTCTCTCGATTGCACATCTGAACGATTTCATCTTATACGGAAAGCGCAGACTGTGTTGAGTTTCTGCAGTTTCTGACCCATGCCCTGTGACTTCATTCCCAGGATATAGTTGTTACATATTTGAATGTCTGGAGGTCAAAACGAATCAATGACATTTTTAGTTTTGCCACTAAAACTGAATGAATACTGAAACCTCTAATATATTGAAACGCTAACCAAATACAGAGAAAACGTTTGCCTGTTCCAGCTTCTGCATGTTATGCATGTCTGTGAAGGAATTGCTTTCTGCACTTAAGTCCTGATAAGTGGTGTTTTTTTTACATTCATATTTCTACCCAGACTGTTTTACACTGAAATGCACTGAGATACTAATTCTGACTTACTTTATCTGTCGATGGCAATGAATTCCAGTTCATTAAGACAGCATAAAAATCTTTCGGTGCGAGCTGCTTTTGATGTCGCTGTTTGTTTTGTTTCACAATGACACATTTCACCCATCTCTATTGGAAGTCATGACTCAAAACATTGATGTTGTGAGGATTCTCAGCACTACCACTTTTAGCATGGCTGCCGTTAAAAGGGTCAGTGGTCTGTATGTCTCTCTTGTTTGTGAGGGAGCAGGGGAACACACATAGCCATTGACACTGTGTCACATTCACACAGCCAGCATTGTTTGGAATGCTGTACGCAGTTCCCAGCCTGCCACATGCCGTAAGTATGGATGCAGTGCGGTGGATTGTCCCATGGTGCCTATGCCCACCCGTCACAGCTGTGTGTGTCTGTGTGCGTGTCTGTGTGCGTGTGCGTGTGCGTGTGTGTTACTGCCCTGACCACTACCTCTTGGAGGCCACTGTATGACGCTGCTCTTTCGTTTCCCACAGGGGTCCATCATTAGCAGCCCCCACATGCGCCGGAGAGCCACCTCCACCCGCGAGTGCCCGTCTCGCGGCCACCAGTCCATCCCCAACTCTTCCTCCCTCCTGGGGACGCTCTTCGGCAGCAAGCGGGGAAAGTCGCCCGCGCCCCCGCCCCAGCCCCAGCCCCAGCACCCCACCCTGATCTCTCACACGCCGCACCCCTCCACCCTGCACCACTCGGCGCAGGTGGAGACGCAGACCCAGGCCCAGATGCACAGCCACCATGCCCAGTACTGCCACGTCCAGCAGAACCCCCCGCCCTACCACCACCACCACCACTACCACCCCCCGGCCCACGTCCAGCATCCTCCCCACCAGTATCACCAGCCCCCCTCCCACAGCCACCCCCATCCCCACACGCAGCACGGCCACGGCGCCCACGCCCCGCACTCCCAGCATTCCTCCCACTCCCAGCATGCACCTCACCACCACGCTCAGCAGCAGGCCCCCGCCCCCGTGCCTAGCAGCACCAAGCCGAAGCACAGCGGCATCAGTACCATTGTGTAAAGCCTCAGAAGGAGAACAGGAACCACAAGGCATGCCTTTAATGACAGTCGATGGCAGGGCCACAGATGGTGGTGGTGAGAGCACTGTCTTGCAGGTTGGGGGGGAGGAGGGGGGACTTTCAGCTGAGGACCTTGACGCAGGTGGGAACAAAGAGAGAAAGAAAAATGTTGACTAAATACTTCCATTCTCCTCCCGAGTCTTTCGCCTCCTCCAAGAAGAGAATATAACACTGGACATCACTGGCTTCCTGTACCAAGGTATCAGGGGCATTTACCACGTCTCTGTCTAATACCTTCTCCACACCCATCAATCTGCATCATTTCAGTCAACAGACTAAAGGAAAAACTGTTCGAAACCACAAGGTTTCTCTTATAGTTACAGTACAATACTAATTTACGAACACAGTAGATGTCTGTCTTCCTTTTAACAAACGTGGCAGACAGTCTGGCAAAAGCATGAACACTGACCATGGCTCCTGTTCTGTTAGCGATGGCAAATTGTAAATGGGCTTCATAATTCAGTACCTGCTTACTAGTGTTTGCAGACGCAAATTACTTTTCTAAAACTAATTCTGGCAAAGTACCTGTTGGACACTGTAAATTACTTCTGCCCTAGTACAAAAGCAGTGTCATTTAACAATGACAAGACCAATGGACAAGAGTTAATCACAGGAGAATATCAGTCACAAAAGTAGTTGTTCCAGTATTTACTGTAGCTGTAGGTCACAGCTTTCTGTGATATCTGTTAGCAAATCATAAGTAAATGTGCCAATTATTAATGCATTAACTATTTTAGTCTAAGAATTTGCTTTGTGTATATCGTGCTTATAGTATTTTGTAAGATAATAATAATAGCTGCAATTATTATTATTGTTATGAAATAGAAATGGTCGGAGGCGTCATCTGAAATCTCTCAGTATTATACTCTCAAGTAGCAGGCGTAGTCTCACTATTATGAATACCAATCTAAAGCTTATACTAGTTAGGCAATTCAATGACTTGGGATGTCTCTGCCTTTGGAATAGAACTCTTTGAAGATTCTAGAATGCAGCTGTAACATATCATACTCCCGCACAGCTGTGTTATTTGCTGAACCTCACAGTGGACCTGCACAGAGTGAGCCTTCACATGTCAGCTGACAAGGAGTCCCCGTTCTGGGGTAGAAGGGTTTGCCTCGACCTCAATAGATTAGTCCTGGCTGCTTATGAACCATTCTTTTATTTTTTTAAACTATTTTTTTAGAGATGACTAAAAAACCTAAATGAAATTCTGTACATCATTATATTCTGTCTACTAATGGTTTAGTTGGTGTGATTCTGGAAGTTCATTTTGCTGGTGGGTTTTCGAAGTTTTATTTGACGCAATCAAGGAAAAGGAAGCAGGCAGGCTACCCCATGTCACAGCTCTTTACATGACAGTGTGTGTCTCAGCTGGCTGAGTGTGCCCTTTGCATTGTAGATTTCACAGTACGTCACGTTGTTGGATTCCCGGTGTGCCTCTGGCGCACTGTTGATTAAGTCACTTCCTGTTTCTGTCTATTGGCTGGAGGAAGAGGGACAGGCCCTGACTGGCACACAAGAATACAGCAGGGATTGGGCGGGGGTGTGTCACATATCCTTTCTAAAATTCTTCACCTCAGAAATGATCACACTGATGTTTTACTGCAAAGTTTTACACTGATGTCTACAGTATGAAAGGGGATTACTCAATTTCAGCGCTTTTTGTATTTCGGAGGGGTTGTTGGCGGAGGTGGAGTTGTCGGTGTTGATTTGAGATTGCGCTCGTGCTGAGACAATGATGGCTTTTGGGCATTTGAGTTAGATCAGCCCCTGTATTACTCATACATCTCTCTCGACTCACCAGTGGATGAAATAAGTCCTTAAACAGTCTGCAATAAGAACAATATCAAAGGTTTTGGGTTGAGCTCTTTTCTGAAGTTTTCTTGTTTTTCTAATCATATGTGCAATATATATGTACTGAATCAGGTGGGTGCTCTCGTTGTTCTTTTTTTTTGTTGTTTGTTTTGTTTTTTGTTCCTTTCACTTTGCTTTGTTATTTCTTTGTTTTTTCCCCCATGAGTTGTGGATCATCATTTCTCTCAGTGGCTTGCATGTGACTCCATGACCTCTGAAAACTGCTTCCCGCGGTGATGAGGAATGTCAAAAGAAAAATAATCTTGCATGTAATGTTAATATTGTGAGGCTATTCTTCTACATATTGTAAATTCACCAAATATATCAGTGTTACTTTTGACTATTGTTGAAGTTAAGTGATAACATATTACAATATGTAGACTTCTCTTCATGCCACTGTGTACCAATAGTAGAGTCTGTTATCATGGGTTGTTCCAGAAGAGAGTCGATTCAATAAATAATTCCTGTTCAGACTGTGTAAATACTGATAGGCGTACAGTACACACTGAAATGCAGTGGTACAAAGAGGGATGTATGTATGTACATACTTTTATAAGATCCTCTGCTCTTCTATCTGTCAATGTGTGCTGTGTTTTAATAAACAAATTAGGAATGGCGATTTTTTGTCTACATGTATACTCAGTAAATATAGTTGTATGATGAGACACTATCATTGGGGACGATAATATAATCCCACGTTACTAAAGAGATTTCAATCACCATTCAGACATGTTAATAATGGTTTCTCATAATACACATGTGTAATTAAAATAATAATATTGATCAAAACTGAAACATTGCAAATATTTGTCAGTCTGGAGTTTGTACTGTGATCACTGAAACCCCATGCACATGCCCATGTCCAGATTCTAATTCCCTGCCATATCAAAGTTTAATTTACATTTTTCTGTTGTCTTGCAGTAAATCATCTCACAAAAGAAATTCCAATGAATGCTGAAACAAATATTTTCTGGGACAACAATAACCAAGCAAACATGTCTTTGTACATTTGATTTTACTTTAACTTTTTTACGTTTAACAATGAACTCTGTATACGGTAAATGTAGAAATCAGATTTGATCTCAACATAATGCACATATGTTGTAGCACTTCAGCTATGTCCACAGCCATTCGGTCTGAGAAAGAAAAACACAACAACAAAAAAACCTGATGCTCTGAATGCAGCTGATGCCTCCTGTTTCTTGTTAACTGCAGGCTGCAGGAAACTTAGCCTCTGTGCTTTTTTGCTTCCCCCCTTCATTTTGGATTTCTCTTCAGTGAAACTATTGATGTTGACTTTCTGTTCCATATTACGCTGTGTGTTAACTGCGGTCCAGCATGCATTTCATTTATGTATCCATTGTAAAAACACCATTGCTCTTCTGTGTCTGAGCCGAGGACTTACAGTGTGTAAATAACAGACAGCACAGAGGGACTGAAAGAAGACATATCTCAAGGAATAAGAAAGGAGATGAAAAAAGGGAAGAGGGGGATGATGGGGGCGGGACGGTGGTTGGGGCAGGGGCTGATGTTCGGTGATGGGACTCACAGAAATGTCTAATGGAGATAACACGTTGTACATAGTCTGTATATTATTAGTATTCAAATATAATGTCTGCAGTCACATCGAGGGTGCACTCCTTTCTCCTCCCTAGAAGAAGAAAAAAAGAACATATAGCCGCTTCTGCTTCCAACTGTATTGAACTGTCATAGGATCTAGGTCTTAAAAACAAACTGTTACATAATTCTCACTGCTTCTCGTCTTCATGTTCGGATGCTACTGTTCTCTGACTCGAGACCCATTTTGTAATTAAAAAGGGAAGAGAGGAGTGCTGTCATTTTAATATGCATTTTGTTTGTAAGTAGATAAGACCCTATTGATGTAAAACTATAACTGTGACCATGTTGAGAACGCGTAATAAAACAATATATGACTCAAGTCCTTGTCCGTGCATGCTTCCTACACAGCACCTGCATTGTCTTGCTTCCGTCTGTTATTATGATTGCTGTTTGGTGTCGAACTGTGATTACTGATCAAGAGGCTTTTACCACGTATATGTATCATATTGTGGCATATATTCAGAAAAGGAGTGAATTGAAATAATGGTACACAAGTCCCACTTCCACTTCTAGTATGCAGGTGGACAGTGAAATGTCACACCCTGGCTGGTAATTCTAAAATATTTTTTTCAAACTTAAGAATTCGGAATTCTTTGTTTGTATGAAGGGATTTCATTCAACCATGCAAACGTCTCCTTTCGAAAAATATTTTAAAACATTCTTGACAAGTGGTATCATGTACAATTTATAGACTTTGATATTTTATTTTCACATTTTTAATTACCTACTGATTTAATTATGTATTGGAGCATATCATAAAGCCTAAGTTATAATTCATTTTAAATTATTTTCATTACTGTGTCACATCATAAATAACTTTTATAAAATGAGAAACCTCCAAGAGCACAACTATGATAGAAGCCCTGAGCAAGCAAATGCTTCTCACTCAGTAAAACTGCATGTTTATTTGTGGAAACAACATGGAAAGCCTAAAACTGATACACAAACACATTAACACAGACTTTATGGTGACTCGGTTTACGTTGGTTTTATTTTAAAAGGTAAGACATGCATGCATGCATCCATAGTGTATTCATGAGAACAGGGGCCTCATTTATAAAAAGGTTTCGTAGAAACCATCCTACATTTGATCTAAGATTATTTCTGAAATGTCCGTACGTGTGATTCAGAGAAAATGAACGTACGCACAAAAACCGTGCGTACGCCACTCCCCCAGATGTGAAATCTCGAAATCACAAATGATCTTGAAATTGTGCGCAGCTCATACAGCAGCCTCCCTCGTGATGCATCCAGACACCGCCACCTTCCCTTTAACATCCCGATACTGCGCTCCACTACTGACCGTGCGCGGGCATGAGCCGTGTTAAAGTGGGGCTTCTTCGGCTGTCTGTGAATGCGCTATGGGGGTGAGAAGCCATGGCTTCAGAGGATAGCCTCTGTCACCTGATTGTGTAGAGATAATTATTTTATGCACATTAAAAAAGCAAAAAAGCAGCAAAGTACAAAGAAAAAAGTGATTTACCTAGAAGCTAATGGTCTCCGCCTGCTCCAGCCTCTAGACGATTCGCCACACTGCAATTACGCACAATGAAGGATTCGTGCGTCGACCCTGGCCATCTTGCAACGGCGTTTAGAATTGGCATACGGGCATTGCAAATGAGTTGCACATTAATAGAGTGATAATTCTTCCTGTTAACATATACATACTCATTTGCATGAGATGCCCGTATGGCAACGTGAGCGCAATCTATTGCACCTATGACGTTAGGGAATGTTGTGCGCACAAAATCATCTTTCACATTCTGCAGCTCCTCGGCAGTGTAAGGAAACTGTATGTACTGAGGGGACAAACGAATGATGCCTCGAAGTGCAGCTGGCATAATTCTATTAACCGATGGCTGGGATATGCCTGACCGGTCATACATTTCTCTTTGGAATGTTCCTGTAGCCAGGAACCCAAGGACGGATAACAATTGCACCTCAACTGGTATGGCCTGGTTGCAGTTGGTGCGTCTCTGTAAATTCGGGCCCATCTGGGCACAAAGCTCTAATAGCGTACCTCTCGGCAAACGGTACCTGCTTATCAGCCATTCGTCATCATGCGCAAAGAAGTCTGCCCGATCTCTAATAACTCGTTCCCTGCTTAATTCGCGGTTGGCGATATCTTCGAGAAGTGCCAATGCTGCCATTCATCCTCTTGCAAACCACTGCATTATTGGACATTTTATAGCCTATAGATTGACCGAAATGTTTTACATGTGTGGAACCATAATATGTATATTAAATACATTTCCTTCAAGGATGTGCCAATTATGCTAATAGGATAGGATTAAAAAAAAAAAAAAAAATGTAGTTATGATCGTTTTATATTATGAGTCAAACGTATTCTTATAATTATGTCATAGATCATACCTCAAAAAGTCACACACCCCCTTTGCCTTTGGTTGGTTTCTTCCAAGCGTAAAAGTTTTGTTTTGCAAAGTGCGCGCGCTGACCGGACCGGTCATATCAATGAGAGTGGTAGAGACGGCTGCAGGTGCAGTTGGCTGCTCAAGAGGTTAGTAGAGCAATAATCCCCTTTTCAAACTTGTGAAAATGAAATGCAATTAGTTTTACAAACGTATTGCGTTTAAGAAATATCTAGTTTGCTTTGCAAGATAGTTGGCTAGCTACCACTGAATCTCCAGGTGACACCATGCAGAGGAAAATATCAGCGTTTTTTGTTAAGCAAGCAGAAAGCCCCATCCCTTCCCTGAGGCAGGATACAGACAGGGCAAGACGAGGTAGGTTAGCTAGCTAAGCTAGCTATCTAAGTGAGATTTGTGACGTGCTCTGACAGAATCAGTCGAAGTTGCAATGGCTGATTTGCATAGAAATACCATTTCATTTCACCACGTAGTTTTTTGTCCGTTTTGGGTTGAAATGAAATGAAATGTAAAAGCACTTTGGGCTACATTGTTTGTATGAAAAGTGCTATACAAATAAAGTTTATTATTATTATTATTATTAAAAACTAGTGGTTTTGAGTTGTGCCCCCTCAGATTTTTGCCTTGCATGACGCCCCTGCTAATAAGGGTAGTTTTGGAAAACCAATGTGTGTTTTTGTTTTGTTTTCCACAAGTAGCCTAGCTTATGTTGTTTTAATTTATTAATAACTTTATTGTGCAAACCATTACGTATAGCCTAAACAATGTGTTAAATCAGGTAATACAACTACAACAGCATCTACTACTACTACTACTACTAATAATAATAATAATAATAATAATAATAATAATAATAATAATAATAATAATAATGAGGAAACAATTAGGCAGTAGACGACATGTTGGCGCTCTTAGATTTCCGAATACCTGCAGCACTCCAACATTGCCACAAGGAAACGTGCATACGCCACTAAGTACTTTTCCACGTCAAAGACCGTTTTTATAAATCTGAACTTTGGCGTGGGTTTGAGCGTACTCACATTCTAAGATCAAATCTGTGCGTAAGCATGTTTTATAAATGAGTTTACATTATTTTTCAGTTTTTGGTAACCTAAACTTTTTTTTAAAACCTCTGGCAGTATATATATATATACACACACACACACAGTGCCTTGCAAAAGTACTCAAACATTGTTGGATTACAAATGATATGTTCACATTTTTTCCATTTAATATGTTTTATTCAAAACTGACATGATCAAACTTAATTTCTATAAAGAAGAAATTTGTTATGTCAACAAATATTTAAAATAAAAATATAAACTGAGTCTTGTGCTTTGGATCGTTGTCCTGCTGAAAGGTGAATTTTTGCCCCAGCTTCAGTTTTTTGGGAGACTGAAACAGGTTTTCTTGCAGTATCTGCCTGTACTTTGCTCCGTCCATTATTCATCTATTCTGGCAAGTTTCTCAGTCCCTGCTGAAGAGAGGCATCCCCATAGCATGATACTGCCACCACCATGCTTCACTGTAGGGATGGTGTTATGTGGGGCATAGGCAGTGTTAGGTTTGTGCCATACATAATGCTTTGCATTTTGGCCAAATGCTCTATTTTAGTCTCATCTTACCACAAAACCTTTTCCCACATTTTTAAATTTTTAAATTTTAAATTTTAAGTATTTAGCAGATGCTCTTATCCAGAGCGACTTACAAGATGTGCATTAACGCATTAACACATTAATACACATCTTAGCTGGATCACTTGCACACACTCTAGCCCAGGGGTGGGCAATCTTACCCTGTGTGGGCCGGTGTGGGTGCAGGCTTTTATTCCAGGCGAGCAGTAGCTCACCTGATTTGACTAATCAGCTAATCAAAGTCTTCAATCAGGGCTTTGATTAGTGGAATCAGGTGTGTCACTGTTCAGTTGGAAAAAATGTTTTGTGTCTTTCCTTCAAATTCACTACCCGACCAATGATCTTCACAAAGACGGGTGTTTTTAATCCTGAAATCATGACAATCGCTGACAATGGCACACAGAGAGAGGCCAATCAACTCATTGTGTGGATCATTAAGGTAATGTTTTACACCTGCATTCATTTACAGCTGCCAGAGCACAGGATTTGAACACTTTTGCAATCAACATTTTCCCATTTTTATTTCATTTTAAGTATCTATATACTTTTTTTCACTTGTTTTTTTAACAAATGTGTGGAGTAGGTTGTATTCATAACAGATATTAGTTCCTAAATGAAAGTGTCATAAATAAAAGCTTGAAAGCAACAACATGTGAAAATTGTGGGTCTGAGTACTTTTGCAAGGCACTGTATATAGTAAAGATTTTGACAGTTACTTGCCAGCAGAGTGTTGCCTCCAAATGGGTTTGATTTGTGTATACTGTACCCGATCAACATACACCATTGGAAACATTAAAGCAAGTTCATGTTTCTGTGTACAGTATGTATGTTGATTTTAGACATACTGTACTAGCACAATTCAGCAGTATCCTTGCAGCGCAGTGCAGCTACTTTGGTGTAGCTATTCTTTTCCTGAGCCAAAGAAATTTGAGAAAATGTGTCTGTATTTTTCCACGCGTTGAAGGTTAGGCTCAAGGTTAGCTGCTAGAGAACTGAGAACTGTCCTTTCGTGTATAAAACCCAGATGCCCTGCTGTTTGAGACACAGGTTACTTACCAAAAAAGAAAGGTTCATATAAATCTGATGACTCAAAAATCCTGCTTTCAGAGCATGATACGTGTCTGGCATGCATGGGCAGTCTGCCCCTTCTGCTCGTCCTCTGTGAATCACTGTCATTGATTCTGTTTCTGGTATTCACCAAGTACAAGATATCCTCCACTTTCAGTTGTATTTGGAATTCTCCCAGCTTCCAGTAGCTATTCTATTTTTAGAAGGTTTGGCATTGTTGTTTCACCTTGAATGAATGAATGAATTCTGAAGCGTGACTGTTCCCAGTGGTGACACTCCCCTTCTATTCCTGTAACTAATTGGGAAACAGGTGGTGTAACAGTGGTGACTTGCCCTTTTTGTCTGTTTGGTTTCTTGAAGGTTTGAGCTAAATATATCTCAGCTTTTGGGAGCATGCCAGGCTAAACTGCTGCATCATTTTGAGAGACAGAGAGAGAAAGATGGGGTGGGGGATGGGCAGAGAGAGAGAGAGAGAAATACTGCTATATATATATATATATATATATATATATACATATATACACAGGAAACTGCCAAAATAAAAGAAACACGAGTAAATTAAGGGTTCTGGAAGCTGTGGGGTGCATTTTCCTGGAATGGTCTAGGTCCACTCAACCACAAGGGCAAGGTAAACATCAATAAATACAAAGCCATTCTGTGTGATTGCCATCATCCTATGGTGAAGCATTTCTATCCTGATGGGAGTAGTCTATATATATTAGTCGTACATATACTCTGTATATATACAGTATATAGGGCCTTAACTGTTATACAAGTTTGTAACTGTTTATAATGGGATATTGGACCATTCTTCAAGAAAGAAAGCCTCCAGTTCTTTCAGAGATGAAGGCATTGAAATCTACTCTGCAATTTACATTCTAAAGGTTCCATTCGTTTTAGATCTGGTGATTGTGGAGGCCATGGAAGGGGTTTGACTTCATCCCGATGTTCACAAAACTAGTCTTGAATGCGTTTAGCAGCATGTATGGGGGCGTTATTGTTTTGGAATATGGTATCATCTTGAAGAAACAATCTTTGCACCATAGGGTGCTCCTGGTTTCCTAAAATGACTTTGTATTCCTTGGCCTTAATTCTACCATGCAGAGTAATAATTTGAGTCAATGACTCCCACAAGCTGGCTGCCCATATGATAACAGATCCACCACCATTTTTAACAGTTGGGAAAGGGCAGTGTGGGTTGATGGCTTTCTTTGGCTTTCTCCAAAAATAAACACATCCAGATGTAGGACAAAGAGTAAAAGACGACTCATCAGACCACGTTACTTCTTTCCACTGCTTAGAAGTCCGGGTTTTGTGCTCATTACACCAGATTTGTACATTGGCCTTACAAACAATTGTTACCATTTGTTACAGGCAGTTTTCAAATGGCAGCCCGACCATAAATATCAGCTTTGCTGATTTTACAATGTACAGTTTTTGTTGAGACTGGGTCACGGAGGTGTAGATTCAGTTCTGTAGTCATTTTTGAGCCAGTTTTTAGTGGTTTTTAGCAGCTATCCAGTTAAGTATATTTTCTATCCTTGTTGGTGAACTTCAACTTATGACCACTGTACCTCTTTCCTGATACAGTTTTTCCTTGTTTGGTGTATGCCATAATGATTTTCGACACTGTTCCACTTTTCAAAAATGGCTTTCTGTGATTGACACACCTGCAATTTGGACACCAAGTATATGGCCTCTTTCCAAATATGTTAGATCTCTCAGGTTGCTTTAGAAACTCACATATTAAAATGTTGATTTAAAAACATCTTCTATAGCAGAAACAAATTGCTAATTAGTATTGACATTAATATGAAACACATTTGTAGACTCCTTTTTAATTGTGATTTACTTCAAAATACTATTTATTTTTCATTTGGCATTTCCATTATTTTGTCTACCCCCTGCATAGGTATCCTATTGCATTTTACATTTACATTTTAGGCATTTAGCAGACGCTCTTACCCAGAGCAACTTACACAGTTTTAATTTCTTTACATACAATCCATTGTTTTAGTTTTTCTGTCTGTTTGGAGGGGGTGGCATCGAATTATAGATGGTTTATTAAAAACTCATTAAATTTGTCAGGTGTATTGAGAGAGCTATGAGAGTAGTCTGCAAACCTAATATGGCATGGAACCCTTTTTTAAATTTATATTATTGCTTTTGACACTGCTACATTAGATTTTCCACCAGCTTGATAAAGGTGCTACATGAAAAAATATGGTTGCCACTATTCAAACAATTCTAAAAACACCATTCTAAAAAAAAAGGTTGTGGCCACATCTACAAAAAACTTTGGTACATATGTCCTTCAACCACAATTGGTAGGTTAAGTTGTGAAAATTGTGGTAAACTGTAACTTTGTAGGTTTGTCTGTAATAAAATTAAGTTAATAATAAAATCTATAAAAACTAAGTAACATGCTTAATGATACAATGTTTCAAATGTTAGCGTTTGCGTCTAATTGCCAAAAAGTAAGCTATTTGACCTTAGGTTGGTGGAATTTTCAGGATTTGACTGCCAAGCTGATGTGTGTGTGTGTCTCCTGTAATTGCTGCTATATTTGAATATTCTGGAATCTTAAAAATCCGAGTTTAAGAAAACTTTATAATAGAAACAAGTTTTGCTTCATTACAATTAACTGACAAAGAAAAGGCAATACATGCACCTAAATGAATCTGCATCTTCATAAAATATAAAATATTTAGTTTAATTATCATGCGGAATATCTTTACCATGCGTTATTGAAAAACAAAAAATAAACTCCAAAATTCATAATTCATAAGCAACTGGCAGTTTCACCCATAAGAAATGTAGGTTAACTGAAGTGTGCCGTCCAGTGGTGATAAAATGAAATGCATCAACCTCTGTCGCTTAACGCAGTTAAATTACGTCATTATTGTGCGACAAAAGTAGGTGAAAAGTAATCAGTTTCCAGAGAGAGTTGAAGGAGAAGCGTAGGAATCGTTTATTTGCGATGAGTTTAAACAGAATGTTTCTTTTTTCAAAATACGCCAGGTTGTTGACACCACGAGTTGTACAGGCTGGGAATGAAGTCACACCATATCTGCAATCTGAACGCTTTTTCAGGACATATACAAGGAAGCTTGCGTATGCTAAAGACTTGTTTCTTGGCAAAGTAAACAAGGTAGCTTGTCGGTTAGCTGGTAACGTGTAACGTTAAGTCATGTATATCTATATACATACGTAGCTAGCTTGACATTGATTGTGCTAATGACAGAGGCTTATACATTTCTCTTTGTAGCTGTTTTTGAAACGTTTAGCTACCTAACCAGCTAAATTGATACGCGTTCCTTCGATAAATTGTACATTTGTTTTACTACGTGTTTAGGAAGAGGCATTCCCTTATCCAGAGGTTAGCAATGAAGAGCTAGAAGAGATCAACCAGTTTGTGTCACCTGTGGAGAAGTTTTTTAATGAAGATGGTAAGTTATAGAAAGAACTTAAGGTAACTAGAGTAACAGTTATCTCAAGTTGCTCGATTTAAGCATTGTAACTAAAAATATATAAGCATGTGTTGTACAAGCTAGTAGTGCTCAGTGTGACCTAATAGTAATTTATATCTGTATTTCAGTGGATTCTAAGAGAATCGACCATGAAGCGAAAATCCCTCCGGAAACTCTGAATGGACTGAAAGAGTTGGGCCTGTTTGGAATCCAGATTCCGGAGGAATATGGTGAGGAAGAACGGGAATCTGTTCGAACTGTTTGGTCTATATGCATTTAAAAGCTGGTGGTGTTGTTGGTGTTGTCTGTCATAACTGATCACTTTTAGTTATGATGCTTTTAGTTAATCGCGCAGAAACTATCATACAAATACGTATTTCCATTGAATACATTTACATCTTACATTTACATTTTAAGTATTTAGCAGACGCTCTTATCCAGAGCGACTTATAAGATGTGTATTAATACATGGTAGGTATATAGTACATGGTATTCCATGACACAGGAAAAATACGAAACTTCAAACTATTATTTAAAGAAAGGAAATGTTTTTCACGTTTTATTTACCTCTACCTCTATGCTAGCTGCCCTCCCATTTAGTTCGTGTGTAGCCAAGTCTCTTGACTTGTGATTCCGTGGCGTCCACCGCTACATTTGTGGCAGAAGTGGAAACAATAGGGTATATGTCGAGCATCACGTGACCAAACCGGAAAACCGGCCTACTCACTTCCGCCAGTCAACAAGGTCAATGTGATAATTATATAAAAACAATAGCATGGGTTGTTAATACTGTACCTTATAGTGATCAATTTTATTTTGAGAGACCTGATGAATAACATACTATTATGCCACTAGATAATCAATGATTTACAAGAAACTATAATACCGTTACCCCAATAACCTTGGCTATACTCGTTTTGCAGCTGAAATGTATTAGACCGAACCAACAACACTGAACTTGAACAGCTGTTATTTTGGACTGATGCCTTTATCAAACTTCTCAAAATGGGAATGCTGGTATAAGTCATGCCTTTTAAATCATGATCCTGATCGTATTGCCAGATTAGCCTTTATACCTTGAGAAGTTTGACATCGCGTTGCCATCCTTGAACTGGAACTGATGGTGAACGTGAACAGATCAACCTTATGCTAACCATCCCTACTCTCAGGCTGTGGGGCTTCTCGCTCTTTTGCATAGACCTGTGACAGGCTGCCCTGATGCGAATCAGTCATCCTGTCTCTGTTTGACACTGGTGAAAAATGAGGAAGACAACATAAAGATCTACATAGGTAACTGTTACTGAGCAACCGACCAGCTAACGCTAATGCTAGGTAATAGACAGCAGGCACAGGTACTTAAAAAATGTTGTTAGTACTAGCTAGCTAACGCTAAGTATTAGACAGCAGGCACAGGTACTTTAAAAAAATGTTGTTAGTACTAGCTAGCTAACGCTAACGCTAGGTAATAGACAGCAGGCACAGGTACTTTAAAAAAAATGTTGTTAGTACCCTCATAGTCATGGATATAGGAGGAAGCGTATAGCTTAAACCCCTTGTCCATTTTGCTCATAGGAGCCGTAGATGTTGACTTGCACATCGGATATACTAATTTTGGGAAGCTCCTGTAAGCATCTTGTATAGAACAGCGCCATTATCTCGTCTACTGGAAATGGCCAGCACCGTTTGACAAAACACGGAAGTCCGTTGTGCATAACCCCCATTGACACCGAGATTGGAAGAAGAGAGACGCCCGTATGGGAAGACCACGGTGCGAAGAAAAAAACAAAACTTCCTGCCATGAATGGGGGAACTTGGCTACACTGACGACATGCCAACGTCAGCTAGCGACCTCGGAGCGGGCGGCTGCGTTAGTGCTAGCAAAGTAGCCACAGGTAGTGAGCCCAGAGCAAGCGGTCGCCATGCTACTACCTGCCCGACAGTCGGCACTTTCTAGCCGGCAGCCGGAGATGGCGTGCGCGAGGCACGGGGCCTTCTGACAGCTATCGACTCGGTAGCACCTGTGGCAGGCGGACTTAGTTCCGGCGGCCGAACGGTGGCTTCCCCTGAGCAGCTCGGCGGAGTTCCCCAAAGCGAACTCAGATGGTGGGAGCGCGTTCCGCCAGGGCTCAAAGTAAGCCGCTACAACGGGCCTGCCTACGAACTCCTCTGCACAGCGCTAAAAAGGCGATTTGGCGAGGTGACGTCACTCCTCGCACTCAAGCAAGAGCTGCACGGGAGGGAGAGACAAAGTGGGGAAAGCATTGGACCACTTGCTGCCGACGTCCAGCGCCTAGCACAGCGATCCTACCCACAGCACCCTGGAGAAGTCCGCAATGGCCTGGCTCTCGACGCCTTCCTGAGGGGATTACGACTGGCGAGTCTCCGGCAACAAGTCCGTATCACCAGCCCCGCCAACTTGTATAAGATCTTGGCTAAGGCGGAGGAATTGGAAGCGATCCTACAAGAGGAAGCGCCTGCACACTGGGCGGTCCGTGCAGTCAGCGGAGAGGCGGAAAGTGACGACGAAACCGCGACAGCCAGGGCAGCAGCACACCGCTCCAACACCTCCTGCTCTTCCTGCCGCAAACAAGGCCACTTCGCAGGGGGCTGCAGGAAGAAAATGCAGTGGGAGGCGATCCAACAGACGGCGGGAAACGAGAGCAGGCTGGTTTAAATGGGGTGTCTCCAGCCTGTACATCACCATGCCCCTCATGCTCTCAGCATTGAGAGTGGGCCGCCTGGGAAGCAGCGGTTGTAGCATATTTGTGCTATGCTACATCGAGGGGGAGCAGGTCAACGCACTGATCGACACCAGCTCCACCATCAGCCTGATTCGACACGACCTGCTGCCCTGGGTCACGGACTGGGCACACACGAACATCAGGCTAGAGATAGTAACGGGACAAACAGCAGACATGCTGGGCTGTAAAAAGCTGTTTTTACAGCTAGGTGAGAGAACTATCTCGCAGAACCTTTTCTGGGCTAACATCTCCAACCCCTGCATCCCAGGCCTTGACGCTCTCGCTGCTGCGGGAGCCATCATCAACACAGCCGCTCATCGAGTCATGGTCAACAGGCGACCATTACATCAGCCAGCAAAAAGTCAAGCGAGTGCCCCCGCAGCCAATCACAGCACCGGAGCAAGACGACGACTCCGATGATGCAATCTAACAGCTGTTCCAGCGCAGTAGCGAGGGACTTATAATTTCTATAAATGCTACCTGCCCTCCATTTAGTTTGTGTGTAGCATGCTAGGTGGCTACATATTCGTAGGCCACAGGCTACGAGGTCGTCACATCTCCCAGAGGCCCTTGCAGCCAGCTAAACTTAGTGTTCAGCTAATTATGTTCATAAATGTTCAAGTATGAAAACCAAGATGTTGTTTGAGTGAAAGTCCCTTTTTCCCCTCGTACGAATGATGTTTGTTTGAGTGTAGGTGACTACATCACCGTCACTGGGTGTGATTCCATTGCATGTGTTGTACTTCCCCTGTGCTACACGCTTTATTTTAATAAATAATTAAAGTAGTACTGAAATGGAAATCTCTCGACTCGTGATTCCGTGGCGTCCACCGCTACAATATGATCAGAGACTTTGTTGCAACAGACCATAATTAAAGAAACTTGCAAGGTTCTTGCTAGATCCCTCAGGGTGTAGGAACATTTTGTACACGACCACCAATCAGTATGGTTATGGACGGGTCTATTCTCTATTGAGGTTATTACCCTGCGTGCCCACCAGTAGCAACGAAAGCGAATAGAGCGGCCGGAATTCATTCATTTTCAATAAGAGCTGGTGATGTTAAGGCGTAAATACACTTCACTTAAGCAACGCGAGTAGCATTGTTCACATACTCCACTGCGTATTTTGTGTCTGTCTGGATGGTTAAAAGCTATATCCACTAGGGGGCAGGTCAGACGTCTCTGGCCGGCATACGTTCTGCACAAGAACATAACAATAAACATGGCGACAGTGGAGGACGTTGTTTTGATGTATACTCAGTGGCCACTTTATTAGGTACACCTTTCTAGTACTGGGTAGGACCCCCATTTGCCCCCAGAACAGCCTGAATTCTTCGTGGCATGGATTCAACAAGGTGCTGGAAACATTCCTCAGAGATTCTGGAACATGTTGACATGATGGTATCTGTTGCTGCACATTTATTGGCTGCACATTCATGTTGTGAATCTCCCGTTCCACCACATCCCAAAGGTGCTCTATTGGACTGAGATCTGGTGACTGTGGAGGCCATTGGAGTACACTGAACCCATTGTCATGTTCGTGGAACCAGCTTGAGATGACGTGTGCTTTGTGACATGGCGGATTATCCTGCTGGAAGTAGCTATTAGAAGATGGGTAGACTGTGGCCATAAAGGGATGAGCAACAAGACTCAGGTAGGCTGTGGTATTTAAACGATGTTCAATTGGTATTAAGGGGCCTAATGTGTGCCAAGAAAACATTCCCCACACCATTACACCACCACCACCAGTCTGAAACGTTGGCAGGATGGATGCATGGATTTATGTTGTTTACGCCAAATTCTGACTCTACCATCTGCATGTCGCAGCAGAAGTCGAGATTCGTCAGATCAGGCAAAGTTTTTCCAATCTTCAACTGTCCAGTTTTGGTGACCCTGTGCCCACTGTAGCCTCACTTTCCTGTTCTTAGCTGACAGGAGTGGAACCTGTTGTGGTCTTCGGCTGCTGTAGCCCATCTAGTTCAAGGTTTGACGTGTTGTGCGTTCAGAGATGCCCTTCTGTATACCACTGTTGTAACGCGTGTTTATTTGAGTTACTGTCGCCTTCCTGTCAGCTTGAACCAGTCTGGCAATTTGGATGTTTTTTGTTTTTTTGCACCGTTCTCTATAATACTCTAGAGACTTGTGTGTGAAAATCCCATGAGATCAGCAGTTTCTGAGATATTCACACCACCCCGTCTGGCACCAACAATCATTCCACAGTCAGTCACTTAGATCACATTTCTTCCCCATTCTGATTTTTGGTCTGAACAACTGAACCTCTTGACCATGTCTGCATGTTTTTATGCACTGAGTTGCTGCCACATGATTGGCTGATTAGATAATTGCATTAACGAGCAGGTGTACCTAATATAGTGGCCACTGAGTGTATATCTTGAGAAGACGGCAGAAACAGCGGCAGCAGCACCAACAGCGGAGATGGTATATTAGACCATTAAATGTATCCCGGCGTAACGACAGAG